>JAXGGA010000704.1:0-196143 GCA_038373865.1 Uloborus plumipes | reverse complement strand
GTTAATGTTAGGACTACAAATATCAAATGCAACAACAAAATTATCATTGTCCCAATTTAAAGGCTTTCATTTTTCAAGTGAATGCATTATAGTTGTTAATATTACTGCTTGAATTTTTTTTGGTGACCTCGGACTTTTATGCGCATGCTTCGGGTGCTGATTTTGTCGTAATAGGTGTGAGGGGATAAGAGATGTAAGGAATCAGGAATGTGAGGAGATTTTGCTTTGTTTTGTTTTGTTTTTCGTTGGGTTCGTTTATTTGACGTGTTGGTTTGCATTGATGTTTTTTTTTTTCTTTTCTTTTATAATGTATTCCTCTTCCTTATCAGTTATAGAAAAATGCAATAATATCGGACTAAGCGGAAGTGCTACCATGGGGCATTTTCTTAATCAAGCTGTTACCCATCTTTAAATTAGAACCGTTTAACGGTGTTAGGCGCCACATTCGACGTTGGACAGTATTATTATTTTTATTATTATGGTCAGTTATTGTAAAGATTATGGTTGAATTAGAATCATTAATTTTTTTTAAACTCATTTTTTGACACTGCATGTTTTATTAATACTGACTCCATTGAACTAGCAGGCAGTTTTTATATGTGACAATCCATTTAAACTAATTCTCTAACCAAACTTTTTACAAAACGAGAATAGTTCTGAGATTTCATTTTGATTTAAATTTTTAACTCTGATTCAAAGAAGGGGAGGTTATAAGTTTAACAATGTATACGTGTGCTTGTCAGCGTCAGCGTAGCTTCTATACACGTTAGCTGACTCCAAATCATTTATTTATTTTTGTTTGAAAAGTCGGTAGCTCCTAAACATGTGATCCGACTTTAATATCTATATTTTTTGTTTTTGGTCTGAAAAGTAACTTGATAGAGAGTGTTGTTAGCTAGTTATGGGGGGTGGGGTACTTTTCAGTTTCATACTGACTTTTGCCCCACCCCTACTGTTCCCATTTCTTTATTTGTTTCTGCAAAAAAAGAAAAAAAAAAAACGAAGAAAGTAAGCAAGAATCGTTTAAAAAAATACATGTACCACAGTGCTCGAAAAAGACGTTATCATGATATGATAAAACGATACAATACTTCTATCTGCGAAAACTGTCTTCCATGTTTATTTTTTTATATTTGAGACAATTTTTGATTTTGCCTGCCAGGCTTGACTTAGTTGAAGTCTTTATTTTTTTTGTTCAAAACAATATTGATGCTTATGTTCTAAAAAAACTTTTGTTCTGATAACTACTGCTCAAAAAACTTAAGTAAATAATAATTTTAAAAAACCTTAGGTTCTAAAACCTTTAAACAGATTGATGTAAATTGAGCTGGAAGTTTTTTGTACAAAAAGAAAAAAAAAATGCTTTGAGGTGCACACGTCCAAGCTTTGAGCTTATTTTCGTAAAAACTCCCTGAACAGTTGTATCCCACGCGTATCACTCAGCCATACATCTCTACACATACATTTCATGTGATTCTTTATTACTAAAGGTCGGAAATAATCACACATTTTAATACATATAACGATGGCGTTTTAGCAAAATTAAATTTTTTATACACAAGCGTAAAAATAATTTACTAAGCCAAAAGACATAACAATGTATTGGAATAAACTACCTGGGTCAGTGAGTATCTGAAACGTTTGACTTTTGTTTGGGGTTTGATGTACTTCGAAACATTCCCGAAATATTAATTGGATAAGGCTTCGTCTGATCGTATTCTTACGTGCTTAGGGCTCTCCAAGTAGGTCATATTCGAAAATCCATTGTTAAAGTTCGATTTTTCTATAAAGTCATGGACCTGATTTTGCCCTGCTAGTCTCCGGAGATGGGCAATAACAAGAAGATTATACAAAGTATATACAAACTACTGCGAAATACGTATATTTCTGAATCATTAAAATTATGTAGTCTTAATTTTGAAAATATATAAAAATAATGATGAAAATAATGAATCAATATATGGATTTTTTTTACTTGAATTTGATATTCCATTCCCGAGACAAAATTTCCTCCTCTATTTTCAGTTGTTCACTCCCATTAGAACAGTCTTTTCCGGAATGTCAAAAATCAGAATGATATTTATTGAATGCTATTTACACTTTCAGATACATTTCTCTTAGGAGATGAGATTCTGTTCTATTGTTGGTTCTGTGTTTAATTGTCCATGAGAGTTTAATAATCCAATATAGATATAGGGTAAGTGCTCCAGTAGTCGGCCAGTCCAGATATGACACATTCACACATTCATGTACCTATCCTCAATCATCAACCATTCGCAGTTAAGTTTTGGGTACTTTTCTTGAATTAGTGATGAGTCATTTCATTTTGAATGGTATGCCCGTCATCCAAGATTGCGATTCTGCTTATTTTTCAGCTAAGATGATTCTGTGACCGACTACTGGAGCATTTACTAGTGTTGACAACAGCTTGGATTTTAACATTTTTTTTAAATTTTTGAAACAAGTAGGTGATTCACTATCAGAAAGTTTTACCTTGTTTTTGTTGCTGTATTGATAGCTGAAAGTTCTAGGTTAGCCAAGATTGACAAAACATCTCTTAAATGGCCGACTACTGGTGCTTTTACCCTATCTAAACTTCTGTAAGCGTCTGTTTTGTTGCAATTTGCTTTGCAAGAGACTTTTCATTTGCTTTTCGAAGCTATTCGGTTTTGTTCAGCTCCTTTTAAGATGACGTATGCAAAGGAAAACTCCTGAGCTATGCAGAATGCTATTGAAGTAAATTGTTTATCACGTTCGAACGCAGAGACTGAAATTGTCGTATTTGACTAAACATAAATGATGAAATTGTCCAAGTTTAAATTTTTAACTGAAATTTAAAACAAAAATTTGTAACAGCAGTTTTAAAATTAAATATTATACCGTTTCTTAACTGATAGAATTTCTGTAAAAGAAACTTTTTTTTTAGAATATCTCTAACGGTGAAAAGGAACGTTTGAAAAATATATCTACCTTATTCAACAAAAAGAAAAATGTATCTGATGTTAGGAAATCGAAGTTGAAAATAGTTGACTAATATCGCTTTGCACAGAACGGACTTTTTGTTTATGAACTAGGCAATTAACACGACATGTTTTTTTTTACTTTATTGTGTGTATGGAAATACAATTTTCTTTTATATTTTCCCTGATTGGGAGATTTTAAGCAAATCTCTGCAAATAAGAAAAACAAAATATCATACTCCAATATCCAATTACTAGTCTTTTTAATTCATGCTTTTCAGCTAAGAAATTGTATATTAACCTAATTAAAAGAGAATAAAAGCACTGATATTGTCTTTTGATTCAATATAATTAGAAAAAAGGGCATTAAAATGAAACGGAAAAAGATGATGAGGTTTTGGGGATGATGGGACAGGTGCGAAGTTTTGGTTTGTTAATGAGCAGTTTGACGGTAGGGGATTTCAAATTTTATGGCAACAATACATATATTATATTACTTTCATTAATTTTAACCTCTTTCGAGTTATAAATTTATTCAATTTTATAACTACCTATTTAGTCTGCGTTGTTCACAAAATAACAGTTTTTTTAAATTAATTATAAAGTCACAGAGTGATAAGGAATGAATGGATTTTTACTTAAAAATGTTTTGGTAAATGTTTCATTTCTTCATGTTGCACTTAAGATTCAATTTTAAATTTTCAGCCTGTACTTGTCTCATGTTTTATATATTTAGTTTTTTAATTGTGTTAATTGTAAGATGTCTATCCATTTTCATGTAACGTGTTTTTTTCCCCTTTGTTGATCGTAGATGATACATTTTTACAATAAAAATGCATAGTTGCTGTCAATATTAGCAACTATTTTTCCAGTGAAAATATTTTCATTTATTGAGGAAATATGTGTGGATGGTGAAAATTTTCTTTTAAATGCTGGTAACTCAAATATATTAATGTTTAGAGAAAAATTATTTAAGTAATTTTTTCATTTTGGTTTTAGGTGTTTTTTTACCACTCGTCAGCTAAAATGTTTATTAATTGAAAAATGTTAACTAATTTCTTAAGTTATCTTATTTGTTATTCTTCTTCTGTATGAAATTTTGTAATGTTGTTACAATTATTGAGTTGAAAATATATATTAACAAAACCTAATTGAATATTTTACAGGTGCAGAAATTGAATTTCCTTTTCGAAAACTAGGATACTGATCGTAAATAGAATTATTGTTTTCATTTTTTAAAATCATTAACGCACATTCATTAATTTTAGCGTATAATAAAAATATGTTTAATTCTTATACCATTAAAGTGGTAGATAAAAATGTTGAGCTATATTGTTTTCAGGAGACGTTTTCGCAAGTTTTAGGACTTAAAGGCATCAGATTTATTTATTTATATTTGAGCGATTCCATACCAAATCACCGAAGAAAAAAAAAAGTTGGTCGCACGATCGACTCGGATTTTTTTTTAATTTGGTACACAGATTGATGGTATAGAGGTATGAAAAAGCCCAAAAGGAAAGTTACCTGCTCCACTTATTTTCTGAGATACATGCCCTCAAAGTTTGTCCGCCACGTCAAAATGCTAAAAAAGTAATGTTATTTAATCATTTTTTATAAAAAATCGTACTCATGCAAAATAAAAGTGTTAGATATCTATGGAAACTAGTTACTCCAGGCATTCTGAAAAAAAAAATACTAGAACGTTCATAATGAAAATTGCCAAGGTACAAGGCTCTTTGAAGTTGTCACCACAAAAACTTGATTTTGCAGATTTTGCTAAAATTCAGGCATTTATTACAAAAGAAGGCAAACAAAACCAAAGGTTTTCTCACTTTATGGTAGTGTACAGGTCCTCCCTGTAAATTGCTACGCAATAATTTTTTTGGGTTTCTCACTCCTTCTTGGAAATATTTTAGCTTAAAGATAAGCCGTAAGGCAAAAAATGCGTTTTTGGCCATCTTGGCAGCCATTTTTCTCATAAAGGGGGAGCAGTAGAAACTTTAATTTTTTTTTTAAACAAGCCATTGATATGTTATCTATTCACAGGAAAAGAGTTTACTTTTGGTTATTTCTCCCATTAAGAGATATCCTGCTGACTGCATATGCATGTTTTTCCCGACGACCATATGCTTTTGTTCCCCCTCTCATGGACTTAAAATTAATTAAACCAAAAAATAATGATATATTTATTATTAGCTGTATTATCTACCCAATATGTCATGAAATTTAATTTATTAAATCATTGAACAATAAATTAGATAATTGATGAAAAAAAGAAAAAGTATTTCTCTGATGCCTGAGCATTATGCATTCATAATTATAAAGCACTAAATACATTCTTGAGAAATTAATTAACATAAATGAGCTCTAAATATTTAAATTATAAGCAATACCCAATCTTGTGATTGGGATACTCCTGTTTTTAATTGGAGAATTTCTTGAATATCACATGAATATCAGGAAAATAAATGAGGTCTTTTCGTTTGATGTAGGATATTTTATGACAAATTTCATTTGATGGGCTACTAACTGAGCATGGTGATAAAGAGCTATTAATTTCTGCATCGAATTCCATTTTACCTTATTAACAGTTAAATATTTACAAAATAATTAAATAAATAATTTAATATAAAGCCATGCTTGAAGAATTAAAATTAGTGCAACCTAATTTATTCCCATACTGATCTTTACAAAATTGACATTCGTTGAGCACTGATAAGAACTGACAAGAAAAAGTTTACTCACTAAAATATTAGTTCACAGATACTATAAAGCATACATTCTATTTTCCACAAAATAATACTGCAACAAAGAACAAGGGTATCCTCCTGTTTATAGCCATCAATCAGGAACATCCAATCACAAGATTGGGTATTGCCTATGAGATAAATATTCGAAGCTCCTTTATTTTAATTGATTTTTCAAGCAATTCTTTAGTACCTACCCCTTTATACCCTTGTTATTTGTTGCAGTATTATTTTGTAGAAAATAGAATGTACGCTTTATAGTATCTGTGAACTAGTATTTTAGTGAGTAAACTTATTCTTGTCAGTTCTTATCAGTGCTCAACACATGTCAGTTTTGTAAAAATCAGTATGGGAATAAATTAGTTGCACTAATTTTAATTCTTCAAGCATGGCTTTATATTAAATTATTTATTTAATTATTTTGTAAATATTTAACTGTTAATAAGGTAAAATGGAATTCGATGCTGAATTTAATAGCTCTTTATCACCATGCTCAGTTAGTAGCCCATCAAATGAAATTTGTCATAAAGTATCCTACATCAACCAAAAGACCTCATTTATTTTCCTGATATTCATGTGATATTCAAGAAATTCTTCAATTAAAAACAGGAGTATCCCAATCACAAGATTGGGTATTGCTTATAATATAAATATTTAGAGCTCATTTATGTTAATTAATTTCTCAAGAAAGTATTTAGTGCTTTATAATTATGAATGCATAATGCTCAGGCATCAGAGAAATACTTTTTCTTTTTTTCATCAATTATCTAATTTATTGTTCAATGATTTAATAAATTAAATTTCATGACATATTGGGTAGATATTACAGCTAATAATAAATATATCATTATTTTTTGGTTTAATTAATTTTAAGTCCATGAGAGGGGGAGCAAAAGCATATGGTCGTCGGGAAAAACATGCATATACAGTCAGCAGGATATCTCTTAATGGGAGAAATAACCAAAAGTAAACTCTTTTCCTGTGAATAGATAACATATCAGTGGCTTGTTTAAAAAAAAATTAAAGTTTCTACTGCTCCCCCTTTATGAGAAAAATGGCTGCCAAGATGGCCAAAAACGCATTTTTTGCCTTATGGCTTATTTTTATGCTAAAATATTTCCAAGAAGGAGTGAGAAACCCAAAAAATTTATTGCGTAGCAATTTACAGGGAGGACTTGTATACTACCAGAAAGTGAGAAAACCTTTGGTTTTGTTTGCCTTTTTTTGTAATAAATGCCTGAATTTCAGCAAAATCTGCAAAATCAAGTTTTTGTGGTGACAACTTCAAAGAGCCTTGTACCTTGGCAATTTTCATTATGAACGTTCTAGTATTTTTTGCAGAATGCCTGGAGTAACTAGTTTCCATAGATATCTAACACTTTTATTTTGCATGAGTACGATTTTTTATAAAAAATGATTAAATAACATCACTTTTTTAGTATTTTGACGTGGTGGACAAACTTTGAGGGCATGTATCTCAGAAAATAAGTGGAGCAGGTAACTTTCCTTTTGGGCTTTTTCATACCTCTATACCATCAATCTGTGTACCAAATAAAAAAAAAAAATCCGAGTCGGTCGTGCGGCCCCCATTCGGTGATTTGGTATGGAATCGCTCATTTAGTATTATTATTTTCTGGTAATATCTAGAGTTTTACATTGGTTTGATTATTAAGTTATTGCATTTATACGCTTTTATACGCTGGGAACAAAAAGGTTTTCCTTTTTCCATAAAGCACGTACAAACATTCCTTCTTCCTAATTTAACGTTAAATTTTACAACCTGAAGCAAGAACTAAAATTAATTAAATCCATCGTCACTTTGGACACTAAATAGCTATTGACATCGTGCTGCTTGTAAACTACATAACATGAACTTAACCCAATAACATAGCAGTGTACATGGTTTCGTGAACAAAACGTACAGAATAATCTCACACTAAAGTTGCATCATGACAAAAGCCTCGATATTTTCCTATCCGGGAAAAGCAAATGAAGCGGAATATTTTCTAAAGACAAATTGCTCTTTGTCACGTGAATTTCGGAGAGAATCTTCCTGAAGACTTCTAAACGATGCCTAAAACAAGGGACTAGGGTTTTGATCTCAATCAAGCAGTTAAGTGGTAATTTTAAACTATGCATGATGGGTGAGACTTAAAAATAACAAATTATATGTGATTTTTAAATTAAAAAAAAAAAAACTAAACCATAATGCTTTCGAAATGCTTGAAAAGGAATAACATGCTTTTGTACGAAATAATTTAATCTGAAATGAAACAGCATACATGCATATTAGCAAAGCAAATGTTGTGATTTTTCGAATAGCATTGCAGACACGCGTTTCGAAGTATAAGGGAAAATGTTTGCAATGAAAACAGCACTGCGAAAAAGAAATTGTTGTTTTTTCAGTATAATACTGGCAGCAGATGTTCCAGTTTAAAAATATAAGCGCAGTAATAAACTGTAAAACTAGCTATTTTACAGTTTACTAGTGGAAAACTAGCAATTTTACAGTTCGTTACTGCAAAAATGAGTAATTTTACAGTTTGTTGTATAAAATTAGTTGCATTATAGAGAAAAACAACAGTATAACACTGTCAGCAGATGTTACATTTTAAAACTGTAAAACGCACAGTAATAATCTGTAAAACTAACAATTTTACAGTTTATTTCTGTGAACTAGCAATTTTAGTTTACTACTGCAAAATTAGCAATTTTACACTTGATTACTGTGAAATGTCTATAAAATTAGCGGTATTATACTGCAAAATTAGCAATTTTACACTTGATTACTGTGAAATTTCTACAAAATTAGCGGTATTATGCTGAAAAAATATTTAATTTTTGCAGTGAAGAAGCTAATTAATTAAAGGGCATCTGTTAGTCTGTTTCGTAAGCTTTCAACTACAAATACGCTTCAACTGCAAATTCCCCCCTACTAAAACCCGTTCAACTACAAATACGCTTCAGTTACTGTAACAGCACGTGTAACTTATACATTTTTATTGGGAGTAACTTATCGCAGAAATACAAATATTTTTAATTATTGCAATAAATAGTTTCACATCGAAGGCAGCCAAATTTTTTGGAGGCTGTTTGTACACCTCATTTCTTTTACATAATGTAGTTTATACGCCCTTAGACTGCCAAATGCTTATTGATTAGTTAAATCAAACATTGTGCTTGAAACTTGCAGTTCATTTATCAAACGGTAAAAAACCAGTGAATAAATCTGTAAAACTTTTAAAATGAACTGGGAAACTTCCTCCCATTTCTTTAAAAAAGCTCTTATTATTTATGAGTGATATGGTATTGCAGAAACTCATTTGCTTAGCGAGTCAAACTGCTATTTGATTGGTGTTGTTACTAAATGGAGTTCTAGTTTTAGGGGAGCTCAAAAAAATGTAAATTGCATATCGTGATACATCCATATTTTACAAACTAACGTATGCTTGAGACTATTTCTAAGCAAAAAATTATACAAACGCCTGATAAGTGTAATTCGGTGATATATCATTCTAACCGACAATATGGGCTTAAAGCAAATTATCACTTTTTTTTTTCAAACTCTAATAAATAGTCGCATAACATATTTAAACAAAAATTCCTTCAGAACATACAAGAGCCTACTTTTCATATTACCAAACATAAATATTGTAAATGTGTTTTACAATGTTTGTAATTTTCATTTGTATTCACTCAGACATTGCTTCTGACGTCATTCAATAAACCTGTCTATTTTCTTATTTTTCAACGTTAAAACTTTGCATATAGACAATGTTTTCTAGCGAAAAACAAGGTCAGCATGCTATTTGATAAACTTCTTACCATATACTATTATATGAGTAGTATATATTTCACTTAAATATTAATCCCTCAACAGGGAGTTTGTCAATTACATTACGCAATCAACTTATGAACCTTCATTTTTTCAGCAATTTGATGTTAAACTTGCCACTAATTAAGAATAGTTACATGCGCTGTTTCTAGTTGTAGCAGATATTATGTTTCAAATGGTCTGTTAGTTTCCTAAAATGAAGATACAATTTTTAAATATGACTGAAAATGTATTCCATTCGAGGTAGCAAATAAAGCGAGTATCAAGTTACAGAATGTTAATTCGATATTTCAAAACAGATAATATTTTCAGGAAGGTAAATAATTAAAGCAATTTTCTGTTATTACCAATCAGCTTGCTGCCAAAATGCTGTTTCAAATCTTTTAAGATTACTTTTCAAAATGAAGTATTTCAATTTCAATAATTTGCATTGTTTGAATAAACATATTGCGTCGTCACAATATTCTTAAACATGAAGAGTGTTGAATAAATTCAATATGAGTAATCTAGGCAGTTATTTTTAAGTTGAGAGAACAATGCTAACTATATAATATGAGCGACAGTTCTAAGAAATAGAATATATCAAATTTCTTTCGTTTGAAACGAAACTCTTTTTTAATGAGTAAAACAGGGATCAATAAGTCGTAGTCATTGCATTGAAAGTTAATAATTTGGTATTCAAAAAAGGACTTAAAATGTTACGAAAATAATTATCTGAAGCTATATTTAACATTTAATCCATAATTTTAAAACTTGATATTTGGAAAATTTCCGCAGCATGACGCTTTTTAAAAAGACACGATTGTTATGCTACTTACAAATGGTTTAAAATATATTTCATGTAATTAACCATTCTTCATTTTTACAACAGTTTAGCAAGTGTTCTTTTCGCTGGCATCAGCAGCCTAAAAGTTTTTAAGAGAAATGTAAAAAATGATCTATGATTAACTATTAAAGGGCTTAAAATAAGTAGCAAATAACTAGTTTTGAAATAACATTTTATATTTGTGCGTTTTATATTAGTCTGATTCAGTAGGGATACAATAAATAGCCGTATAATAGCAGCAATTGTTCCGTTAACTATAAACTAAGGTCTTTCGCCATACTATAAAAAATGCCTACTAGATTATGCAAGGTTTTTTAAATTTACTGTATGGTAACCTAATATCCAATATTAGCTTTGAAAGGATAAAAAATACCTTTTTTATTTAGTTTAATAATATTTAACTACATTTTTTAAAAGCGTAACCAGCAAGAAATGAATTTGGCTAGTATTAAAATCAGTTCCAATTCATGAATTTTTTAAAAAATATTTTCTTTGATAACTTAAAATTGTAATGCATACCATCATGCTAAAAGCCCATTTAGAATTCTTACTAATCAATCATGTTGAAAAATTGTGTCAAGACCCAGTTTTCTTTCAACAACAGCTCAAACGGTGAATATGCTTCGTCTCCCCTGCGAAATAAAAAAAAGGGAGGGGGGAGGGACACTTTCTGAGCGGGTTTTTGCGTTCTAAACTCTTTAAACATACCTTGCAAGTATTTTGAGAGTGTTTCATAATAACCGTAGTAAATGAAACAGATAATTAATCATAATAAGTATTACGAAAATTTTCAAATTATGTGTCACAAAAATACATTTTCTGTCCAAAACTTTTCAGTATCTTTTTTATAAACAAATTTAAAAAAATAAATATTTGAATTCCTGAATGTAGCATTTTTACCTATTGATGATTAATGCATGGAGGAAGGGGTGCTATTATTACTGTGTGTATGCCATCAGCTAAAAATCTTCTCTTTCAAATGATACATCTAACTGGAATACAACTTAAAATCGCAGTTGATTAACGCGTTTACATCACACCGTAAAATATTAAAATGCAAAATCAGTTTTTGATAAATGTTTATTTTAAATACGAATCTTTCTACTAAATCTTATTTTTCATTATGGTGTATAATACCGGCGTATGAATATCGGTGCAGTTATATTCAAATAGCTTTATTACGGCTGCATGAAAAACTTTTGTTCAGAAAAATTCCTCTTCCAAATGTTTACTATCCATCACCAAGATAACGGCTGAAATATGTTTTCCAATACAGGGCAACTTTCAGATGCGGCTATTTATCAAAACATGCTAAATTCTCTAAAGACATAAGATAAATAATATCCTAGAGTTTCGTGGTTAAAATTTTCAAGTAATTTTGCAAAGACCTCAAAAGACTTAAATAGATGGCAAACTTAATTTCGCCCGGAGAGGCTCGAAAGTCACGTTTACTTTGGGTTTCAGTATACAGAGAACAATCCAACCACAAAAGGTGGCTTCATGTCTCTAAGTCTTAAATCCTTTAAACTTCAGGAAAACGAGAATTTAGAATTTAATCCCAAAGTAAAGGAGGTAATTTCATTTCCTCGCGTCACCTTGTTATGAGAGATTTCGAAAGAGAAGGAAAGAAAAAAAATCTAACTAAAACTTAACAAGTTGCTGTGGCATTGATCGCATCAAGATGATTAGAAGGACTAAATTCTATTTTCTCCAGTCATTGACTTTCGATATAGCCCTAGCTGTCGCCGCTTTTCTTTTGTCTTTGACAACTATGTCAGAGCAAGGAAATGGAGGCCTTTTTTCTTTTTTTGGTAATTCATTTGGAAGGTCTTGATTTCCTCTTTAGAATGCTAATTAAAGTTTCAATTGCAGAAATTAATTAACAAATAAATATTTCCAAGTAGTTTAATATTACTTATTTTCGAACACTTCACTCGTAACAACTTGATGAATTTGAATGATTCTTGAAAATACGGACTCTGTCTCTGAAAAAAGTTATAATAGATTGACAGGTTAATTTTGGGATCATTACCGTTTAAAGCTTTGCATTATTTTAAGGCATTATTTTAAGGTATAAATCAGTTGGTGTTTAAACAGACGCCAGCAAAAGTATTTGATAGATTATTTTATAACAGTTACTTAAAACATTTGTTCAAGAAAAGAAAAAAAAAAACAATTTAAAAAGGATTTTTTTTTTTAAATGAAAAATGGTTTAAATGGAAATGAAACGTTACTTGTATTTATTTAGCCTAAACCGTATTGTAGAATAAAGTACGTTTGAAAATACTTTTTTTATTTACATGAAACTAGGAAACTACACATAGTTTGTAATTCAATACTTATTTACTTTTCTGTTGAACACAAGATGAAAAGTAAATCTGAACAAAATTAAAGGTTTATCTGCATACTGTGACACCATATTTTTAATTACATTGAGCAAGTTAGGTAAATATGTATATAGGTACAGTAAACATTCACGTTAATGGCTTTTAGAAAAATAAAGTTTTATCCTCTTGGCTTACATTATTCTCCAAACTATTGCTCTTCATTTACTAAAAGCAATACTGAAGTAAAATTTTAACTCAATGCTTTAAATTAAAATCAGTTACAGTGAAAATACGTGTTGCAAATTAACTGTTTAAAAAAGACTGTACGATAAATATCTATTTAAAATATTTTTTACAACTATAATTGTTCTGCTACATTCGTTATAAGTTTCGGTTTGTAATGTAATTAAAAGTTTTGCACAAAAATTCTGTATAAATTTTTTATATTTTTAACGCTTTGATATATGCAAGCGAGAGCTGGAGAAAAGTGGCAGATTGTTTTTTCAGTTAACTCGAAAGGGTAGATAATTGGACGAGTATTCTATTTTAGACAGCTCTTTTAAGAATATTCGGAATCCAATGGTCTAATTTTTAAATAAAGCACCTTTTAGGGATTACTTGATATCGAAAAGGTAATAAACATACAATACAGTGTGTTTATTTTCATTAGTTGTTATACTAGTGATTTTATTTATGCACCACTTAGTTTTAAGTGATTAAAACATTCTCTGTGTGAAGTAATTATGAAATAAATTACTTTTAAAGTGGTATTACCTTATTTTTAAATTGGTTTAAACAATACCTATATTTACATTCGTTACTCTTACTTTTGCATTAAGTGTAAGACTTTTTTAATTAGAAGGAAAAATATCCTTCGAGAACCTCTTAATCTCAACCTCTTTCCCCTCAGGAGATTCTTCTTAACCTAAAGCAAATGCTTAACCCTGCTGCTGTGTTCGTCCCGAACATACGTATACTGTGTTCGGGTCCAAATGGACCCAACATATGTAATTTATTCCCTAACACCGCTTTTTTTATATTTTTTCAAGTTTAATTGTTATATTTGATTTTATTAGAAACTTCCAAACATAAATCACTCAATTTTTGTATTTTATTTTACATATTTAATCCGAGAAAACACATAAATAAAATTTAAATATTATAGCAATTCCAGTTTTCGTACTAAAGAAAACTAACAAAATTATGTAAGCTGTCACTTTTAGAAATTTACTAGAAATTTTTAAGCTTAAAAAGAAGTGTTAAAAATGGAAATACGAACAGTACAACATTTGTATGAGATGTACAGATTTATGTACAGAATCATATGCGCGGGGGAAGCGGCGGAGAGAGGGGGTAAAAGGGAATTCCCCTCAGATAGGCATAATTGCAGAGTTTGCAGTTCTATGAAAGTTAACCTTGAAACATTTTCACTGGTACTGATTTCAATTCATAGAAAGGAAGAAATGGTATTCAGAAAGAAAAAAAAGAAGAAAAAAAATGAATGAAAGAAAAACAGAAGATAACCATTAAAAAATATTTAAAAAACGTACAAAAACAATGCACAAATGTTTTATTTATTGTTTCATAAATTATGAATAAAATAAACAAGCATAAAATTATTTTGTTTCTCTGATACATGCTTTTTAATCATATGGGTCCAAAAGGACCCGAACACAGTATTAGTAAACTTTTTTTTTGACAAGTAGGGTTATACTTCAATCAAAACAAAAAAAATATGTGTGTAATATAACATGAAAATGAACACATTCATGAAGTTAAAACGTTATACCAACGTTACTCGAAAATTTATAAGCAAATGAAATCTGTTTTGGGTCGAAAAGGACCCGAACACAGTAGCAGGGTTAAGAAAGCAAGCAAAATAAATGTTTTTTTCAATTACATAAAGTGTCTGCATATTTTGTAATTTAAAAGGAGCTAATTTTCTCGTGCTTAAAACATTTTGGGACTTTCTAAAAACATTTTATAAATCTTGGAATGCGTAATATTTATCGCAAAATATATCAATGATAATGCCTCTCATCATTTTATCTTCAGCTTAAAAAATATTTTTTGGGGTCCTTGTTCCTGCCGATATATGTGCAGATACTTGAAATATTTTACGATTATGCTTAAAATTCCCTGTATAATTTTTTTTTAACTTTTTGGTTGTGAAGAACTCTAAAAGGCAAGAGCTGTGCTATGCCATATAATTATTGTTTTTAAAAACAAAAATTTTTAAGAAAAACAACCGAAAGATGACGCGTGTTATAGAATAATCTTTAAAATATCTGTCGTAAATTTCACGGTCCTGACGTCACTGATGCGTCTCTGGCAGCTGGCCATACAACTACATTTAGTTTGACGACTACGTGTAGGTCAGACATGAAAACTAATCGTTGGAATTTTGTTTTTGCCAGCCCAAATCGGGAGAAAAGTGATATGGGATACAGCAGGAAGCTCCACTATTTTCTATGGCGGAACTATAAAGGGATTTGAAATGTGAAAATATGGCAGACAATCAATGGAGCATGTATTAGATTCCTCAGTTAACGTTCTAACAGAAGTGAGTAATGCTGCCGTGCTAAACGCCAAAGTGGTATCTGTAGTTGAGCTCAATATATGAGCTTCATATTATTGTTATTTTTTTTTCAATTGACACATTGTTAATTATGTTGACTACTCATGAAAATTCAAAACAGGAAATTAGGGGAGACTGTGGTGAGCATTCTAATTTAGGAGTGCTTTTAATTTAAATTTTTTCAATTATTAGGAGCCATTTATTTCATGACTTTTGATCTTTGTGGAAATTAGAAGTTATCTAAAAGCACTATACTAAGGAGAAAAGTATCGCCACATGAAAAATGTTGAAACATTATCTCTGTGTATATTTATTCAAAATAAGAAAAATAATATATTTAAAACTTAATATCAACTGTGAGGATTATTACTGTTAATAAAATTATTCATCATAGTTTCTTAGTGAAGGTTAACTTTAAAAAATGATATTTGAAAAATATTTTTTCCACCGATTAATCGACACGATATTGCCGAATATTAATAATCGGCAAAGTGACCGATTATGGCTAATTAATCGGCAGTACTGATGGATCGGTGAGTCCCTATTAAAAACCTTGATTGAAGTTAAATAATTCGAGCCATGCATTAAATCATCAAAAACGTGTACATTTTCTGGGACATAATCTAGCTGTCAATTAAAATGCATTAAAACATTCCGTTTCTCCGAACGGCAGAATTAAGTTTAAATTTTCCTCAAGAAACTTGTTTATATTACAAAACTAAATAATTATGAGAATACAGGTTAAAGAAACAAAGTAAAATAAAGTTATAGCATGATTACACAGAAAAACTTGAAAATAAATGCCTGTTAAGGAACGAAAAAACTGCATTGACACAGATGTTTGTAAGCGAATTAAAATTTTTTGGAAGTAATACAATGTTTCACGAAGAAAAGTCTCGAAAAACTCTCATAAACTCGTAAGAATATTGACCAGATTTTTTTTTCATTTTGTTACTGCTAAACTTAAGAAAAATACGAAATCTTTTGCAACATTTTTTTTCTCTTCTACGTTAGCGATCAAAATATTTTGCGTTGAATTATGCAAATGCTTTGTCAATGTTTCGCTGCTCAGACATGAATAGAACACTTGAGACCACACACTCATTTGCAAATTTTGCTGCAGAAGTGTATAAAGTTTTTAAACAGAAAAGGGGAAATCATGGTATAGGAGACCCTAACAAAGCAAGTGATAAGAATGAGTAATGGCTGTAAGATTGGGACATTTTATTCGTTTTGTTTCTTTTTGTCAATATGTCTTAAAAATTGCATAATTTAGCGCTGAAGATTAAGAAAGAAGTTGATATTAAATTTTTTCCCGAAGATTAATTTCATGATAAGCGTATGTTTTATAAAAGGAAAGAAAATATTATAAACAAAAAATATTGAGCGAAATTTCTTTTGAATACTATTTTCTTCCATTTTTATGCTAATAGCAGTTTAATAATATTTCTAAAATGATAAATTAAAAGCTAAAAAAAAAAGAAATAAAAAGAAATTAGTAATTTGACATTTACCCTTATTTATTTATTAATTTATTTAGTCAAATCTTACGGGTACTTTTACAGAGTCATTCTACCTATCATTAGCCCTGTCTTTTTTGAAAGTAGCTTGTTAGTTTGCACACAAAATGTATTTTGCGGTTGTCTTTCAATATATTTATAACGTTCAGCTGGCTTCATTGTTTGGATTGACAAGAAACAAATAACTGCTGGGATGTTTCTAATGTATTTTTACAACAACTAATACATCATCAATGAAAATTTTGCATTTAAATTTCAACCAAAATTTACATTTAACCCCTGAATGAATGTTATCTAGTTTTTTTTTTTCCTTCCCAAGGAGCTAGTGAAAGAAAATCCACGCACTCAAACTTCCGACACAAATGTGATTCCTAGGATAAATATTTTTTATGTAGACATGTATGGGTTCTAGTTGTGCATCTCCCTTTTTGATTTCAATCAGATGTATATATATATGTATATATATATATATATATATATATATATATATGTATATATATATATATATATATATATATATATATATATATATATATATATATATATATATATATATATATATATATATATATATATATATATATATATATATATATATATTGCCAACATTTTTGTCTCCAATTTGGCTATATTTCTGTAAGTTGGTAAAAGAAAAAAAATAGCAACAAAACAAGATGCCTATTCAATCATAATCTTTGGAACATTGGCAATATTTCACGAGAGTTTGCTATACGTAATGTGAATCTCTGCACTGTCTTTTATGTGTCGGTTAGTGATTTAATTAGTGGTATACGATTTTTTCAGCGAATTCAAAGGCGATATCATATCTTGAAGTTTTTTTTTTTAGCTTTACTCGTCTTTTTTAGAGTCTGTTGCTACATTTTCAGGTCTAAGAGGTCAACAAAAACTTTTTTTTTCTTTTCAAATTGAAATATGAAAGTTCAACTACATTCATATTAAACATATTTTTGTCGGTGTAGAAAAATAATATAAAGAATTTTCAATTCAGAAGTATAACGCATAACGTACAAGTACGTATATGAATATACGCACCTATTATTTTCAGTTATTAAAATGTAGCTATTCAAAAGATAAATAAGGAAGTCACGTGGTGCGCACATTAATTTTAATTAAAAACAAGAAATTTCTGTTACACTTTTTACATCACATTAAGTCATGTTTACTCCACTGCTTTAGTTTCCATCATCGAAAAATTATAAATAGAAAAATTAAAAAGAAGAAAACTGCAGTTAAAATTTTATTTTAAGGTACATGGCAAAACAATAAAAAAAATAACTCCTTCCACATTACTATATTACGGATGAACACGTCAAAAATCATTTCTAAAAGCAGAATATTAAATTAAATAATAAAGAATTCCACTTGATCAGTTATGCTAATCTGTTTTCAGTCTACATTCCTTTTCCCAGTTACGAAACAATGCATTAAAGAATTACTTTGATTAATTTAAAACCTGCTCTTAGAATTCAACTATATTTCCAGCATAAAATCCATAAAAACATTAAAACTTATAAGTACGTCTAACTGCCAATACAAAACTATTGCTGCAAATTTGAATCGAAGAACTCAATTCTTCAGAGAACACATTCCGGTGAGAGAACAACTGAATCCTACGGACAGTTCCCACAAAAGATATAAGCTAACTTAAACATACGGCTTATAATTACGTTTTACATGTATAATATTTACAAGATATCTGCTATATCATGCACACATTCAAGCTTCCGTTGAGACCGGGATTAGTAGTTCCTTCCATTAGAATTACGTTTATGACTAATGCAAAGACTGCATTTAGTCCATCTTGTAGGACTTAAGAGCGCGGTCCGTCTTTGGAAATTAAAGTATTTTATGAATGACTGCCTGATGAAATTTTACTAAATAATTCCGTCGCGATTCCTCTTACATATGAACAGAATTACATGACGCGCTGTGTAAGACGGCCCGGGGTAGTAAAGTTTAATAAGTTAAATGTGCTCCTAGTGACTGTGATATCATTTACATGAATAATCAACTTAACGAGGATTGTGTTATGTGAGCTTAGAGTCACAATCACTACTTCACAACGGAGGAATTTAGGGTAGTGCGTTTAAACTAGATTTTCATTTAGCGATTACATCGGTTTTGTTTGACTGGTTTAATTTAGAGTTAAATGTCGGTTGGGATTGCGAAAGGCTCAATAGCGTTATTGGACTTTAAAAGGAAACATGAGGTGTGCAATTTGTGGCATTTAAAGATTTAATAACAACTGGAATCTAAGCATGTTTCTTTTATATACGTTATGCTTCCTTGTTTACGTCGTTAATTATCATATATTACACTATTAGTAAATGTATGCTTTTCCAATAGAAATGCAGTTAATTAAAAACTTTACCAAAGGAACAAAAATACTCTGTCTATATTGAAACAAAAAAAAATAAAAAAAAATTTTCTTCAAAGTTTGCGTTTTTTGAGCACTTAATAATTCTTTTTTTTTGGGTTAATCTTACGCAATATTTTTTAAACATTTTAAATGCATCACTTGTGTTCAAAAAATGTATTCTCATTAAATGATTATTTCCTCAACTTGAATTTTTTCACACCTGTGGTCAATAACTAAAATATAATATGCACTTCTTCAATATAAATGCACTTCTTTGCAAAAGATTCTGCCTTTGAAATTTTAGAGATAAATATTAAAAAAAATGCTGCATTTGAAAATTATGAACTTAGGAATAAGTACATTATAAAACAGCTGCTGTTGCAGATAAACTAGCCACTGTGTAGACGAAAACGTTAACGAATTTGTTAAACCATGTCACTTTTAGTCTTTAAAACGGAGCAAAATAATAAAAAAAAATTTAGATCGTGTCTTAAGATATGAAGTAAAATTTCTTGCAATTAAGGATTGCAATGGATAGGTTTAATTTATTCATTGAAGTTTTATAAACATGTTCTTTTCTAGCATCACATTTCAATGCTGTTGGAATTCTAATCAGCAAATAAATAAATAAAATAAACAAATGAAGTAAATATCCCGAGTTAATTACTTAATTAATTAAAAAGACAAATTTTATTTGAAAAGCTTTCATTTTTTTAGTAAAAAAGATAACGTTGTTTATTATTTATAAAATAATTATTAATAATTAACTCTAAACCTCTGAAGTAAAATATTATTCTAAAATTTACCGAGAAAAATAAAAATAAAAAGATATTGCCAGAAAAAATAACAATAAAGTATTTTTACGTGAGTAAAGTAGATGATAATATTTATTTAGAGAAATGATTTAAAAACGAAGTTCAAAGAGATCAAAACTGGTAACAAATAATGTTTTTCAAAACTATAAACTTTAGCAAGCCAGTAATAAATAAATCAAAAGTTGTGTAAAAAGGAAAAAGTACAGTAAAACATCAATACTGCGATAAATAAGTAACTAAATCACGTAGCATTGCTAAAACTAAAATCCTGAGTTAAGTTATTATCTTTCTTAATGTTAAATAAAAGTTTTATACCAAACTAATTCTTTAGTAATATTAAGAGAATAAGTGACGAATCTTTGCTTTTCAACTTTAAATTCCATACCCATCTGTATAGTATCTGTATAGTAGCCAAAGTAGTTATTGTCCTTCTCAACGGCAAAAATAAAGAGAATTTATCCGTCTTATTAAGTATCTGGCGTAAGGGTAACATCATGCATCCTTTATGGCGAGTCATGGGATTGTCTGAAAGTTTCGGCAGAAGTCGTGAAACTTGACATTACTGCTTTGATAACTGAATTGTTTATGGAAATGATCCATAGTGTAATGAATGGAGAGTTTTATGGACAATCATAGGTAGAAACTACTATAAAGAATCTGCCGGGAAATCAAATGGAATATTAGAAATGGGGTCTGACTCTAACTATGAAAGCAGTTTCAGGGGAGTAATGGTCCAATTATCAATTAGATGGTTTATATATATATATATATATATATATATATATATATATATATATATATATATATATATATATATATATATATATATATATATATATATATATATATATATATATATATATATATATATGTATATATATATATATATATATATATATATGAGCGATTCCATACCAAATCACCGAAAAAAATAAGAGGTTGGTCGCACGACCGACTCGGATTTTTTCTTAATTTGGTACACAGATTGATGGTATAGAGGTATGAAAAAGCCCAAAAGGAAAGTTACCTGCTCCACTTATTTTCTGAGATACATGCCCTCAAAGTTTGTCCGCCACGTCAAAATACTAAAAAAGTGATGTTATTTAATCATTTTTTATAAAAAATCGTACTCATGCAAAATAAAAGTGTTAGATATCTATGGAAACTAGTTACTCCAGGCATTTTGAAAAAAAATACTAGAACGTTCATAATGAAAATTGCCAAGGTACAGGGCTCTTTGAAGTTGCCACCACAAAAACTTGATTTTGCAGATTTTGCTAAAATTCAGGCAGTTATTACAAAAAAAAGGCAAACAAAACCAAAGGTTTTCTCACTTTCTGGTAGTGTACAGGTCCTCCCTGTAAATTGCTACGCAATAAATTTTTTGGGTTTCTCACTCCTTCTTGGAAATATTTCAGCTTAAAGATAAGCCGTAAGGCAAAAAATGCGTTTTTGGCCATCTTGGCAGCCATTTTTCTCATAAAGGGGGGGCAGTAGAAACTTTAATTTTTTTTTAAAACAAGCCACTGATATGTTAGCTATTCACAGGAAAAGAGTTTACTTTTGGTTATTTCTCCCATTAAGAGATATCCTGCTGACAGTATATGCATGTTTTTCGCGACGACCATATGCTTTTGTTCCCCCTCTCATGGACTTAAAATTAATTAAACCAAAAAATAATGATATATTTATTATTAGCTGTATTATCTACCCAATATGTCATGAAATTTAATTTATTAAATCATTGAACAATAAATTAGATAATTGATGAAAAAAAGAAAAAGTATTTCTCTGATGCCTGAGCATTATGCATTCATAATTATAAAGCACTAAATACTTTCTTGAGAAATTAATTAACATAAATGAGCTCTAAATAGTTATATTATAAGCAATACCCAATCTTGTGATTGGAATACTCATGTTTTTAATTGAAGAATTTCTTGAATATCACATGAATATCAGGAAAATAAATGAGGTCTTTTCGTTTGATGTAGGATATTTTATGACAAATTTCATTTGATGGGCTACTAACTGAGCATGGTGATAAAGAGCTATTAATTTCAGCATCGAATTCCATTTTACCTTATTAACAGTTAAATATTTACAAAATAATTAAATAAATAATTTAATATAAAGCCATGCTTGAAGAATTAAAATTAGTGCAACTAATTTATTCCCATACTGATCTTTACAAAATTGACATGCGTTGAGCACTGATAAGAACTGACAAGAAAAAGTTTACTCACTAAAATATTAGTTCACAGATACTATAAAGCATACATTCTATTTTCCATAAAATAATACTGCAACAAAGAACAAGGGTATCCTCCTGTTTATAGCCATCAATCAGGAACATCCAATCACAAGATTGGGTATTGCCTATTAGATAAATATTCGAAGCTCCTTTATTTTAATTGATTTTTCAAGAAATTCTTTAGTACCTACCCCTTTATACCCTTGTTCTTTGTTGCAGTATTATTTTGTAGAAAATAGAATGTACGCTTTATAGTATCTGTGAACTAGTATTTCAGTGAGTAAACTTATTCTTGTCAGTTCTTATCAGTGCTCAACACATGTCAGTTTTGTAAAGATCAGTATGGGAATAAATTAGTTGCACTAATTTGAATTCTTCAAGCATGGCTTTATATTAAATTATTTATTTAATTATTTTATAAATATTTAACTGTTAATAAGGTAAAATGGAATTCGAAGCTGAAATTAATAGCTCTTTATCACCATGCTCAGTTAGTAGCCCATCAAATGAAATTTGTCATAAAGTATCCTACATCAAACGAAAAGACCTCATTTATTTTCCTGATATTCATGTGATATTCAAGAAATTCTTCAATTAAAAACAGGACTATCCCAATCACAAGATTGGGTATTGCTTATAATATAACTATTTAGAGCTCATTTATGTTAATTAATTTCTCAAGAAAGTACTTAGTGCTTTATAATTATGAATGCTTAATGCCCAGGCATCAGAGAAATACTTTTTCTTGTTTTCATCAATTATCTAATTTATTGTTCAATGATTTAATAAATTAAATTTCATGACATATTGAGTAAATAATACAGCTAATAATAAATATATAATTATTTTTTGGTTTAATTAATTTTAAGTCCATGAGAGGGGGAACAAAAGCATATGGTCGTCGCGAAAAACATGCATATACTGTCAGCAGGATATCTCTTAATGGGAGAAATAACCAAAAGTAAACTCTTTTCCTGTGAATAGCTAACATATCAGTGGCTTGTTTAAAAAAAAAATTAAAGTTTCTACTGCTCCCCCTTTATGAGAAAAATGGCTGCCAAGATGGCCAAAAACGCATTTTTTGCCTTATGGCTTATTTTTAAGCTAAAATATTTCCAAGAAGGAGTGAGAAACCCGAAAAATTTATTGCGTAACAATTTACAGGGAGGACCTGTACACTACCAGAAAGTGAGAAAACCTTTGGTTTTGTTTACCTTTTTTTGTAATAAATGCCTGAATTTTAGCAAAATCTGCAAAATCAAGTTTTTGTGGTGACAACTTCAAAGAGCCCTGTACCTTGGCAATTTTCATTATGAACGTTCTAGTATTTTTTTTCAGAATGCCTGGAGTAACTAGTTTCCATAGATATCTAACACTTTTATTTTGCATGAGTACGATTTTTTATAAAAAATGATTAAATAACATCACTTTTTTAGTATTTTGACGTGGCGGACAAACTTTGAGGGCATGTATCTCAGAAAATAAGTGGAGCAGGTAACTTTCCTTTTGGGCTTTTTCATACCTCTATACCATCAATTTGTGTACCAAATTTAAAAAAAATCCGAGTCGGTCGTGCGACCCCCATTCGGTGATTTGGTATGGAATCGCTCATATATATATATACACTGAAGTGACAAAAGTCATGGGATAGCAATATGCAAATTTTCAGATGGCAGTAGCATCGCATAGAACAGGTATAAATGCGCAGTGCTTTTACAGAGCTTTCATTTCTGTTCAAGTTATTCATGTGAAGAGGTTTTAACGTGATGATGACCGCACGACGTGAATTAACAGACTTTGAACGCGGAATGTTAGTTGGAGCTAGACGCATGGGTCATGCCATTTCGGAAATCGTTAGAGAATTCAACATTCCCAGATCCACTGTGTCAAGAGTGTGCCGAGAGTATGAAATTTCAGGCATAACATCCCACCATGGACAGCGCAGTGGTCGACCGCCTGCACTTAAAGATCGAGACCGGCGACGTCTGCAAAGAGTCGTAAATTCTAACAGACAAGCAACACTGCGTCAAATCACCGTAGAAATCAATGTGGGACGTACAATGGACGTGTCTGCTAGAACTGTGCGGAGAAATTTGGATTTCTTGGGCTATTCCAGCAGAAGACCGACTCGAGTGCCTTTACTGACAGAACGACATCGCTTGCAGCGACTCTCGTGGGCACGTGAGCATATCGGTTGGTCCCTAGATGAATGGAAAACCGTGGCCTGGTCCGATGAGTCACGATTTCAGCTGGTAAGAGCCGATGGTAGGGTTCGAGTGTGGCGCAGACCCCACGAAGCCATGGACCCAAACTGTCAGCAAGGCACTGTTCAAGCTGGTGGTGGCTCCGTAATGGTGTGGGCTGTTTTTTCATGGCATGGACTTGGTCCTCTAGTGCGACTGGACCGAACATTGACTGGAAATGCTTATGTGCAGCTACTTGGAGATCACTTGCAGCCATTCATGGACTTCATGTACCCAAACAACGATGGGATTTTTATGGATGACAATGCGCCATGTCACCGGGCCACAACTGTTCGCAATTAGTTTGAAGAAAATTCTGGACAATTCCAACGAATGATTTGGCCACCTAGATCGCCCGACATGAATCCCATTGAGCATTTATGGGACACCATCGAGAGGTCTGTTCGTGCCCAAAATCCTGCCCCATCAACGCTTTCACAATTATGGACGTCTATCGAGACAGCATGGCTCAATATTCCTGCAGAAGACTTCCAACGACTTGTTGAGTCCATGCCACGTCGAGTTGTTGCACTTCGCCGAGCAAAAGGAGGGCCGACACGATATTAAGAGGTATCCCATGACTTTTGTCACTTCAGTGTATATATATATATATGTATATATATATATATATATATATATATATATATATATATATGTATATATATATATATATATTATGTGTGAGTCTGCATTCCCTTGATATGTGGCATGAAATTAGGAACATGATAAATATAATGAGCTGTGATAGCTCTGTTCGAGCTTAGGCACGGGGGATTTACACGAGAGTTTCCTAAAGCATCAGTAATTTCATAATATCATCAATAATTTAATGATTTTTATAATAATAAACTTAGACAAGGAAGCTGTTGGAATAATTTGATATTGCTCTACATTTGCCTTCCTCAAAAAAAAAAAAAAAAATTGACCACACGTTGAATTCAGGACAGAAATAGCTTTCGTATTCTAGAGATGGTGAGTGCTAATAAAAGGAAAATACGTATCTTACAAATTGTTAATTCGATGTAAATATCTTATGTTTTAAGTATTGATTAAAAATTACTTTAATTTTTATCGTAGCGTTCCAAAAAACCTTGAAGAACTTCATCACTTTTAATGAGGATGAGTTACATCATTATGTTATTCAATGAATCTTATTGAAATTGTAGAAAAATGATTTTTTCTTGGTGAACAATATTTTTTCCCAAAGGAAATATATTATTCTCGTATTTCTAACGACCGTCGTTAACAAACATTTCTTACTACTTTATAAAAACTACTGCACATCGATAAACACAAGTTTCAATTAAATGGGAACACAAAATAAATAATAATATAAAATTATTTTCTTTCACTGAAAGTGTCAAAAACGTAACATGATTGATTAATACATTATACATATTGTAATTTTATATGCAGTGACAAATATAACATTTTACAAAATTATAACAAAAACTACAAAGTAAAACAGTCACAAAACATAAGTTCTAAAATGAGGGGACAGATTGTCTTTAAACTTAATAATGCAATTTAAATATTTTTTCACTATTTTTTTCAAAACAAAAAAAAAGGAGAAAGAAAACTTGACACAAGTTACAGTAAAAAGCTGCACCTATAAAGATAGCTGTCATACATGTCACAACAACGTTCTATATATGTCTTACGAGAGAAGTTATAGCAAAAGAAAAACCATAAGTGAGGGATGTTCAATTAACAACATTGTTCTTCTTTTTTAACCTTTTATTTAAATCGAATTATCGTCCATTTAAGAATAGATTCATGCATTAGTGAATGAATGATAATATTTGTTTGTTTCAAATGGGGCTGCGTTTACCTTCTTGCCATTTGCAGACCTAGTGCATTCCCTAAAGCGGCATCCACTCTTTCATGTGGCACCACCATCGGCGGGATACTATTGCCACAAGTATTTTTTGACGCCCAGCTTCCCCACTAGATGGAGGCACCTGGGCTCTATTCGATGCGAAACTCTACTAGGAATTTAATTTTGCCACGAGATACTATAAGCCAAACAAGTACTCGAGGGATCTTTTACATGCCGCATAATCATACGACATGAGCGCTGTCGATCTTCTGCATCATGAAAACCCACCGACTGGAGCCGGGTTCGAACCCGCGCTTTTGGGCGTAAAAGGCCAGCATCTTAACCACTATATGATTTAACCACTATGAATGATAATGTTTATTTTTTTAAAAAAAGTAAATCACCAAATAGTTTCGGTTTCTTTAAAATTTGATTGCCCTTCACGTGAGACAATGTAAGTGTTATTTTTTCTATTAAATACAAACATTAGTTAAATCTAGAATAAATTACTCCCTGATTAAGCTCATTTTCTTCCAATAAAGCAGATAATTGCATTTTACTTCGAAGAATTTATACACTCAATACCAATTCATTTTTCCAATTCATAAACAAAATTTTGCTTAATTCCCTAAAAATCCAAAAACAAACACTTAATAAATACTGAAATGCAAAATATATATATACTTACAACACTTTTGTTTACGATTTACCTGTTGGTGATTGAAAACATCTGCAGAAGATACACGGCTAGATAAATAATTCATTAACATACATGATATTGTACACAAGTTTAGGGTCTTAATAAAATAAAATTTGACTTGCATGAACTTAATGAATTTTTAATTATTTCATAATGTATGACACATATTTCAGATACTTTAAAATTTTGACGAACTTACTTTAGTACAGCTTTTTCAGCACCAACATGTAATTGCAAAACCAACTTGAATTCAAATGCTTACTATGCATTTGTTTAAAATCAAACAAAATATGACTTACCAAGTTATAATACGAAATCAAGCCCACGTTAGCCGAATCAACTATAACATTTAACTTACCTTGAACTTTTGAGTATTCAAATATGAGTTGATGTTCTGATTTAGTTTCAAAAGTGTATTACTTTATCGAGCTTGCCGTTTTAGTTTTTACAACATTAAACATATAAAAATTAAGAGGCTACTTTTTAGACCAAATATGTTGCAGAAATTTTTTGACTTAAAAATATTTGTAAGTATTGCTTATAGAAATTATATTTATTAGACTAAGAAAAAATCACTATAGGTAATCACTATTTCGCATCTCTAGTGGGGCGGTACAAAGGAGGATACACTGCCAAAAATGAACTGTTGTTTTTACAGTATAATACTGGCAGTCGACGTTCCAATATAGAACTGTAAAATGCACAGAAATAAACTGTAAAACTAGCAATTTTACAGTTTATTGCAGTAAAATTTAGCTGTATTACACTGTTAAAACAACAGTGTAATACATCCAGCAGAGGTTCCAGTTTGAAACTGTAAAATGCACAGTAATAAACTGTAAATTTAACAATTTTGCAGCTACTTACTGTAAAATTAGCAAATTTACAGTTTAATACTGTAAAGGTAGAAATTTAACAGTTTATTACTCTAAAATTAATACTTTTTACAATTTGCTACTATAATATATGCTGTATTATACTGTAAAAACAACATTCATAATTTACAGTTTATTACATTTCCCTCATTTTACTTACTATGAATAACGGCTATATAATTTCGTATGTAATTTGTTAACCAAACGCATTTTCCAATACATACGCGTTTGTGTGGAGAATATTAAATAGCCTCGGGCTTAACTTACTCGAGAGGTTCCTTTAGCCCATAGATGCTCGGCTGCTTAAGAAGCTGAAAAGCAGTCGGCGGCTGAGTTGAGATAGGCTTATAAGCTTCAAGAAGTTGATCAATGACGTAAAGGAGTTGATTCTTTCCCTCAGTTCCACGATGAGTCGCTTGCCGGATTATCTTGGCGTTATTAACAAAGTATTCCTAAAATAAAAAATAAAATAAAATGGTTAGTTTTTTAAAGCTAAGCTTGTATTTTAACTTCATACATTCATAAATACACTGGTGAAATTGTAATCGAAAAGGTGGTTATGAAGCAGTTTTCTCAAAATATTTTTGGAATTTAGTATTTTTGTTGATGTTATTTTCTGATTCGTTTTATAAAATATTATACATTAAATAAAGTTCGTTAATGTTTTGAAGATATAATTTATATAACAAATTAATTTTAATACTTTACTTTTATCGTTAGTCTCAATATAAACTTTGTAAGATATGCAATAAACTAATGATTGTAAAAAAAAGAAAGAAAGAAAAAAACACACAAGCTAAAATGCATCTTAATTTTTTTGTATCTACATAAGTCATTTAATAAGAAAATATTTATTCAAATAACTGCAGACATATATTTTACCACGTGCATTTGCACTTGAAAACATTATGTTAGGTAAGAATAATATAAAAGACATTCACCAAATAAAAATAAGACGTTCTTCTTTTGTTGTAAAATTAGAACAATAATTTCTGCAATAGCAGTTTCGCTGTTTTATAGTAAGCTCTGAAAATACAGATAAGTTTTAAGCATATAAATAGATACTTTTATTTAATGATGCGTTCATTATCAAAACCAACCCAGTCAAATTTTTAAACAATTGCAGGACTGAGGAAAAAAAATCACGTTCTGCATACATACACTTTATGAACTATTGTTTGTTATTTTTATTTATTTACTTATTTTATAAAGATGCGATTATGACTAACTAACATTTAAAGTATAGTTTTGTCTATTATTAAAACAGCGCATCGTAACACACATGTACGTAAAAAAATCACTTTTAGTTTTTCATTGCAAAAATTATAAAAGATAACTGAAGTTCAATTGTTTTATAGTATATATATATATATATATATATATATATCTAAAATATAAAATTCTCGTGTCACAGTTTTCGTTGCCATACTCCTCCGAAACGGCTTGACCGATTTTGATGAAATTTTTTGTGCTTATCCAGTATCTATGAGAATCGGCCAACATCTATTTTTCATCCCCCTAAATGTTAGGGGTAGTCCACTCCTAATTTTTTTTTGTTCGCACATAACATCTGATCTACTGAACTAAAACAATATGTGTTATCGTAAATCCTTACTTCAATGAGCGACCCGATGGTCAAGTGGTTCTGCGCGTCAGGTTGAAGTTCCTGATGGAATGAGATCGAATCCAGGATCGCAAGGATTTTTTCGAACAGCTGCATGTTTTTTTTTTTTTTTGAATGATTTTAATGATTGTAATGTCCTTATGCAGGTACATCCCCTCATGGGGATCTACCCCATATTTTTTTATAGTACAAAATGACAGTTTTGGTCGGATCTTTGTTAAAATTGGCAATGGGGTCCTTCGATGCTGTAGAATTTTCTTGTAGACGTTTGTGCCATTTTTGGGGGCTTTGAATCGATTGTGGCAATAAATGTTTTTTGATTTGCGGCACTTATATTATTTTTTCAAAAATTATATACACTATCAATTATATTATGTTAATTTTTGTACCTTTATAAAATTCTGTATTTTATACCTTGCATTTATGTCAAATTCAAGGTAAAATTAAAAGTCAAAAATTCTGAAGAAGATAAATATATGTTAAAAATTAAAGTAACTATTTTTGTGATTTTCATATTGGTTGTGACCAAAAAACATCATTACAAACAAATAAAATGTATCAAACACCATGAGTGTTGAGTTATTAGGCAAAATCTGCTGTATAAAGTTTTTTTTCACTGCTAGAGGGGGGGGGGTATGAACGACCATTAAAGTGACATAAATTTTTAAAAAACAAAGGTTGGATCTCCAATTATCTTGCTTCGTAATTTGAACCCGCCCCGGCTGTGCAACGGTACGCGATTAGTCATTCAAAACTTAATGAAAAACGTGATCGAAGCCAGGATTTTAACTGGCAAGTTCAGAGGTGAAAATATACTCATACCACGGATTCCTATTATACCTACAGATGTGCCAATTCAATTCAAACGTATTCAGTTTCCGATTAGATTGGCATTTGCAATGACTATCAACAAATCCCAAGGTCAAACGATGTCTGTTTGTGGCTTAGATTTGAGAACACCATGTTTTTCACACGGACAATTATACGTGGCATGCTCTCGAGTGGGTAAACCATCCAGTTTGTTTGTGTTAGCTAAAGATGGACTAACAAAAAATATTGTTCACGCTATAGCATTAAGAGATTGATATTGTTTAATAGTGTTACTGTCGTAATTGTTTAATTAATGATATATAATTTTAAGGAATAAATTATAATAACTTAAAAATAATGTTTCCCTTTTGTTATTTTTATATTCCCTCATCGTTCACAGCGCTCCATGCTTATTTCACGCATATACCACATTCTTACATACATACAATATACACATTCTACCATATATACATACATACTTACAATAAGTAAGCTATTTTTTGTCTACACTAGAAATTACTAGGAAATTATTTATATGGCAAAACAACGTTTGCCGGGTCAGCTAGTATATATATATATATATATATATATATATGTAGACATTCTTTATCACATTCAATGGTTTATTCCCAAGAAATGCTCATTTTAATTCCGCATGCAGAGCACCTTTAGTTTCAACTTATTTCAAGTTCCCAACACCGTTTCATTAAATTATCTCATAGGGAATTGGGGATTTTGGTCTTGAAAAATCAATCGACTTAAATCAAAGTTAAATTACTTAATTTATTTTATTTGCCCGTGGTTCAAGCTAATTAAGTTACCAAAGCTTTTAAAAAATCTTCTTACGAAAAGCGAAAAAATACTTTTTTTTAAAATCATGTATTGCTTTATAAAAAAATGTCTTGAACTGTTTTCATGCTTGAAAAATTAGAATTTGTAGAAGGTACATATACATGAATGAATATATGAAGTACCGACAACGTTTTATTCATTGCTTGAAGTGAATATTTTACGAGTGCTTAGAATCCTTACAGCTATTCAACCTACGTCTAATAGAAATTGAAATCACATCTTTGAGTTTCTTTGTCAAGTTTCGATTGAGAAAGGAATTCAATAATTTAAATGCCGTTACTTTCTTTGGTTTTAAATGAAATTCGATTGTGATATTCCTATTCTCCAATTCTAAGCTTTTTTTAAAAAACATTCATTTGTATTAAATAGTTAAATGTCTGCGCTTCTTTTCTCGCTAAACTTAAAGATCAATTGAATAATTTTGTTCTCTTCAAAATGCTTCTTTTTCTAGGAATCACAGAATAATAATATGAAACGTATTATAACTTATTTTTTCAGTAACACGGGGAATTTAGTATTATATCTGCATTTAAGAAATACTACTTATTTGAAGAGTACAATTTTAATACCAAGTTTGGATGAGAAATGTTTCAATACTTTTTTTCTTGTACTGAATGCTTTAAAGCAAATACTGAACAACAAGATTTTTGCTATTTTTGCTTCCGGTCTGAAGACAAAATTGGCATTCTTCAGTTATCAATATTCGGAAACAAGAAGGAAACTGAATTTTGCATTTCGTTCCCTTTTTGTGAATAAATATTAACCGTAAATTCATGTTCTGCAACAATAGTCACAGGAATAATATTACAAATGAAACAGGGATGGATATCAAAAAAAAAGTGTCATAATGGTTATAGTAACTTTAACGAACTAATTTTATTTCTGTTTAGATCTTCCTGCTAAAAAAATATAGTCAATAAAGCATCTGATACAGATTCTCTATAGCTTTAATAATTGATTTTACTACACATAATGTGCATATGAATGGATACTTTTTTTCTATTCATGTATAAGTGTTTGTGTACTTTCATGTATGTATACTGTGTGTCATGTGTTTGCTCTGTTTGCCTAGGCAAAGGAGGTGTAGAAAGTGTAGGAAAAAATAGTATGATTATTACACATATTTCATTCCTGGTCATAAGCTAACTAAACAAATACATTCACGTAAACTTGATCGTGGGGTTTAAAATTAGAAAGAATGATAAAATATGACTTTAAAAAAATAGCTTGTTTAAAACCGAGCAAGGCTCAGGGGAGGGGGTAGAAGTAAGATTTAGATATTTATAATGAAATCAATAGCAAGACAAGTACGTCTAAGACGATTAAATATTTTTATAACGATTCGGTATTATGTTCTGAGTATTTTAATTAAATTCTGAATTTCTTTGGGAGAAGGGGTTTTGTTTCATTCTAATAGTAATGATGCTGTCCTTAAGAACTGTTATCTATATAGCAACGTATCCAAACACATGCTTTGAGTTTGAGTAACCTAATTAAAATAGATTTTCTAAGTCAGGAATGATGATGCTCTCAATAATGGGGAAAACTTACATTTTTTTGACATGGATACAAAAATAATAAAACGAAATAAGTTAAATTTCAAAAGTGTTTTATTACAAGGGAAAAGAATCATTTTTTCATAGCAGACTTTGATTTTGTTTTTTAAAGAAGTAGTGGTTAATAAACACAACTTTCTTTAATCGTTAAAAAAATGCGATTGATTTATATTGCTGTAATTATGGTTTTATAAAATTTAACTTTTTTTTCTACTATTCAGTAACAGCGTTTACTGTGTTGTATGGGTTACATGTACGCACGCATGCAAAGATTAATTTCACGAAAAGCGGTCAAAAAATTTGCTGCAACTGTCAGGCAAAGAAGAAGGCTTGTGAAAAAAAAAAAAAACAAACTTAACATTTTACACCGTTGGTTATGAATATAAATAAACTGATTCAAATTCAAGGCCATGCTATAAGAATTATTCATTATACCAATTTAGAAATATTTTTGCAACAGGAAAACTTTAGGTGACGAATATTAAAGAAATATATTTATGGTCAGACCCTTCAAAGTCCTAATGCAACTATATACAGGGTGTCCACTCCAATCGTGGACCAATAGCTAATTTCTAAACCGTTAGAGATAAGCATATAGTTCATTTAGGAAAAAATATCTAAATTACGAAAGGAATTTTGGGTCTATTCAATGTTTTTCAAAAAATCAAATTTTGAAAAAGTTACGAAATTTAAATTTTTATACAGCCCCCCAGTCCTATCAATCATATTTAGTAAAACATTCTTGACACTGTAACGTTTAAAACTAAAAAAAAATCACTCTTCTACCACAAAAATTGACCGAGTTATGACGTTTTGAAAAATCAAGATTTTGAAGGATTTCGCATACGGTCCCTTCAGCGATCTCTCGATGACGTCATGAAACAATGCAAAAGCTTGATTTTTCAAAACGTCATAACTCGGTCAATTTTTGTGGTAGAAGAGTGATTTTTTTTTAGTTTTAAACGTTACAGTGTCAAGAATGTTTTACTAAATATGATTGATAGAACTGGGGGGCTGTATAAAAATTTAAATTTCGTAACTCTTTCAAAATTTGATTTTTTGAAAAACATTGAATAGACCCAAAATTCCTTTCATAATTTGGAGATTTTTTCCTAAATAAACTATATGCTTATCTCTAACGGTTTAGAAATTAGCTATTGGTCCACGATTGGAGTGGACACCCTGTATAAAACGTTACATAGTTGAGAATGTGACTACGGTATTTTAAAATAAATTGGTTTTTCTCTCCATGTTTTCCTGCCATTTAAGCAATCGTTTAGTATTTGTTTTTTCAATATGTCACTCCAATATATTATTTTTAAAAAAAGGTTGATTTTTTTTTCCCTGCAAAGCTTTCTTTTCTATGCAGTTTTTCGATTTAGTTTTAACTTTAATTACTTTTGCATTTCATAATTTTTCAAATGTTCACATAGTAGTGTTAAGGAACTCGGATATAAATTCCACCTTATTTCGCAAATTTTAATATTATAAGCTACTCTTTGTTGACGAAACATAACGAGAAAAAAAATCCCACACCAATATGACCTACATACTTTTTTCTCTTTCTGTTTTCCCACACAAAGCATCAGGTGCAGTGATAAATTAAACTGCACAGTTCCTGCAAATGCAGCATGAAGGTTCATTAGAGAGCCGAGTGGCAAAATCTCAGGAGAGATTGTTGCTTACGATCAGCAACTGCGTCTGCTTAATCAATCATAGTCCGCAGTATGGAACATTTATAACTTATGGTACTATAGTAGTTCCTTCTACTTTCTACGACCACATATCACTCGAGATATAAACTAATTGTCTTGCTGAGACTAGTGGTGCGATCAATCAATAGGCGGTCGTGTGCCTTTGATGAGTGGCTTGGAGTTTTTCCTGGGATTGATGCGGGGAAACATAACTGATAGAAAATGAGTGTGGATCATGTAAGAAGGAAATAAATTAAAACCAAAACTGGTTTTTATCATTTATTCAGTTGTTTATTCCAATGAATTAAATAAAAGCATCTGTATCAGAATAAGGTGACATGCTCACACTTTCTTTCATCATCTTTTGAAAGTCATACAGAAATTTTCTGTACAGAAAAAAATCGTACGTGTAAAGAAGGAAACATTATTTTTTTTGAAACAAGCTAATGTCAAGAAACTCAGTGCATATGAATCGTCAGAAAAGGATAAAAAAATAATAAATGTGATGATATTTCTGTATAAATCTTTGATTAATTATGTACTTTTTCGGGGAAAGTTGAGCAGTTTTTTTGGTTTTAAACTGATAAAATTATTTATTCCTGAATTTTATGAAATAATATAATTTATAGATATATTTTATTTAAGGAAAATTACTTTATTATTTATCTAAGCACAAATAACTGACCTATACATAAATATACTATTTTTATTAAATAAATATGCTATACATGTTTAATTATTAATTATAAAATTTAGTTATTTGCTTTAAAAATATGGTGGATTCTAGTTATGATTGAGAAGAACGTGATTGAGTTGAAACATTCTACTCTTTTGATTTTGTCAAAAGGTAAGACAGTACAAGAACGACTCTGAATTGAATTCTTTTGGCTGAAATCCAACACGCATTAACATCGATTCTCAAGTTTTTTAAATAGAACGGCGACACATAAAAGGATATCATTTTAATCGAAATGTTCTCGTTTTCCTCCTTTTCGTTTTCGACACAAATATTTTAATGCAGAATAAAAAAAGAATATATTTTTTTCAGATGTCGCATATATCACTTGTGAGGTTTTTTTGAGTTCTCAAAATAGTCAATATTCGCCCTAAATTTGACATAAAAGAAATTATTGGACATCTTTTATTTTTTAGTCTTTGAAAAGGAATTCCAAGAAATTGCATTGTGTTTGGCATGGAAAAGACAGAGGTGATATTTGGAATATTTTTATTTAAAGAACATGGGAAGGTTATCGCCTATCAGCAAACAACGTCTATATACAGAAAAATACCTTAAAAGTGTGCAAATTTACTTGAAGTTTAAGGAAATGGCAACAGTGATAAGAGCTTGTGTAAAAAAACACGAGCTTCTTCTATTGTAGGGAAAACTAGCGAGGTTTGACAAATTCCCTTTTTTCATATTTAACTAGTTATTTAACTGATAAGGTGTAGGAAGTTGCCAGGCAAAATGAAAAGTTAATTTATATTTTTTTAGTCTTGTTGTTTAGAATTGAGGAGCATTTGAATGCTATGTCTTTTTCATGCAAAAAGTATTTTTTCTTGCTGCAACCTTGTCTCTCCTGTACTATTCGTAATTAACACAAACAAAACTAAAGTGCTTTTTTTATGTACCGTAAAATGGGGTGAATCGGAACACTTTTCAGCTTTGATTGTAAAAAAAGCAGATAAAAGATTTTTTTTAATTTGATTTTCTGGGTAAAAACTTCGGTCTTGCTTTACTTTTGATATTCCAAGCGAAGACAAAACATTTTGAACAGTTATTATTAAAATATATAGGAAATTATGGGTGTTCCGAATCACCCCGCAGATAGGGGTCAATCGGAACACATGTTAAAATTTTTATTTTTTTCCATTTAACCTGTAATAGGTCTCACAAACATGAGTAATATTGATGGGGGAGAATAAGAACAGATAATTACTGTCAAATAAAAGTATAATTTCAACAGCAGTAAACGTTTATAATTTGTCAAAATCCAAAATAATTTTGAACTTATGAAAAATGAAAAGTAATTTTAAGAAATGCTTTTGGATTGAAATACAAAGATTTAACATGAATGGAAGTCACTCATGTCGTCCACAAATATGTACTTGTCCTTAAAACTAGCAGTTGCGACTTGGCTTAAGTTTTTTCATAGCATCTTCTGGGATGAACTCTGCCTTTTCTTTAGTTTCTTAAAATCTCTGGGTTTTGGGGATTGTCCTGCAAGATTTCCCCACTTATTCATTACTGTCTGGCGCTGGACTTTTAATACATAAAGTCTGTATGACTATCCCCCATGAATTTTAAGTAAAAAGAAGTCTCCTGGAGCAAAAATCTTTTTAAATCTGCAACTTTTTGTCATTCTAAGATCTAGTTGCTCACAAGAAGGGATAAACCGTAATAAATCCTTGTCCTTATCTTGATTAGAGGAATTGGGGTTAGAATTTTGATTTTTCAAACAGTTTCCTTCAAATAAGTTTGAATTGGAACAACAGAACAAAGTGTGCTGATTCACCCCGCAGTTTTTTTTTCCTATGGCATTTTTCAGAATTCTTCATTTTTATGACACAATTAATAAAAAATGTAAATTCTAATGTGGTATTCTGTTGTTCAGATACATGTATAATTGAAACATACCACTCTTAGGTTTAAAATATAAGAAGGTTTGTTCTTGCATATGAAGTTTTGCAGTCTATGAAAATGTGATGTTTTCTAGCATTCCACGTGCAGCCCTCCTTAGAAGCCAGTAGCGTTGCCAGATTAACAAAAGTAATTTTTTCCTACTTCCTATGATCTTACCTTTCTAAAAAAAATTAATGGCTAAAAATATCCAATAGTATATTTATGAAGAATTTCTTTGTACAGTTGGGAAGTTTTGTTCCGATTGACCCCGCTGTTCCTATACACCCCATTTTACGGTACTCAGATTAATATATAAAACTGCATACTTATTTTTTACTTCCACTTCTTATACTTATGTGTGTTTTAAATGTTTCGTGAAAAGGGCTATGAAGGGAGGCTTGACCCACTTCTATTCCGGGAGGCTTGTCCCTGATCAAATCTTCACATCAAGTATAATTTGATTGTTCAATAATTTGTAAGCTGCTAAATTATAGTGCTCATCACGGCCTCCACATATTTTTATCATTTTCTTACATTTTCATGTCTAATTTAAATAATTAACAATGTCTTGAAGTAATTTTATTAACAATAAAAAAAAATTGGTTCAAATAAGTGCAAGACATTTTGAAATTATTTTGGAAAAAGAGAAATGGTGGAAAATAATGTCTGTCAGAAATAATTAGTAGCTATTTCGAAAACCGGAATTGTAAAAGAAATAAAAAAAAGGTACGGTGAAGCTGGTAGAATTGAAATAATCATCATGATCATTAATCGGCTAGGCCGAGTAATCATAGTAGATTAATCAGTAATAGGCCAATTTGCGATTATAAATTTTAGCTAAGTGACAATAGTTCATAATACACTCCAACAAAATTCTGAAAGCCGCATGAAGAAATTCGTAAAAAAAAAACTTCACAAATTAAAAAATATACCTAACTAAACACTTGAAAAACATTACTGTCAAACAACTGTAACCGCGATTCTGTGATTCTGCGTATCAAGATCTGCATTCAAGAAATGGAATGAATATCTGTTTCAAATCCGCATTGTGGAATAAATGTCCTTGGAGAGATTACTAAAAGATATTTAACAATTTTAGGAAACATTCACAAACGACAAAGAAAGTGGTATTGAAAAGCAGCAATGCATAGGAATTACTAATCCTTTCAGGGGGAAAAATCAGAAAAAAAAATCTCTCCAGATAATAGAATCTTTTAGGATATCTGAAAATCAAATGCATTTCCTCCATCTCAAAAAAGAAAATTTTATCGCATCCAAAATTTAATTTAAATGAAACTCGAGAATGTGAGAGATTGTATTTCATAAACGCAAAGATGCTCTGAGGGAAGGAAAAAGGAAATTGAGTTTTCAAAGCTAAGAAATTTTTTAATGGAAAATTTAGAATAAAACACAGGCGGCCATTGCCAATGAATAAATTACAACGTAATTTATAGAAATATTTACAAAGCTTAATATATTTTCCCTTCTAAAGTTAGAGGAAAAAAAGAAAATTATCAATATTAATGAAAAGATGAGTGTTGAATAACAATGTCGTAAATATAATTTATAGTTATTTGAGAAAATATAATACTTTAATTAAATATGTTTTCTTTGATTTCAACATTACACTTTTATTTTCATTTGTATGATAAATTGAAATATTTATCTATGTGTGGGCATATATTTTCGTGTCTACATACGGTTAACGTTTTAAACACTCCTGAGAGCAATTCATAAATATAAAAATAATACAACAGAAGAAAATCGCAAACTCGAAAAGAGAACTTGAAAATAAAACAATGGGTCACTGCTACTTACAAGAATTGGGTAGCTGCTCTAATTGCAGTAAAATTCTTTTCATATATAAATTTACCTACATCTATCTAGCTATACTATAGCCTATATATCTATATACATCTACATCTATACAGAATGTTCCATTTTACCTTCTATGATCTTTATTTTTGATATCGTTCGTCGTCCTTACTGTATACTTCCAAGTGAGTATCAAGTACCAAGTTAAGATCTTAAAAGTTGAAGCGAAAAAAAGAAAAACGTCAATAAATACGAAATATAACTTTTATACGGCAACCAGGACACCTACCTTACCTTTAGGGAAAAAAATTACTTTGAAAAATAATCCCAACACAAAAAACTTAAAAGATTTGAGATTAAAACTCGAGGAAATATTCGAGTTCAAAGTTTTACGTTTCCGTGCAGAAAGTGAGATGGAAACATATCATCTTGCACTAGAATGACCGGTTGTCACCGTATTGAAGCCGTTAGAGGTACATTTTCAACAAAAACCAGTTATTGACAGCGAGTGATATTGGTTTTACTAATGTCAAACTTTTTTAGATCGAATTGTTTGTGCTCATGATTCATCTAAATATGAGTTAGGGAACCTAGAAAAAGTATAAAAAGTTACATTTCGTATATTTTGACTTTTTTTTCACTTCCAACTTTTATTATCTGAACTCTGCACTTTATTTTGGGCATTTTTGCCGCTGGAAGTATGCATTTAGGACAAACGGTCAAAACAAAATCAAGGTCATGTAAATTAAAACATAATCTGTCTCTATACGAGTCTATCTATACACCTATTTATCTATATCTATGTATGTCGGTCTGCCCATACATATATATCTATATGTCTATTTAAGACGATATTTGTAAATACATTAGGGTTAAATTGGAACTGGAACTCAACGGAGCTTTGTACCGATACTACATTTCTAGAAAAACAAACTATCGCTCTCTATATATAATGCGCTCGCTTATATAACTATGTTTGTATTACTTATTAGTCTGGTATTTGTTAGCTCTGATAACATATTAGTTTGCAACACTTAGCCTTTACGGAATAATATGCAAACATACATTACTCTCAAAATTATATGAAACTGAAATGAGTAATTCTTTCCCGTAATAACCGCTTAATTATTAACAAAGTTCTCTGATCTGCACACATCTAATGATATCCATCAAGTTATAAATTCAATGTCAGCTCTTTCGCGACCATTAATTGAAATGTAGTCAGAGTGAAGAATGATCCCCTCTCTCTTTGCCGGAGAGCTCGATATTGGGCAATGTAAATGAACCGGGTACATATTTCGTACCAGATAATAATGCAAAGCTATTAACACATTCTCTCTTGCTAGCCTCGCGAAATGTTTAGACATGAAATTAATCTGGGAATTGATATGACCATAAATGGAACTGACAGAAACAGAAGGGCTTAAATAAACCAAACATTTCTCTGAAGGGAGAGAATTTTGTGCAGTGAAATGATGGGAAAATGAGTCGAATGCTTATTGAGATGTTTTTTTTAACCAACTGGCATTTTTGAAGGTTTTATTTCGTTATTTCATGCATGTAAGAGAACTTGGATTTAAAAATTTTCAGTAAGCAAAATGAGAGACCATATGAAGTACAAATAATACTAAGTAAGATATAGATGGTGACAATTATACGTGTAATAATGTGGCTTTAAAGCATGGACGTCATTTCAAGTTTTTCCAGGGGGGGGGGAAGGGTCCAAACACAATGCAATTTCATCGGAAAACATAAAAAACCACGCCCACTTATATGTAAATACATTGACTTCTCAAAATCAGGGGCGGGGCAATTGACCCCCCCTGCCCCCCCCCCCTAAATGACGGGCCTGCTTTAAAGTTGAAGATTTGTAGTATTGAAATTCAATTTTTAATATTATTCAATACTTAACCAGAAAAGCAATGGTTTTTTTTTTTTTTTTTAACTTTTTTCGAAGGGGAGAAATTTTAATGCATGCATTTATTTATCAAAACACTTCTGCCTCCGACCCCCCCCCCCCCGTTTTTTGGTTAAGGCACTTTTCTATTTTTACCTATAAAAAGAATATCTTTATTTCAACAAATTGACTCAAAAAATCACCTGCTTGAGATACGGCATGCTAATCCGTAGCCTTAAAAAGAAAATAAGCAAAGTTGTACTGCACATTTCTTTGTACGAATGCAATAATTAGATTGTAAGTTCTTTTGACTGAAGTTTGGTTTTAAGTAAAAATACGTGACAGATAATTTCATAGTCTCCACTAAAACAATATTTAACATATTTTAACTAACATCTTGCCGACATAACCAACTACTCTGTAGAAATAGTTTCAATTCATGCTCTGCTGGCATGAAGTTCTCATCTTTTCTCCATTCCTTACATCCCTTAAATCCACTCATTAAAAGTATTAGGGAATATTTTTCTGAGATGTCCCCTATGCAGATGATGTTTCTGGAGGAATTAAAAAAAATTCTTTAAAACATCCAACTAATATTCATAGCATTGAAGTAAAAAAAGGGTGGAGGCTTGTAGATAAGTGTCAAAACATACATTGTAATCCTTTATTTTTAAACAACGCCTTCAATGCAAAAAACCTGGTTGGATTTGAACCTGGGATTTTTCTATTTTTAAATGAGTTTATTGTATTGATTATGTTATTATCTGTTTCTGTATCCACTGGACTATGTAAATAATACAAGCAGTTACAGTAGGTGTGGTCTAAAGTCCAGCAAACCTATATTCTCAAAGGCTTATTCTTCAAGAGGACATCCTAAGCACTCGCGATTTTAATTAAGATAATGTACAAATATATCGCAACCTTGCTACAAAAGTGCCACAGCGCAAAAAAATACGTTTTCCAGGAATTGCAAAAACTGTTCCCGGGCTGACTAGCCACATTTCAGTATTTTTGAATATGTCAATATGAAGACCGATACATCTCAACCTATGATCGTTAGTTACGCACGTTACTCTACGACGGCTGGACGACAACTCAAGATGTGGCATTTCAGGGGAAGGGGTCCTATGCATCTTCATAACAACAAAACGCCATAACTGCCCTTTAGCGGCTGATTTTTCAATGCAACTTCTGGCTCTTTTGAAGATTGGTAGATACTTGTAAACTACGTCTAATGACGGTCTTAACTCAAAAATTACAATTTTTGAGTTGTGGCACTTTTGTAGCAAGGGTGCAATATGTTTAAATGGGAAACATGTGGCTGATAAGCAGTTTTATCAGTTTGTTTGCAAAAAATGGGTCCCCCTCCCCCATGTGCGATATTTTTATATCTGCATTTTATTTCATTTACTCTGATCTACGCTACAAGTGTTAGAAGAAAATACATTTAACTGTAGATTTTAAGTTCCGTTCAGCAACTATTTTTACTTATAAACACTTTTCCTTTCCATATTCACGAATTCCTTATACATGATAAATGTGAGTCAATAATTTCATACTGGTTTTGGTAAATTAAAAAATGTTAAAAACTGTTTTTTATCCTAGAGGATACATTACTTACTGTCACCTTGTCGGTTATATCACTAGGAAGTTGATACTTGATGGGTTGCAGTTCTTAATAACATTTCCCGCTGTAATTTCGCATACCATTGTTTCTCACAAAACAGCTAGACTCGCATCCCTCTGGGAAGAGGATTGAATATATGGGAAGCAAATAAACGCAATTCAGCATAGCCTCCCATCCATTCCCCCCGACCACCTCCAATTTGGGCATTAACATGAAATTAGACAGCAAATGTAACCGCCAGATTGGTATTCCCATCCATTTCTTGGCTCTCAAATGTTCCCTGACTCTGCCAAAGTCTCATGACTTCTAGCATTATCAAAGACCAATCGATCACTGCGTTCTTGACACGGAACAAACCCATCGCTTCGGAAGGCAGTTCACCTCACACTTTAAATTTCCGGTACTTGTATGCTTTGTTAGGCTTTTAATCACTGGGCCGGAAAACAGGAAGCAGTAAGTGAGCTCGCTTTGTCGCAATCTATCGTAGAGTCGCTATTTAATGAAACATTCTGGGACGAAGGAATGAATTACAATATCCTTGGTGAAAAGGCTGAATGAGACATTTATACGCATTTTTATTTCCTCATGATATCCAGTTTTCACATATAATTTCAAACTAAACTATCTTCAGCAAAAGCGTACACACCTTAACTCTAATTTGGCAAATACTGCATTTGAAGGTACACTCACACGTTAATTGTGAGGAGAGAGGCAAACGACATAGATGAAGTAATTACACCTAAAAAAAATCGATAAAAATAGGCGTAGCAGTTTGCTGAGTTTCGACAATAAATTGATACACCCTTCGTTTATAAATAATTTGCTCACACGGGTACTTCTAAGTTGACGAAAACAGTACAATGGTTACAGTTCTTTGTTTTTTGAAGTTGATTACCACCGTCTTTCTTACTTACGCCTGCGGGGCAATTCAGTTTTATTCATAGATTGTGTACTTTTAATTTTGTTATTTGCTAACAAAAAAATCCTTGTAGCTAGCTCTCTTGGTTTTAAAAATCGTATTTAAACTGTTGTCAAGCGTGTAACAATGATTTTAAAACTCTTTTTAATCGTTTCAAGATACTTATGCTATTGGAGATTATAAAAATTGGCCTTACGGCAAGACAATACGTTACAAAAAGAGTAAATAGTGCGACAAATTGTATCATTTGGAAAATGCTATATTTTTAGGTTTTTACTTCTGCGTACTTGGTTAAAATATACGTTCTTTGTGAAGTTTAAGAGCTAAACAAAGAATATGTGACCTTTATTCTTTTTTTAAATCTCAATGCATCCATTTCTTGATATCCATACATCTACAAAGGACAATCCCCCCACCCCAAAAAAAGCATAAAAACGAAAACAGGAGCAGTAAAAAAGCAAGAAAAATTCCATTACAAAACATTGTGAGCAAATGCATAATTCTATAGTTGTTTCAAGGGGTAATGATTTAAACAGAAGTATTTCTGAACTGGAAAATATTATGAAAACAATCATAATTATTCTTTTAATCTCGCAGGGCATGGTTCTACAGCCATTATAAAATTTAAAGAGATTTAAATCTGCATTTTCACTGCATATTTGAGGCATTTATTTACCTCTGAACTGATTTCTCAAAACAGAATCAAAAACAATTTCGTGAAGCTTTAAATTTAGAATCGCAATAGTTATTTTGCATCATATTTACTGTTATTTTTTATTAGTTAATAGAAACCCTACATTAAAAAACATTTCCGGATAAAGACTACTCTCTCATAAGGTAAAATAAAACTTTCAATTAAAAAAAAAAAAGATAATTACAGATTTGTAAAAAAAAAAAAAACTAGAATCGACTTTAAATAAAAAGAAAAAATAAGACTAACGTACCTTTTCAGAAACAAAATTGTAAAAATGTTACCCAAATTGTTTTCTTAGTCTTTGTGGTTAGTCTCTGAAACAATTAACTTTGAGAAAAGAAGACACTTTCCCGAGTCCACACTAATTGATTAAAAAGGCAGAACTCAGAGTCGGCATTTTAATGAGCCAGAAAATAACACTAAAAGAGACAGCGGAAAGTCCTAGAAAATTAACTACTTCTATGCAAATGACAAGACTTAAATGTCAGTATGAATTGTTATCTTATTACTTTTGTCACAGTCGCTGGAAAAATCCAAACTTTCAAATCTCTGTCACTAATGATGATTAATTGAGCTGTTTCAAAGTGCTACATTCCTAGATGAGATACGAGAGACCATTCTTAATTTGATGTTTCGCAATCGTAACTTGCAACAATTTTTGAACAAGAAAGAAATAGATCAAAAGAAGATATTATAAATTTGGTTGTCGCATTCGTTTAGAAAATTGAAAATGTAGGATTTCGGTTCATAAAAGGAATTATTTAATTGTTTCGGCACAAAAGTAATTACTTGCAAATAACAGAGTGAAAAATCTTTCGATATAACGCACACAATTATATAAATTAATAAATTAAAAATGCATGTTTAGTTCGCTTATTTGTTGTTTCGAAATTGCTGACAAGGTGTAATTTTATTTGAATTGTTTAAACTCTTGCATATTTAAGAATTTCGAAGCATATTAGACAATTAAAGTGTAATGATTCGCCAAACAACGATTATGAAAAACCGCAGCTGCTTAACATTAATTAAATACCAGCTGTAATTCATATCTTGGTCTTTCATTATTAACCTAATTAGTTAAATATTTGAAGGCAACTAGAAAAATAGCTGTAGCTCTGATATGCAACTAATCCACAAGACTACTAAAAGGCTAGAATGAACCTTAATTGTGAAATTGTAAATATAGAGTGTATACATAAAGAAGGTTGAATTTTTTAAAAAACTTTTAGAGACGGCTAATGTCAAGTTTTGCAGAAAGGTGAAATACATATACGAAACACTTGATCTTAGGTTTTCAAACCTGCATTTCCAATGTAAGGAATACATCATAGAGCAGTGGTGGCCAACCCGCGGCACGCGTGCCACAATGTGGCACGGCGGAGCAGTAACAGTGGCACGCGAAGAATTTTTGAAGAAATTCCAAAATTGAGGAAAAAATGTCGATCTCAAAAGTATTGATAAAAACTAAAACCCTTAAACTAATAAATATAATGATATTGTGACGATTAAGTGTCAGGAGGTTGACTTATAAATTGTCTGAACTACAATATTGCAAAGTACTTAACGTTAGATTTGGACATCAACAAAAGCTGAGACGCTACAGAAAATGCTTTGTAAAGCATATTTGCGTTTGACACGAATGAAACTTTCGATGCTGCAGAATGGATTCTTGATCTGCAATAACTAGTTTCAGCTACGGGTGATGAAATTTTATAAAAAAGTCAACTCTGCAACTAAAATTAAGAAACCAGATTGGACAAAATTCGGTATGATTGCACAAATGAAGATCCTTAAATTGTTTTTGTTACATTACTTGAAAATAATTTGGGAAAAAACCTCAAAAGCATCATCGAATTATTTATCACAAAGTTATTGCCAAGGAATGAGACTTTTTCTCTACTGGTGACCCTGTAGAGTTCACTGTATTAACAAACTACGAATCAGAGCCCTGAATGTTTTGTGAACTTTTCCTAGGAGAAAGAGGAGAGCATGGCAAGTTACTCCTTCATTAAAATGTGCAATAGCTATCCAAAGGATAAATAGTCATAAGATTTTAGAATTTTAGAGAGTGTTTTTTAAAATGTTTGGAAGGAAAGCAATGAGGACTTGCTACTTAGGAATGAAGAATAGCAAATGCATTTAGCTATTGTCATCTCTTATTATCCGGTGTTTAAATAATTTAAATTTAAGATAGTACAAGAAAAGTTTCCTAAACCAGTATAGGCCATCTACATTATGTTATGATGAAACTTCAGTTTCCTTCTAATTTGGAGAAAAAAAAATGAAACATTAAATTGATTACTGAAAGTATTAACACAAATTTAATAATGTTTCAATGATATATGGAGGAAATTTTACCCCTATTTTAAGTATTCATTCAGTGTGATTGATGAGTTTCAGGATCATAAAAAAAAAAAAAAAATGCTGATATTTTCTAATTCTTTGTCTATTTCTCTGCAAGACACTACTTGTTTCCCTTCTGAAATCCAAATCGGAATTACTGACCTTTTGCATCGGTAATCACATATAAGAGCTTACTTCAACAGAAAGTCATCCACGTTATACAGAAATTTGAAAATTTGTACCAACAATTTTTTTCACGTTTACACACTTTAGCCGTCTGATGCTGTTGTAGATTTGGTTCAAAATACGCTTCTAAACAAATATTTTTCGTTATGAATGCAGAAAAATCTAAATACCGTTAAATATTAGTTGATAGCACTTAAAACGTTCAACTTCTTAGGATTCTCAAGAACTAATCCTAAAATTAAAGACTTGGTAAAAAAGATAGACTCATAAACCATATTAAGTACAGACTGTTTATTTTTTTAGAGTAGAATGTTTGATGTTATCTGTTTCTTTTTTAAGCGTAAGCGAACTGACAGAACCTATTAAAGTGTTTGTGTTTATTAACGATAACTCTTAAGTTTGGACTTGTAATATCTTTATTATCATTTAGATTTCAATGGCTCAGATTTACGAGAAAAAATGTTTCATTTGAGTAAGAATTACAGTCAGTCAACATAAAATCTATTTTTAACCCTTTAACTGTCAAGTTATTTTGATTTTTAACACTTTTCCAAGCACAAACCCGAGAAACAGTCGGGTTTGACAAAGAGATGAAGCCGAAATAAACGTCTCCCGCTATATATTCGGGTATAACAATACGATGCACTCAAAAAAAAAAAAAAAAAAAAACGAGTAATACTCGGGCGTGACATTTTCGAAAACCAGCTGTGCCCGAGACTATCTCGGGCATGACAGTTAAAAGGTTAAAAAATCAGTTTGTTGGAAAAATACATTGTGGCACGGTGAGCTTTTTCTCCCCGGATAGTGGCACTCTCCCTAAAAAGGTTGGCCACCCCTGTCATAGAGTCTAAAAACTCAACCAAATATGCCTAAGCTTGGCAAATATTCTAATCAGATCATTTAGTTTGACATTTTAAATAAAAAAAAACTGCTGCTTGCCTTATTCTTTTTCTTTTTTTTTTTTTTTGAGAAAAATTAAGGTCCCACTTTTGGGAATAAAAATAATACAATATTAAAATATTGAATATATGTGTTAAGTTTCAAGTAAATCAATTCAATTAATTTTGCTTTTAAAAGACTATGGTTTTATAGCCTAGCGACATTAACTGAATGCATTATACAAGAACAAGGATGAACTTCAAATGAATGATAAATTAAAGCTGGCTAAATTTATTTCGTAACAGCCGACAGAATTTCCAATACGTTTTCTACTTAATCAATACATAAATTTAGGTATTTGCCTAAGCTCAAGACTATTTTTTTTAACTTGATTTGGTAGAAATCACGTCATTGCTGATTGCACTAGTATTACTGAGATAGCTAGCTATTTTACATAGTCTTTGAAGGAACCTCACTCCGCATCAGTATTCCTTTTGTTTAAAGTTGGGGCACAGCTACAAGCTACACGCTTGACAATTTACAACAATTCTCAAGTTTGACGTTCAGTATAATGCTGAACACTTCTATATAGGAAGAATTCAAATTTTTTTCTCATAAAGAAGGGTCTGTATACTTGAGAAATGAATCGCAATTAGCACTTTTAAAGGAAAGAACAAAAGTTTGTTTTATCTTTCGATATTGAGAAAGAGGTGTAAATCTCTGAATATGACACATTTTTGTTTTGTTTTTTCAATTAATGTTTTTTTTTTTTTTTTGTAAGTTTATATTTTTATTTCTGGGCATCAAGGTAATAAATCGCATTTGTATTTTCATCTGTTTTATGCATTTGCAATCATACAGTACATTGCACACATGAAGTAAGACGACTATCATCATTTGTTAACATTTTGAGGGGAAATTGTCCTTCCGAAAGAAGGTATTTTCAACAGATAATACTGTTTAGGATTTTATAATTCATGGGGGGGGGGGGGTAATACGCCTTCCTCTATGAAATGATATTTATAAACTTTGTAATGGCTAAAATGTTGCGCGTTTGAATAGTCAACTTGAGAAAAAAATTACAATTATTGTTTCTTAAGTAAAATTTCAGCAATGTGCCTCGATAGTTGCCCAATAACACCAATTCTATAACCAAGCGGGTGCTTTAGGATATAGGAGATTCAAGTGCAGAGCCAAAACATTATAAGATAAGATGTAGGCTATAGTGCTGAATTAAAAACAATACTTGATTGCAATCTAGATAAATTAACACAAAGCTTGATGTGCTTCCCAAAGTGGTACGTAATAACATATTAAAATGTATTAAGAGAGTTTGCAATTGTTATGATTTTTTAAAATTATAAGTTACGACAATTTTCTTCTATTTACAATACTCTTCATAAACTGAAATTCTTTTGAGTTCGATTGCCAAAAAAAAAAATATATATATATATATCCCACCATCACTGGCAAACTCAATGGAATATAACTTGATATAAGGCTGAAAAGATACTTCCGTTTTACTAATTGTATACGGAATGCGTAAAATAGAATAAAAAAGTTTAGGTAAATAAGAAGTATAAATTCTTTCTGTAGATACAATTCAATATCCAAAATAGCGTATCAGGCTTACATTAATCTGATAATATTTATGAGATTGAGTTACAGAAAATGCTCTTTTAAAGTGGTCACATGAATTGAAATAAAAGGAAACGTACTAATTAAAAATATTAAAAAAAATTTTCCGAAGATTTGCTTTTTCTATTAGAAAAAAATCCATTATTTCAATATTTTTTTCTTATTCGTATTATTTTTATAATTTCATTTTTCCCAAAAAGAGACAAAAGGAGGATGTACTTGAGATCTGTAACTATTAATACTGAGTAAATTTTGATTAGTTATAATCTATTACTTAGAAAAAATTTATCGATATGTGATTTTCTTTCTAGTAAAAGAAATGACATTAATTTATTACAGACATATTTAGTTTTCTAGTAGTAACAATCTTTTTCGCAGGGTTAACTGAAGCGTTTACTTCATTACTAAATAATTCATGTATTCAACGTGGGAAAAAAAAGTCTAATTTGTATTTAATTAGTGAATAAATTTAATTACATTGCAAAATATTGCACTCATATCGTAAAATTAATTAACAACCTCTCTTGATGCAAGTCGCAGCTGAAATAAAAGCGGAAAGCGCTTTTAATTAGAAATATTTTTTATAATTTAAGAAAAACCCAATTACATTAAATTAATTTTTTGGTAATGTTTGGCATTCGTATTTTGAGAGCTCACCGCGTCGTAGTTAATTATAAATTAGTAGACGTTTTGCAACTATTCAGCTAACGCAGGAAAATACTTTGAAAGTATTTTTGCATTAAATATTATCTGAAAAATATCAAAGGAAAGTAAATTTAAATACATCAAATGAAATATAATTAAAATGACTGAACATTTAAAAAAATGATTTTTTTCCCTGAGAAATTAAAGTTTTCACAATTAAGGACAAGATGAATTCATAATATCTCACTCTTTATATCCTCCACCTAAAAATCACAATATTGTAACGAGTCCGTAGCACCTTCAACTTTCTTCAAATGAGCATTCCAATCTTGAGGAAGTAACTATAAATTTATTTACAAGTATGTACACTATTTACAATAAGAGCAGGAAACAATTGCTAAACATCCAGCAATTAGGCAGCAAACAGTACACTGTACTCTCAACAGTAAATCAGCACCACGTATCTAACGTGAACAGTAATTAAGAAATTACAAAAGCAAAAACAACATTCGCCCAAAGCGAATAAAAACGAGCACTCTCAGAAATCAACATCTGAAAAGAACTAACTGACTTGTGTTCAAGGCCAGCTATTTTTACACAGAAAGAAATGTCCACAATATTCTAGAAAAACCCGGAATATTTTGTTTCATTCATAACTTGAACAATCCATTCACAAATTCTAGTGATAAAAAGAAAAACCACGCGAAAATGTCTTCACGCTTATCAAAGTTAGGGCAAGTGTAAAAACTACAAAGTGTTTCAGGGCCGGTATACAGATGATAAAAGTGATATCTTCAGATACATTTGCAACATGTCGCCAGATAAAACCAAAACTAATGAAAATAAAGCAAGGCAGGAAAAACCACAACTATTTACAAGATTTGTAACAATATTAACATATGTGCAAAAGTTTTTTTTTTTTAAATAAGCCTTAGATAGGCTTTAAAAACGTATTTGATTCAATTTTTTAACACTAATTCGACATTTACAAAATAATAATAATAATAATAATGAAATAATCAAATAAATGAATAAATAAATAAATAATCTTTCGAATACAAGAGTTGTTTCTTTTGTTGTAAAATTTTATAACTCTAATATAATACTATATATGCTTATTAGATAATATATGTATTTCCATCTGAGGAAAGGGGATCTGAATCATCAAGAACCTGAATGAGCCTAGTTTCAAGTTAAAACAGTTTAAAACTAAAAATCTAGCATTTGTCGACCACATTAGACGATGTTTGTTTTTTTTTTTCTGGTTTGAATCATACATAAGACCTTTATTTTCATTTTGTATTTTTTAAATTTAATTTGCTAAATTAACTGTTTTAAATTTTACCAGCTGTTTCTATTTTCTTCGTATATTCTTGCCCAGTTATAATAGCACAAAACTTATACTGGCATATCGGAAAATAAGGTATTTTAATCTCGTAAGAACTGATTTTTTATTTTTAGTTTTAGTCGACTCTTCTGCTTTACTGCTTTTAAATTAGTTTATGCAGAAAAACTTTCTATTTTTCCTGAAAGTTCTTTTGAAGTTTAAGTGACTGACAATTTAGTTCGTTTTACTCTGCATAAAAATAATAATACGTTTTCTGAGCGTAGTTGTTACAAATACAAATAACTTATCACCATTGATTTATGACACAGTTAAATTCTTGAAACAACCCTTGACATTTTATTAAATAGCCAAAGGTTTGCGCAATTCTGTTTGCAGTATTTGTTTTATTACGAAATGAGCATGAAATTACCATTCATGGAAGAGTGAATAATGAAAGCGTTTAAAACGCACTTAAAATGCTTTTTTTCCTCCTTAAAAAGGGCTGTTCCACCATGCGAAATATTTTCTGAAGTATTTATGACTCTCATTCTCCGAGTTGAAAAAAGCGTTTTCCAAGCTCTAATTAAGAAAATACTCCCGTCGTTCATCTAAAGTACCAGGGCCATTTAAGATAAAAATCCCAAAGAAGCAATTGTTTCAAGCGTTAATCTTTGTTTTTGTTTATTATCATGATGTTTGGACATTTACATATTTTTGAGGCATTACATTAATTCATGATTTATGTCAAGCTATAAAATAAACTCAGTTTTTCTTAATGAAAAATGAGGTGATTTTAATATTTTTCTTAAATGCTTACTAAGAAAGATTTATATTGCCATTAGAGTTGAAAGACGCATAGCTTGATTGAAAACTTGTGTTTTGTGTTTTTGTCATTAAAACTGGCAGCAATTTTGCTTTTTATTAAATAACATATACTTTTTCATTGTTATGAAAATGAAATTAAGTAATAAAAAATATTTATTTTCCAAAGAAATTATGCATCAGAAATACAGGTAGGGTGAGTTCTGGTAAGTGCGTACCCTTTTTTTCAAAGTTCATGTTCTCAGGGATGCTGCTCTGTTGAAAAATCTTGTACACTCACAATTTTTTTTAAGTTTTCTTTCCAGACCCTTTACTAAGATTTTCAAGCATATAATATGTCAAATAAACCATAAGCATAGGTTTTGTGACCTGGTTTCTGACACCTATTCTAAGGTACGCACTTTCCCTACCTAGCGGGGTAAGTGCGTCCACCTTAAATTATGTGAATTTGAGCAGGAAAAAACTTCTGGCACATATTAAATATGTTAGCTAGTTGCCTTGGGATAATTCCTAATACTAGAGATCAGCACTTGCTTGCATGGATGAAACGCAATCAGTGATATCCCACGTGTCTTGCGAACAACTGTGATTTGAAGATTGAGAGAGTTGTGTCTGTGATTCTTCCTCTGTCCTTTTAATAAGACCAAGTGAGCAAATGTAAGTTGTTTTTATTTAGTAATAATCACTCATAGTCTACATAGTTTATTTTGGTTTAATACATTAATCAGTCTGTGTTTAAGCCAGGGTTCGCACTTACCCCTTCTTAAATGTAAGATGAGACATGTGCGTTCAATAGCTTTGTTGTAAGTGCGTACCCCTGTGATTTTCTTTAATTCTATTTGTATGGTAGATCGTTAGGTGACCTGAGTGAACAATTCGTTTTTTTTTTCTTTTTTTTTTGAATAAATGCGGTTTTAAAATATTTTTCTTATTAGAATCAGCAGCAGTAAGAAAAAACACAAAATAAAGAGCAAAAAAAAAAAAAAAAAAAATAATTGATCATGATGTGATACTTGTACTTTTTTTTCTTATACATTCAAATAGTTTTTCACAAGGTGTTCTTTAATTTTCTTAAATATAATTTATTCATTACTCCACCTTCGTTTTTTGAATCAGTTGGTTCCTTATTTAGTGTTTCACTTAATTTCATTGCTTCATTTGTCATTCTGGTTTAAATTAAGTATAGCTTATGATCGCTATTTTCAACGAAAAATTTACTAACTGATATCTAAAAGCCAATATATTTCAGAGGTAATGAATAAAATTGAAATCTTATGCCGCATTCAATGTTAATATAAATACTTGATGGAAATGACGTCGGATTTATAATCGGTTTATAAAAGAGTTATAAGCAAAATTAAAGGTGAATTACGAGAGTCGGATTTTCCACGTAATGGTACACACTTGCCTCATCATAATGGTACGCACTTGCTCCGCATAATAGTACGCATATGCCTCATGATAGTGGTACGCACTTGCCCCATCATAATGGTACGCACTTACCCCCACCTTACTTTAAGGAAAGGGAAAGTGCGTACCGTCATATAAACAAATTTTAGTTAGAATATTTGATCAAAATACCCCATGTATGTTATTAGTAGCTATTACTCAAAAGAAGCAACTTGCATTTCTTGACTTCAATTGCTTGGTATGACTACAAGAGAAACTGAAACAAAACCTTCTCAATCTTTACTTAAGAGTTTTTTTGAAGACATTTAAGTTATCCCTGATTGTGTTTCGTCTATTGAATCCAGGCCTGAATTCTACCTATTGAAATTATCATTAGACAGTTATCTAACATTGTCGATGTGTTGCAGAAGCCATTTCAAGACAGTGTTCATATAATTCCCAGTGGACGCACTTACCCCGTGGACGCACTTACCAGAACTCACCCTACTTATTTTAAAACCATACTAAATTTGCAAAAAGTTAAAATTTATATTAAATTTAGTGAATTTAACACATGACTATAAAATGATTTTGAGCTGATTTAATTATTTAAGGTGAACAAAATTCGTACATTCTTTGAACTTTTTTAAGTATGTTTTAACTGTCCATGCACTAAAATATTTAGCTTTTAAAGAAAAATGAGTTTTGTAAATTAGTCAGTTTCGAATTTATCACTGCAGAAATCAACTTGTATCTGCACTCAAAGTATAAAGAAAACCATTGCAACTCCATTCTGCTGATTTAAAGTAAGCCATGTTGTTTTTTAAAAGTATGTATCTTAATCGTTCGAATTAGTTGTTTCACGTTACACTTCTAAGCACATATGTGTTTTATATACAAATGCAGTCATGTTTGCCTTTTCAAATTTCTTGAACATGAAATGTAAGGCAATCTAGAGGGTCAGTTTCATTTTGAAACTAAAAAACCATTTGGAGCTTTTTTTTAATCATAAACTACAATGGTTACATTGTTTTTTCAATCTAAGTACGTACCATCCTTATTTTGGCATTTATCATAGAGTGACAAGAGTGTTTGGATGTCCTTGTGAAAATGCAATGCTGCTTGCGATTGCAACCATTCGATTTGACCTCGTCTGTTGTCTAAGAAAGCTTATGAAGATCAGTAACTGTTAGTTTTTTTTTTTTGTTTTTGTTTTTTTTTTAAATATATGGTACGGGAATTGCTGGTAAGAATTTACCTTGAATGTTCGAGAAGATGAAAGTATCTTGGTGTTAGATGTGGACTGAAGAGATGGTGGGTACAAATGCCCCTTTCTACCACTACATACCTTTAATTGTAAGAAAATTTTTCTTCTCATATTATTTAGATGAATCAGCGTGCTTAGTAACCATTATATTTTATTAACTTTCACATTTAAAATGAAAAACATAGAGTAGGTTATTCGTGAACATTAACAAAGTATTATTAATACTTCTACGGATGAAAAATTCCACCTTCAGCGATGCTAAAGCAAAAAATGTTCATTAAAAAAAAACACCATTTAGTACTCAATAACAACGCCAATACTTATTCCCTGAAAAAACTAGTGTTTTGGGCTAGGATCTCTGAGAGACATTGTTTGAGAATTGCGTTACATTCCTAACTCGCACGTGCGTATGGCATATTGCGTTTTAGCGCGAGTCCAATGTATGTTTTCAAAAGTTAAAACCATTTTCATAAGAATATTAATATCATTAATATCTTTGGAACTAAGCAACTTCACAAAGAAGAGTAAAATCCTTTATAAACAGAAGTATGGATACTCAAGAATACCCTTTTGCAACGCTGAAAAATAGGTACAATAAATTTTTTCCTGGTATTTTCATTGACATCACTCTAAATTCATGGTTCAGATCAGCGGTCAAAGTCAGACTCTTTGTTTTGACGACATCTTCTTAATACCGATTACTCATAATCATTATTTTTGGACTTGTATGTTAAAAGATTTTTGCACTGATGACGGAGTTTGACTCTAGCTTTGAAACATATTTTTGTTGATTTTTTCATGCTTGTGCTTTTATTTTATTGATAATCTATTTTACCCATACACACAAATTTTTAAATTTTATAAACGAAGTTCAGAAAAATAACAATTTTGTATTATGTCCTATATTTGGCCAAAACGTGCAATGTGGCATCAAGTTTAAAAATAAGATCAAGATGAAATGCATTTATGGCCGCCAATTAAGTTTTAAAAATTTCGAGGATTGCTGGTGAATTAATAGTTTATACTTAAACCAAATGATGAGCCTCACAATTTTGGGAATAAAACCATTGAAACTTGGTGCTCAAGGGATGTTTGGAAATCAAGTATGTAAGATTCGTAAAAAACAACTGCATTAATGTTAGTTAAAAAAAATCGTTTTTTCGTCAAAGTAACAAGTTTACAATCTTCACTGCAATTATAAATGCAATAATATTTTTTGAAAATGTTTTACATGTAAATAGTCTCTTTTCATTTAATTCATTTAAATAAAACTATCTCATTTGCTGAAATCCAGGGTTTTTTTTTTTTTTTTTTTTTTTGATACCATTTTTATTCCAATACTAGCGGTACCCGCACGGCTTTGCCCGTGGTATAAAATTAAAAGTTCATTTGTAAAATAATTAATATAGCAGAAAAAATACTCTATTTTAGTTATAATTCAACTACAATTCCTTCAAAGTATGATATAAAAATTTGGTATGGGCCCTACACTACTTCCTTTTACGTGTACATTTCTTAGTAGATGCCTTAAGTGCTAAAATAGTGCTTGGAGGGAGTAAGATAACAATTCAAACATTTATATCCCTAGTTTGCCACGAAACAATGCAAAAAAATGTTTTACAATGATTAATCTCCAAAATATCGCCGATTTTAACATCATTCAGTGAATTTTTCGCAAAATATCACCAATAGCGCCAAATTGAACCCCCCCCCCCAAAAAAAAAGTTTTTAAAAAAATCGCAAATTTGTCGCCAAATTGGCAAAATATCGCTAATAGCGCCAAATTGAGTCCAAATAAAAAAAAAATTCGCCAACTTGGCGATATGTCGCCAAATTGGCGACAAATACTTCGCGACCAAAGGCTTGGCGATATATCGCCAAGTGGTCGCGCCAATTCATCTGCATTGAAATTAACACTGATTAACTCCAAAAAAGGGGTAAAGCATCCCCTTGTGACATTCAAATGAAACCCCAACTGGAGATGCACAAAAATAAGCCAAAAGAGAAAATAAGAACAATTTTGTTGCTCACAGAAACCAACAGAAATCTTACCAAAATTTGAAAGAAGAAGAAAGTTTCCTTTCCCAGCTTTAAAAACAAAACAATACATTTTCCGAAATGAAACACTTTAAAAAGAACGTTGCAATGTCACAATTTATACGATATTTGGTTAATCTTTGTGCTTTGGGTACCCCTTTCTCGCTAAATGGGCGATAGACGCTCCTACTACTGTTTCTAAACGTTGCCAAAATCAATATTGCTGAAATGCGAAATCTATAAAAATGGAAAAAAAATCCGCCAAATCTTTTAATTAAGTCATTAGTATATTGGAAACAGGGTGGCCAGAAAAATACTACGCTCCTTATTTGGGCCGAAAAAATACTACCGTAGTATCAAAAATACTACTTCTGGCAACCCTGGAAAAAGAACGAAACAAAAATAAGTATGAACACGTAACCATAGTAACAGCATGAAAAGTTGATTTCCGTTGATAAAATAATTCATTTCATTAACCATTTTAGAATCGTTTGGCTTGCTTTACTGAAGGTAAGCCTTGAATTCCGGGATTCTAAAAACAATTGTTACAGCTCTCCTGATGATCGTAGAAACTTCGAAAAAACTTCATTTTGTGCAGAAAATTTCAAGCTTTCGAATGACATAAGACTTGAAAATGTGTATAAAATATTTCTTCCCTATTTTATCGAATTTCCGCTAAGAATTCGAATAGAAAAAGAACGAAATGGAATTTTCGAAAAATCGCTTCGAGGTGCAAAACTACATGCTACAAACTAATTTTGTACCAAGTGGCATGAAAATCGACCGAACGGTTTTGGCGCTACGCGCGTAACAGACAGACAGACAGAAGGAAAGACAGAAGGAAAGACAGAGAGACAAACTTTCAGCTTTATTATTAGTAGAGATTAACCCATTTATGCCCAAGTTTTTTTTAAACATTTTTTTTTTCAACTTTTATCTGCTTAAAACTCTTACTTGGAATGGTTTACATACATTTTAGGTTTAAAATAATTCGCCGTTGCCGTACCCAGGTAGCACAAATAACCTTTAAACGTTTTATAAACGTTTTTAAGCGGTTGTTACAACGTTAATAACCATTTTACAACCTTTAAAAAACGAAGTGTGCTACTTGGGGTATTTATTAAGTTATTTAACGTCCTGTTTATGGGATATTTTGCAGATATGTGAGCAAAAGACGGCCTTGCTTGACTTTACTTTTGCAAAGTAACATTGCAGAAGGCATCTCTGATCAATTTTAAGCAAATCATTTTAAAATAGTTGAATTTTATCAAAAATAAGTGCGAAAAAGAACTTACTTTCTGTGGCTACCCATGCTGGATCGCTTCTTTACTGATTTGTCTGAAAATATCTGTTAATAAATAAACCCTGATGTTCAACTAGTGATTCTATCTGGTTTTCTCAAGAAGAAGGACTATTTAACTTGTAAAAAACAGCTTTAGTAAAATGATATACCCATTACAAGTTTTTGTATGCAGTAACTAACAAGCGTCCCGTTTTTAGGCTTCTGGGCGTAAATGGGTTAATATAAATACTGAAAAAAAGAACTCTTGTGAAAGCAGACCACTGTTATTGTTGTTAAACACTGCAAACGGTAATCAATTGTATTTTAGGAACTTCTCTATAAATTATCGCAAATATACAGCTATTTCAAATGAGACTTTTTTATGACGCTTTGTTGGTAAATGAAGTACATTTTATTGTCTTCAAGAATGAGCTCCCAGCAACGATTTAAAGTCCATTTTGTATCATCCATTTTCTACAGGAAACAATTAATTTATTCCTGCGTTTAGCTATTTGGGTAGCAATTAATTTAAATGTGTCAAAGCAGTACTAAGTCATTCCCACGTTTTATTGGATAAAGCATTTTCTCATTGATTTATTTATTTCGTATGGCGGTTTATTACTTTGAACGCAATATTTTTTCGATATAGTAGTGCTCTAATAATTTATCAATGCATTAATTAATTTTGAAGCAGATAGCTTATATTTCACTTGAGTTCCTATAATAAACGATATTTATATTTATTCATTTCTTTATTTATTTTTGATAAAATATTGTATGCTTATAAGGTCATCTTTTCATTGCAAAATAACACCTATGAAGATTATTTTCGGTGCATTACGGTAAAAATTTCGGCAATTGTAGAATTTAAAAATAAAATAAATTTAACTGTTCTTTGTTAAATGCGTAGATTTTCAAATTCAAGAACTTATTTTTTTCCATAAAAATCGTATTAATTTTTGAACTGCTATTCCTATGAATAAAATTAACAGTGATTATGGTATTTTACTAAATGAAAAACATTCCTTAGAAAATGGGATTTTTTTGAAAATACACCTAATTAATGTACGGTGATATTAAACTGAGCACAATCTTTACAAATTTGCTTTTACCCTTTTATGTAAAAAAATTGCAAGACAGATTTTTGAAATCAGGATTAGTTGATTTTTTTACAATGCTCAATAAATCACTTTAAAATGTTTTAACATTATGATCAGCATTTTTTACCTAAACAAATGATGTGCATAAAGCTGAAACTTTGAAGAAGGACCATGGGAAGTATTCGAATGTGATTTTTTTGACAAATAATATTGACACAAAAATAGAAAAAAAAACGGTTTTTTTTTTCTTTTCACAGAGAAACAAAAATGTAAATTTATTAATTCTGCCAAAAGCGGAAAAAAATCTTTGAAATTACACCTCACTTTTGAAATGTGATGAATTATTAAAGAAGTTACGGCGTTTTCACAAAACACACCTTTGAGAATATATATATATATATATATATATAGTATATATATATATATATATATATATATATATATATATAATATATATATATATATAATATATATATATATATATATATATATATACAGGGTGGTTATAAATTAACAGGAGGTGTTTGGAGCCCTATAGCTCGCGAACTACTGGGCGAAATATTGCCGAATTTCGTGAGCGTGCATATTAGACCATGGGATTTTGATTTCATGAATAAAAAAAATTAGTTTGAAAAATCACCACCAGGGGGAAATTTGGCGCTGTAAAAGTGTATTATTCTGATTATCGAAGAATTAATTGCTACTGACAAAATATGCATCCATTTTATTTGTCACAAATGTGGTTCGATATGATCGCCATTGTAAAGTTGTAAGAACTGCATACGATGCACAACATTTTCTACGGCAGCTCGTAACATATCAGAATGGATTTCTTGATGAGAATGCTCCCAGTCCGTCATTTTACAGATGATCGCTAAACGCAACGCGTTTATGCAAATTATTGCATTCTATTTGGTTAAATGGACCGCTATTTTGTTCGTGGTGATTTTTTTTTAAATAGAAAATTCTACGGCGATCATATTAAACCTCATTTGCAAAGCACAATCATTTTTGCTTGGCGAAATTGATTTATACAGCATCTTTTCAAGTTTAATTCGCGATATTCAGTGTAATTCACTTTTACAGCATCAAATTTCCCCCTGGTGGTGATTTTTAAAACTAATTTTTTTATTCCAGATATCCCATGGTCTAATATGCCCGCTCACGAAATTTGGCAATGTTTCGCCCAGTAGTTCGCGAGCTAGAGGGCTCCAAACACCTCCTGTTAATTTATAACCACCCTGTATATATATATATATATATATATATAATGATTGTCAAAGCTTTAAAGGTTAAGTGGGTCCTTTCCAAAAAACTTAATTTTTTGATCAGCAACTCTTCTGAGTAAGCCCTTCTTCACAATGGTGCAGACCACCGGTATGTATGTTTTATTTTATTCTACTTAATCTACCATATTTGTTCATCTGCTTCTGGGAATCTAGTACAGAGACGGAGAGATATGTCAGAGATAAAAAAACAACCGCTCTCATATTCTATAAAAATTTTTTAGCATGGGTCCTCCTCATTGCATGGCCGTTAATAGACTTTGAATAACTTTCAATTTTATGCTAGGGTTTCACTACTTATCTTTAGCGGAACTCCGTCCTGGTGAAAAACTTTGAAGGATATATAGTAAAAGCCAATAACTTAAAATAAACTTAAAATAATAAAACTTAAAATTCACTGAAAATAAATAAATTTATAAATAAATCAAAAAGAAAATACGCAAGTATGACAGTGCACACTACTTTAAAAGTAATCCTCACATTTACATGTTAGTCATTAGAAATGCACTCTACAAATAATCAAATTTAAAAAGAAAAGGTAATTGACATTTTAGTTATTATATTTCATACATAGTAATCAAGACAAGAGTAATAATTATGTTTAAAAAAAAGGTGAAATACAAATTCCTTTTCAATTTTGTGTCTTCAGAGGTTCTGTATTAAGATTTTAAAATCTAAAAACTGCACGTTTTTCTTTAAGAGCTAAATAATTATTCATTAGTTTAACGTCATTCTGAACAATGCGTTTCTGAAATCCAAAATATGCTATTTTTAGTTTTTGTTTAGTTTCCTTCCTTTCTGTTTCAATTCTCATCGCTTTGTCTAAATGCCCGTAAGCGTAAAAATATGCTCATAAGAAAGATTTTCCCTTTTAACCAAATGAATTAAGTGCGATCTGCACGTACTTCCAAGCATAAATATCCAAATTAAATTCGTTGTAAGTTTTATCTGCATATTATTTTGAATGGAGCCATTAAACCAAAACGTATGTATTTCAATGAAGAACAACTAAATTTTAAAAAGCTTGATGATGGTAAATTTTGAGATTTGTGATAAGCTTGTTAACAGAAAATGGCATGCTTTAATATAGACACTTAAAAACATTTCATCCATTTAAGAATTAAATAACATGCATTAAGAAAGACAGTACTGTCATCGTGGGTTTTTTTTTTCTTATTTTCAGCTCTGTAGTCATTTTGATTCACATTTCTTCTTAATGAGTCATGTTCTCAGATTTTTTTTGATAATAGTGCAATACAAATGTTTATTTACCCTATTGTATTTTTTTTTTAATTTTTAAAGCTATCTCTGAGTTTACTTAAAACGTAGGTAAGATTAATGCAATTTATTTTTTTCAATTTTTTCTTCTGTATTTTTGCTTGGGAATGATTTTTTAATACAGTCTAAAACTAGACTATAACAGTGTTGCATGAAACCTAATTAAAAAGAAAAAGCACATAGTTATTTTTTTTCTTATATACTTAAGATTTTTAAATAATTTTATATCTACTGAGTTTATTTATACTAGGTATCAGTTTTTTCTCGCAAATTGTAAAGTCAGTCGTACGAAGACAAATTTGTACATCTAAATTAAAGCATAAATCATTGTTTTCCTCATTGTTGCGGAATGTATAATTCTCCTGATGAAAAATCGATGCGTTTATTGAACGTATTGAAACTATACATATAAAATGCAATAAAATAAGTTAATATATGTATAGATTTATGTAAAAAAATACATACCGGTCTTTCACCATCTTCTTGCTTCACGCTCAAGTAAAGAGGAGCTACCAAGGGTAAGTATGGAGCAATCGATATAGGAAACAGTTTCTTTTCCGCCAAAAGATGTACTGAAATAAAACAATTCGGAATGAAACTTTTACTAGTAATGCATAGACATACTTAAGCAAAAAAATATAAAAACACATAGTGTCAATATATTTATCACCTACGTACATCAAAAGCCCTTATAGAAGGCAAGCCGAGCTATCTGACATTTTGAGTTCAAAAAAGCGTTGGATACAGCCTTTGCTTTACGTACTTGTATATACGTTATTACAGATACAGGTTTGCACGTCCCAAAAAGGAGAATTTGAGTAAAATGTCGCTTAGAGCAAATTTAGCGAGATTGAAAAGCTTGAAAATTTAACTAAAGCTTATTGTGATATGTTTCATGTAAGGAGTCCTCTTTTCATACCTGTCTTTTTTTAAATCTGAACTAATGACATTTCTTTTTATAGACTAAAACAGTCAAGCAACACATCTGAAGCTGAGGCACAAGTTTTTTTCAAGATGGTCTTTTTGTACAAAGTAGTAGCATCACGAGCACTGTTTTATAAGTTAGCTCAACTAATACAGTGACCTTAACGTATACAGTAGTAACACGTAGTAGAAACGACTCATTATAAAAGCCACATTGCACACATACATCACACTAAAAAATATCGTAATTTTTTCAGCAACATTTGCTATTTTTTTCCAATTACTGCAGCTGTAAACTGAAAGCACTTTGTGTATTGAAATAGTTAATAGGAAATGTTAATGAAGTGAGTCATATAATCACTGGAAAATACTATAAACGACAACGCGTAAGTGAGGGTGGAAAAGTCCAACATTCCTTTAGGTTGGACTTATCCTTCTTTGGACTTAATTCTCTTATGTAAATCTGTATTAAAGATAATAATACTACCATATTGTAACGCTGGCAAAACGCTAGTATGTAGCAAGTTTTTTTTTTTTCGTTTTTGGTTCAAAATAGCACCTTGTACAATTTGCAACACTAATCAAAAATAGCCCCTAGCGAAATTAAGTAGCTAGTTGATAGCAGCCGCAGTGCCATTTTTTGCAAAACAGTTTATAGATTTTTAACAGCATATATGTAGATTTTTGTAAGATATTTATAGAATAAAAGTTGTGAATGATTGCAGCACTCATTACATCTAGGTAAACATATGAGAAAAAAGTTAACCATTTACTAAGAAGAAAACTAAGAAACACTTCACCCCAGTTGCGTGGAACACATACAAATATAATATTAAAAAAATTAAAATATTTTTCGAGATATATATTTAAAATCATTTAGAGAAGATATGTGAATTTGAATGAATATGTAATGGAAGTAACGTAAAAGTTAAGAAAGAAAAATTAACTGCTTCAAATTCTATTTATTTTCTTTTATCTTATTTTGTTATCTGATTTTTAACTACTGCATATTTTACCTTTTCCTTGTATGAAAATTGATCTATCATAAGTATTAAAATTATTATTCCTATAAAAAGGCATTATATGACTGATTCAAAGAAAAATTCTGGTCTCTTGAAAACTTATTATATATAGCTACTTTTCATTGTGCTGCGTCCTAATAAAGTACATTGGATAAGAGTCGGTAGATTAAAACAAAATCGTATTACATAATTCAAGATCTATTCAATAGTTGTGGAGCAATGCTGTCGGAATCTAGATAAACGAATTCTTTTCCCTTGTATACTTTATTTTTACTCTCCTGAACCGTTTTCTTGTCCATAACTTTGCTGAAAGAGAAAAAAAAATATGGCCTTGGGTGGCATGCGGTGAAACCATTACAATTCGTAGTTTTGTTACAATCTTTTTTGGCGATGCTGTTATCGATTTACGATAGATTTCCCCCCTCACGACAGAAATATTTTATCCGTGTAGGGCAAAAACAAAAACAGACCAGAACAACAAAGATTTTAATAAACTTGGCGGTAAATTTGATGCAATATAAATACTGTTGCCTTTTTTTTTTAGCATGTTGAAAAAACTTCATCAAAAAGGGGAGGAAATTCCGCATAAAGAGATTAATTTTTTCAGCACGAAGTTTTTAAGGAAAACAAAGCGCTTTAAGGTAAAAAGAGGCAGGGGTACTTATTCTTGCTAACAATTGTTCTCAATAAATAATATGAGGTATTGAAAAAGAAGATGAAACGATAAATCTATAATTGCTTTTTAGCGTTGCATTAAACTTATGAAATAAATTTAATCATTTCAAAATTTGACCTATGCACCTAAGCTTCTTAAAGGTTAATCCCATTGCACATTTCCAGCTACGTTTTTGGATGAACTGAACATACACGCATTAAAGACTTTGTGATAAAGATATAATACTCGTTGTTGTGCAAGTTAATGGGTTGATACCTATTACATTTTAAATTATCTTACTTTTTATCCAAATCATTAAATGTGGTTTTTTTTCTTTCTTTCTTTTTTTTGGACGTTCCAGAAAAAGAAATGTTTCATTAGCATGATATTGTAAAAATCTAATACTGTTTAATATTTTATCGTAAAACCTTCCTCGCTTTTGCGCATGCCTGAGGTCTCTTAGGATTTCCTCAAAATAGGGGAGAAATGTGAAGTAACATTCAACAGGAAGTAAGAAGCGAAAGCACCGGTAAGTGTGTCTCCTTATCCTATCACCCCTTTTTCAAATGGAAGCGATCGTGACTGCCAGGCGTGCAATACGCAGGCAGACAGTAGCTGGTTTTATTTTTAAAAACTTTTATTTAAAAATATTTATGAAAATACTTGATTAATCACTTGAACTTATAAAACTTTAAAAATAATCGGTTTTCTTTCGTACCTCAGTTCCTTGTACTTTTGAAACGAGGGCAAATGTTTTATAACAATAATTTATCTCAAAAACGATTACATTATCTTCATTTTGCAATCTTATTTCCATATTTATATTGCTTAGAAATGCATTTGAAGAACTTTAACGAATACGTTATGTTCATGATTAAAATTTTGCAAGAATACTAGATGGATATAACTAATCGACCACGTTTACATAAAATAAAATTTATTCAAGATGGTTATAAACTCTTGCATGGAGTCATATAATTTAAAGAAAAATATTTAAGTATTATGCATAATTTTTATTTCGATTTTTATCTCATCATTTTTTTCTCATCGGTACAATTTTAGCTAAAGGCATGTACGTGTCGTCATAAAAGAAAAATGCACCATTTGAGTTTCCAGGGATATTTTGACGGACAACCCTCTAAAAGCTTTAGTTTCAAAATAAATTGTCAATTCTAATGCGGCAGTTTCAATCCATATAAGGACTGTTAAACAGGGACGTCATTTCAAGTTTTTCTAGGGGGGGGGGCAAAGGGTGCAAACACAATGCAATTTCATCGAAAAACAGCAAAACCCACGCCCCTTTATATGTAAATACATTGACTTCTCAAAGGGGGGGGCAATTGACACCCCTGCCCCCCCCTAAATGACGGGCCTGCTGTTAAACTATGTTATGGTTACAGACGGCAGACTTCCGTAACCGTAACATATTTATATATAGAGCTGATACCTTCTTTTAATACTTTTTTATACTGATGCTTTGTTTTAAAACAAATCTAAACTTTTCAAAGTTTCTTCCTTTCTTCTTCGAAACCAGGCTCTCCTTTGCGGTATAATAACAAATATTATGTCAAGATGACAGAAATAACAAATTGCTTTTTCTACTGAAAAAAAGTAAATTACATGATCGATAGTAACAAGTTCTATCTTGAAAATCGATCGCGTTAACTAGAAAAGTAGTTATTATCAACATTTATATCTATCTTTTCCTTAAAAATAGAGAAAGTTATACTTTAATCCTTGCAACAAGCCATATTTCTTCTTTGTTGATTAAAATTGATACTGTCGAAAAGTAGGTTTCTAAGTCCTATGTAATTTTTGTCTAGTGTTATAGATGATGAAAGTTCATACGAGTGCAAAATATAGTGTGCAACTAAAAAATTGATTTTAGTAAGTGAGGTTTTCTTTGCAGCCAAATATGGTAGTATTAAATATAGTTATACGGGTTATTTTCTGAATTCGTTAACTTTTGTGTCCTTCATTCATATCTTCCAATTAAACACCTATTTTCATTATCTAATGCTATGTTCTATTCAAGATGCTCACAAAGAGTAATGACAACGTGCATTGGCACTATTTTGCACTTAAATTATATATTAAAAAAAATAATATGTAGGCAAAATGTCATTTCCGTCCCCTGTCCCCACACACATTTGTCAACTTTAAAAAAAATTACTATATGAAGAAACATTTTTAAAAATTGATACATATGCATTATGATACAGTACAAGTGTGTACTTCAATGTACCATGTAAGCATTCCTTATCATATTTACATATTTTGATAGAGAGCTCAATTTATACGTGTCCCCAGGTTTTGAAAAAAATTTCCCCCCAAGTAGAAAATAGCTCAAAATGTTTAAAAACATTCTTCTTAGCAGAAAAATACGCTTTAAACGAAGTTTACACATATTTTAGGGTGTGTGAGGCTTGTTTTATCTTAAAAATTCTATGCGTGACTTTATTCAATGTCATTTCCGTCCCCTGGTTATCTTCCAGAAAATTTAAATAAAATTAAAAAAAATTCCACTGCCGAATGTGTTTTTACGAACACTTTTAAGGTATCAACAGTTAAATTAAAGATATGAAAAACTTTTCACACTGTTTTCGAAAACCCACTGTTTTGTCATTTCTGTCCCTGTCATTTCCGTCCCCAATTACGAAGTGGTTTCGGGAGAGTGACATTTTAATGGATTTTAAAAATTTTAATGCACGTTAGTTATATTGTTGTGTTATTTTTTAATACTTTTAGCAAATTTCAAATGGCAATAAGTTAGGCCCATTGTTCAATCTTTAAAATTCATAATAATTTAGATAGAATAATATTTAGTTGTGTGGAATTTATTAGTTGTTTAATTAGTTACATCTAAATTTTCAAACTTATAAGAATAAAATTTTATAAATTTAACTATTCTAATCAATATTTTAAAAGTAGTTTAGAATATTTTGTGTTTCAAAGTGTTTTTCTCTCACTGATTAGAACAAAATTAAGCATTTAAATATAAATCCAAACGTTAATTGTATTTTATTTCCACGAAATTTTTCATGGAAAGTTTTCTGCACAATTTTGTTTGTCTCTTCTATTCTAGGAACAGTCTGTAACATTTACATTATTGTCTAATTAATGGTTAACAATTCAAGTATAAATTAGAAATTTTATTTTTTATATTTGGATTTTGTTTATTTATTTTTTCAAACTGTTAGTTGTTAAATTATTATATTCTTTAGGTAAAGTTCAAATGATATAATGGAGATGAAAAAAGTAGTTTAGAATATTTTGAACTCCAAAATAGTTTTTATCTACGGAACAGATCAACATTAAATGAAAATATTTTTCAAAAGTAAATTTTTTTGATCTTAATTAAATTTCTCCTTGTTAGTTATCATATAATTCTGTTTTCTTTTTTTATTCTTAGAATAATTTAGAACAAATTCATTATTATTTTAGCTAACTTATGACTTAAAATACGTATATAATAATAATTATTTGTTTTTTTTTTTTTGTAATTATGTTTACTTTTATGTTAAATTGCGTTAAGCATTAAAAGTAAGGCTCTTCACCGTCACAGAGACTGATATAAAGCGAGTTGAAACTCTGCTACTAAAAAAACTGAAGTCAATTCCAAATATCATGAAGCTTCGTCAGTTGGTTTGGAATGAAAATAACAAATCAGTGTTAGGTTTACCATGCTAACTTGCGTTTCTTGCGAAACCGATCTTTCTTGTACTCATTATGCTTCGAGTCCGCCTACAGTTAATATTTTATAGACTAAATAAAAATAAATGTAAAACAGACAAATGAAAAAATAAAGAAACTTGTAACTCTTTGCAGTAAAAAAAGTTGGTATTGTAAAAGTTTAAAATTCCAACGAAAAATACTACTATTTCTTTAAAAAATTAGATTTAATCAGTTTTGTTTGTAAATAATGTAAAAAAAATATTTGAAGCAATATTCTAAATGGTGTATTTTGTTTTATATGTCATAATTTATCAATTGAATAAAATTTTAAAAATATTTCTTGAGTTAGGGAAGTGTTTAAGCCGGGAGATGGTAATTACACTTTTTACATTAAACTTAAACTTAAAACTGTCATTAAAATTTTATTTTTAATTTTTTTTCGTTGCTGAGTTGTCTTTATGAGTTGTCTTTAAACAAATATTAACAATTTTTAATTAATTACAAGTTGAATTTTTCCTACTTGGCATTGGCAAAAGTTAACGTGTTGAGAAAATCACCCATACATGCAATATTCTTATAAAATATTTTAGTATATGTCAATTGTTTATTAGTTTTTTCTAACTTCAGATTAATTAGATTATAATCCTTAATCACGTCAGATAAATTGTATGTTATATTCATTCAGTGCACAGCAACACATTTTGGACATGCACATGACTTCATTTTTTTTTTCTTATGTACTGGTTCTAAACATAGGCTCTATCTTTAGGATAAATTTTCCGTCCCAACTTTTATGACTTTCCTATTTGCGATTTATTTATAATTTCTCCCTTTTATGGGTCATATCTGTTTCATTTTTAAGGCTTAGATTTGCTATAAAAGTTGTCATATAAAATTACGATAATCGTTGCAATCATTTGAGGTCACTTCCAGTCATTGAGGAAAACTTTGCGGCACTACCATTTTTCCGTCATAAAAACTATAAACTATAATGCATTTTTCAGGTGAGGTTGAATAATTAGATTTCTGCTCTTTACCATTTAAAAATATTCTGTACTACAGAACATATAGCGTTATGTAAAGTTATCCGGACTAGCTGAAAACAAATGTATCTAATGCATCAATAGAAATGCACCACTTTTAGGTTAGAAACACTTATTAACACTTTCCGGTCTAAGCCCGAGTTCAGCTCGGGGTGCCGTTTTTGTTGCAGATGCCTAAGCCTGAGCTCAGAACGGGGTCAAGTTTGAGCTATTGTAGCTGTGAAAATACGGGTTTTTTCGTTTCAATCCCTTTTAGATATTATCTGTGGACCTTTTACTTTCTTAAAAAAATATAGATGGCACCACCAATCAGAATTAATACAGGATACGCTATAGAATCGAGGCTTATACGAGCTTATTGCGAACTATGTGGTATTGCTCTTTGTGCAAATCCGTGCTTTGAAATGAACTACACTAAAGCAAATTTTGAAAAATAATGTGTATTTGAAAATTAACCTTTTAATTGCCAATGTTCCCAAATGGGAACATCAACTTTGAAAAATCGTCAAAAAAAAGTTTCGCTTCTGAGGATTTAATTTTTTTTTCTATTTACTGTCAAAAGTAGACCTGATTTTTTGAAAAAAAATCTAGTTAGCTACTACAATTATTGTTTTCTACAAAAAATCGCAAAAATGTGCTTTTTTATGGATTTTCACGGAGATAGAAAAAAAAATTCTAAAAAATTTCAAAAAGGCTCAACTTTTTTGATATTCTAAAGAAACCATAAATAAGGATCCTTTTAATGACCTAACATGACAAATAAAAAATTAAAGCAAAAATGTAGCTCCTATAAGCGATCAAACTTCGTTGTTCCCAATTGGGAACATTGGCAAGTAACGCTATACAAAATGCGGTAATTCACGCCGCTTCCTAAGTTCGGTTATATGATCAGTGAACGCCTTGGAATTGAAAACAACCACATTTGACGCATTGAAAAAGAAAGTGGGTGGCCTTTCGTCTTTCCACTGCTCCCCTTTTTGCACCCTCCCCCCCTCGTGTCTAGTGTTTGGGTGGGAGTGATGTCGAAAAATCGCTTTGCACACGTAGAAATGAAGATGTTTACAGCTTTTCTCTTGCACCCCGCTCAGGCTACAACCTGTTAGCAATATATATCCCTTCCTTGTCACTTGAGACCGTCCAGAGATTCGGCCCCCAATCAATGTTTTTACTCTTTTTCTCCCTCCTTGTGGAGGTTTCGCTTTCTGTTTCGCTAGAAGTGATCGCGACAGTGTTGTTAGAAGTCGTGAAAGAATGGGTTCCAGAGAAAAGTTTTTAACTTTGCAAGAAGCTATTGAATATTTTCAAGCCCTATCAGACTCAGATGAATCAACAGATTCTGTAATAGACATTTGCCAATTACCACCAGATGAGACCGGGGCAATAACAGATGAAGAAGATGTTGATGACAATGAATTTGATAAGGTTGTTCCTGCTGATGTTTGCGGACAGATAGAAGTATTCACCCGCAAATCACCAAACGATGTATCGGATGACGAGACGATTATTGATGCCCCATCTACCTCGGAAGCTTCTCCAAAATCCAAGAGAAAGAGAAAATCATCTAAAAAAGAAATTAACTGGAGAAAAAATGCATCTTTTGATGAAACTATAGAAACAAAAACCCATAAAAAACTCTGAGTCATTTCCAGATATGGCAAATTTATCGCCGGTTGAAATTTTCCGCAAATTTTTACCAATTGAATGTTTGGGTCATTATCGAAAATGACAGAACTATATGCAATGCATAAAGGAGAACAATTGGACGTTGATGAAAAGGACATATTTGTTTGACAATATTTGTTTATAAAGTACGTACTGTTTTTTTTTTCTTTTTTTTATAATTTGAAATGTTTAAAGTTTCAAATTGAAATGAATTTGTCAAATATGATCAGTTGTATCAAGCACTTTATGCATAAATACAAAAGAACTACAGCGAGCGTAAAGCGCAATCGATTAAAAGCCTTAGGAAAAAAACTTAACATAACATGCCAATGTTCCCAAATGGGAACATGCGAAAAATCGTAGATAATTTTTTTTTTTTTTTGAAATTTTTTTTTTTTTTTGCATTGTCTAAAAGGATGCCTAAGAGTCCTATTTTTATGCAGCAACTCAAATTTTTATACTTGGAACATAGTGCGGCATTTAAAGGGTTAAATCTTTTTTAAAATATTTGTTTAAGATTTGGGTAAGTTTTTAATTAAATTTTTGCATATTTTCATGGTCAAAAATGATTTTCATATGCGGAACTTTTTTTTCAAGTTCCAAACATGCACTTTTCGACAATTTCTTTCTAAATATTAATTGTTGTTTCACTTAAATAGGTCTTTCATCATGAAAGAAAACATTTTGAAGTATTTAATAACATTAAAATTACCAACATTAACTGTTTCCAAGTATTTTTTAAAAATCACGAAAAGCGACAAAAACCCAGTCTGGAGGGAGATGCGCGGTCGAAAAGGCTCAGACCTGAAAGTGTTAAGCTATTCCTATCTCTTATGTATAAAATATTTGTTTATTTTTTAAAACGATCGTCACTATTTTGCAAATAAAATGCACTGCTAAACTGATGATTTTTACGTCAGTTTCATGCCATTAATTCTTGTGATTAGTAATTCCTACTTAAAAAATAGATTCATGCGATGAATCGCCATGCATGGATAATACTCCTGTATATACAGAGACTACTTAGAAACTGATGTAACACTTTTAGCTCAAAATGATCAGAGCTGAAACGGGAAAAAGTAGTAATTTCAAAGAGCAATGCGGACCACACCCCACATGAGTTTTAGTGAGATGAAGGTTGCCTGGAAAACTGCATTTGCAGATAAGTCTATAGAAAAAATGTTGCTGTAATTCATGCGTTATTACAATAAGTAATTTAATAATATTTAGAACGCTTCGGATATTATAGCTAAATATTTTTATATTTACTTTGAAAAGGCAAAGTATATATTAACCACTTGAGATACCGTGACTTCATTTGAGTATGTCATTTTTAAAAAATTCTTAAGGCATTAGCTGAAGCCATTATGTCAGATGGCTAAAGGAAAAAAAAAGGTGTCCTCAAACAAATTCACCATGCCTCAAGATCAATGAGTAACCCATAGTGCTCGACATGTAATTAAGTATTTTGTAATTAGTTAAAGATTTCCATATTTTTAAATTTTAACGTTTTTGTATATAAGGTCGAAATGTCGTTTTCATAAAGGCTTTTCATGGAAGCGAACTCACTGATTTATTTAATTATTTTGATAAGAGCTAAAATATTGAAGCAAAAATGGCATTAGCTCAAAACTTTTTACTTTATTCATTTTTTTTCAAATATCTCGCATATAAACAAATATAAAACATAAAAAGGGCTTTTATCACGAATGAAAAAAATATTTTGCGACAAACATTTCACATCAAATATATAATCATTTCTTTTTACTTCAAAATCAACATACAATACGACTTGTCACATAAATCCAAATAATTCTACAAAAAACTAAAAACCACAACAATGACTGAAATCATAAAGTTTCATCACTTAAAAATGTGTCAATAAAAACAAAGCATGAGATGTTAAAACCCACTATACCATCACTTAACAAATTCACAACAAAGTCAAACCTCCATTACAACCATACACTTTACAACATTAAAACACCCAATCATTAACATATCTTATTACAGCTAAATAGAAATAACTTCCACTAAATATAAAACTGAACTAAGCTTACATTCACTTATAAAAAATCAATAAAACTCAAGACTTAGATAAAAAACATAAAAAAAAAATACTTTCTAACCCTAAAAACAACATTCTATGATTATTTCCCAACCACACACCCCCACTACCAACCCCCCCAACATGTACCCACCCCACCATACACCATTATTTTACATAAACCAAACCAGTCTGAACACGCGCACACCAGTGTAGTTACCACCTCCTAATTCCTACCTCCACTCAAACCCCTCATTATAAATATACATAAAAAACCCCCATCAAACTTACCCTAACTACCCCCCTCAACACCCAACACAACCAACCCTATAATACAACCCCACCCAAAACCCACCAAACCACACCACCACACCCCACCAACAAAAACCAAACCACCACACACCCACCACACCACACCCCCAACCCACCAAACCACACCAACAAACCCCATACCCACAACAACCCACCCCCCAACACCAACCCCCCACACACCCACCAACACCACAACCCACAACACCAACCCCCACCAAACCACCCCACACACACCCACACACACCCCCAACCACACCCCACACACCACCAAAACCCACCACCCCCACACCCCACCCACACCCCACCCCCCCCCCCACCCCACACCACCAACAAACCACCACCACCCAACCCCCCACACACCACAACCCACCCCCACCCACACACCACCCCAACACCACCACCCCCCCAACACACCCAACACCCCCACAACCCACACCCCCCCACACCACACCCACCACAACCACCCCCACCCACCACCCCACAACCCCCCCCACCCCCACCCCCCACACCAACCCCACACCCACACAACCACCCCCCCCCACCCCCCACACCCACCACCCCCCCCACCCCCCACACCACCCCCACCCCCCACCACCCCCCACCCCCCACCCCACCCAACCCCCCACCCCACCCACCACACCACCCCCACACCCCCCCCACCCCCCCCACCCCACCACCCACACCCCCCACCCCCCACCCCCCCCACCCCCCCACCACACCCCCCACCCCCACCCCCACCCCACCCACCACCCACCCCCACCCACCCCCCACCCCCCACCACCCCACCACCCCCCACCCCACCCCACCCACCCCACCACCCCCACCCCCCCACCCCACCCACCCCCACCCCCCACCCCACCACCCCCCACCCCCCCACAACCACCCACCCCCACCCCACCCCCCACACCCCCCCCACCCACCACCCCACCCCCCCACCCCCCACCCCACACCCCCACCCACACCACCCCCACCCCCCCACCCCCCCCCCACCACCACCCCCACCCCCCCCACCCCACACCCCCACCCCACCCCCCCCACCCCCCCACCCCACCCCCCCACACCCCACCCCCACCCCACCCACCCCCCCCCCCCCCACCCCCACCCCCCACCCCCCACCCACCCCCACCACCACCCCCCCACCCCCCCCCCCCCCACCCCCACCCACCCCCCCCCCCACCCCCACCCCACCCCCCACCCCCCACCCCCAACCCCACCCCCCCCCCCACCCCACCAACCCCCCACCCCCCACCACCCCCCCCACCCACCCCCCACCCCCCCCACCCCCACCCCCCACCCCCCCCCACCCCACCCCCCCACCACCCCCCACCCCACCACCCCCCCCACCCCACCACCCCCACCCCCCCCCCCACCCCACACCACCCCCCCCCACCCACCCCCCCCACCCCCCACCCCCCCCACCCCCACCCCCCCCACCCACCCCCCCCCACACCCCCACACCCCCCCCCCCACCCCACCCCCACCACCCCCCCCCCCCACCCCCACCCCACCCCCACCCCCCCCCCCCACCCACCACCCACCCCCACCCCACCCCCCACCCCCACACACACCCCACCCCCAACCCACACACCCCCCCCCACCACACCCCACACCCACCCCACCACACCCCCACACCACCCCAACCCCCACCCCCCCACCCCACCACCCCACAACCACACCCCCACACCACCCCCACCACCCAAACACACACCCCACCCCACCAACCCCCCCCCACCCCCACCCCCCCCCCAAAACACAACCCCCCCCCAACCAAACCCTACATACCCAAAACCAACACCCCCCCCCATAACCCCCCACACTCCCCAAAACCCCCCCCCCACCCCCCCCCCCCCACCACCACCAAACACCAATACCCCCCCACAACACCCAAAACACCCCCAACCCACACACCAAACCACACAATCACAATCAAAATATCCCCCCCCCCCCCCCCCCCCCCCCCCCCCCCACCCCCCCCCCCCAACATAAAAAAACAACCCCAAAAAAACCAACACCTCTAATTTTAAATATCAACACTTCCATCAACACAATACACGTTAGGGAGCACATTTTTTTCTAGCTAAATATATATCATGTTTATTGATCTATTTAACAAATTTTCCTGCGACTTCTATTTTAGTTCCTCAGCCCAAATTATTTTTCCTTAGGCTATTGTATTATAGAAGCAACGAAAACTTTTAACTAGGCTGATGCGACGGACAATATTACAAGTCCAGCTTAAAACATTTATCATTTTGATACGTTTCTTATAAAACCATTAATTAAGTTTTAAAGGCTATAGAAATTAACGGAGGTTTTTGTAGCATTTAAAGCACACGAATTAGCAAAAGTACGACATAATAAAATATTTTAAAATGTTTATAACTTTAAGGTGTCAGCACGCTGACACCTGATTGGCCTAGCTTTTGCTCCTTTCCTATTTAAACTCTCCCGATACTTTGGTTCTTTCCATTTCTTGCTTGGCACTGAAGAAGGAGGCTTTATGCCTTCGAAACATGTTTGCCAATTTTAATTCGACCCATTTGTGCTTTTAGACGTTGTTTTTCGATTTTTACATCATCATTAGGTTTGAAACATTAATTACTCTGTATTGACATATTTTGGGAATGAGTCGGAAAACGATAATTATCTTGGAGGCACTTACTAACCCTAATCTGAGTAGGACCTGGCTATTGTACCTCGAAGATATAAAAAAAGAATAAAAATAATACATTTAGAAGATCGTATTGTAGCACAAGTGAAATTAACTGAAATTATTGTAAAGGAAGCAGAACAGACAAAAGAAGCCATAAATAGCTTGTGGATAGATTACCCGATAGTTAAGAGATATAAAAGTGCCATTAACTTGATGTATAACATGACAGAATATTCTGTTTAGCATATTGCGACAGAAATAGACTAGGTGGCACTTTGGGATAGAAGGAAATCGTTTATCCATGGTTTATTGCTGATAATTCAAAGCTATATTTTTTCTACAATTACGTTCAGCAGGTATTATTCAGTGAGAATTAAAATGCGTTGCAGCAATTCTAAAATATTTTAATAGTCAATAATTTGATAAAATGCTAATTAATTCTTTTAACATTAAAATAATATTTTTTTATTTTATTTAGCTCACTTGTGAAAGATCAATTGAAATTAAAGTAGTCACTATAATGATGCTACACGTTTTATTTGAGTAAATAGCTTTAAAGTGCATTAATGCATTTCTACTACATTGATGATTCCTACTTTTTCTTAAATTTTATTTATATAACGATGAAACACATATTCTTATTATGATACGTTTGGCATAAAACTGCACGCTGAAAGAATTTTATAGCTGCATAATTCTGCTGCAAAGTGTAAATTATTTTTTTTAAATAATTCTAGATGATAATAAAAAAAATATTTCATTAAAATCTGGTGCATATTAGGGTGGTCACAAGTAACATGGGGAAAATTTTTTTTCAACTAATCTTTTGCGGCACCCCCCTAAAATGTGCCAATGGGCTAGAAAATGAGATTTGCAAAGTTTTAGCTTAATCGGATAATATTAACACGTGCCGCAAAGAGGGTAAAGTTAAGAAAAACAGCGATTTTTAGCCAAAAATTGTAGTTTTTACTCTGTAAAACCAAAACTACTGATCCTAGAAGCTTTATTTTGGTCTCATTTTGTAGGAAATTTTATTTTTTTTAAGTCTAATCTTATTTAAAGTTTAGAAAAAAATGATTAAATATTTTTCAGAATTTTCACAAGTCAGGCTGCAACGCAAATCCTCGAAATTGCAAGTAACATGGGGAATTTTTTTTTCAACTAATCTTTTGAGGCACCCCCCTAAAATGTGCCAATAGACTAGAAAATGAGATTTGAAAAGTTTTAGCTTAATCGGATAATATTAACACGTGCCTCAAAGTGGGTAAAGTTACGAAAAACAGCGATTTTTAGCCAAAAATCGTAGTTTTTCCTCTGTAAAACCAAAACTATTCATCTTAGAAGCTTTATTTTGGTCTCATTTTGTAGGAAATTTCATTCTCATTAAGTGCTAAAGAGTAGTAAAATGATGTTATATAATTTAACAGTATAAGTATAAAGGTGCATTAGCTTTTGTTGTCATTTTAACTCTTTGCTTTCCGTCTTAACCCCTTAATTCCTCTATTTTAACACAGAAATTTGTTTCATTTATTTCTAAAGTACCGCGAAAATACCCCTTTTTTAATTGACAAAGTAAATCCAACAATAAGCAAATAAATGTAATTGAATATTGTAATGCTTTTAGGTTTTTGCATGAAAATTTCTTATTTTTGATATACTCTACGATTTAACCTGAAAAATGCCAAATAAATACTTTGGACATGATAGCAAAAATGAATGGGATAGCACTTAATGAGAATGAAATTTCCTACAAAATGAGACCAAAATAAAGTTTCTAAGATGAATAGTTTTGGTTTTACAGAGGAAAAACTACGATTTTTGGCTAAAAATCGCTGTTTTTCGTAACTTTACCCACTTTGAGGCACGTGTTAATATTATCCGATTAAGCTAAAACTTTTCAAATCTCATTTTCTAGTCTATAGGCACATTTTAGGGGGGTTCTCAAAAGATTAGTTGAAAAAAAAATTTCCCCATGTTACTTGCAATTTCGAGGATTTGCGTTGCAGCCTGACTTGTGAAAATTCTGAAAAATATTTAATCATTTTTTTCGAAACTTTAAATAAGATTAGACTTAACGAAAATAAAATTTCCTACAAAATGAGACCAAAATAAAGCTTCTAGGATCAGTAGTTTTGGTTTTACAGAGTAAAAACTACAATTTTTGGCTAAAAATCGCTGTTTTTCTTAACTTTACCCTCTTTGCGGCACGTGTTAATATTATCCGATTAAGCTAAAACTTTGCAAATCTCATTTTCTTGCCCAGTGGCACATTTTAGGGGGGTGCCGCAAAAGAAATTCGAAAATGGATTTTTTGTGACCCCCCTAGTGCATATGTAGTAAACTTAAACCAGAGAAAAACAATCGATTCTTAAAAAACTTTTTACCAAATGTTACTTAGCTTTCTTATTCGCAGAGAATTTATATGTTTTTATGACTCTACTGACAAAATTAAAGGCTTTGAGAAATTATTCTAGTCCTTTGAACTCAACTTAGCAGGGGAAAAACTAAAATCCAAACTAACGTGTTTCTTCAATGGGAATTCTTTTTCCACTAATTTTATGTGTACCGACGTTGTTTGGCATAAAAGCTAATAGCTTTAACTCAAAATCTCTCTTTTCAAGAAAGTTTCAATACCGTGCAACAATTTAATTTCATTAAAAAGTTAACGGAAGTGATCCTCTGTAGCATTTGGTGGAGAAACAACACTTATTATACCATTCACTATTACCTTTAAATTGAAAAACGCCTTAAGAAAAAAATGTTACTATTTGTGTCGCATACATTATTTCTTTTCACAGAAAGAAAAAGAAAACTTTAGATGCAAGCTATCATATCTTTTTTTTTCAAATGTGCACCTTCCTAAACAAGTTAAATAAAAGGTCCATGAACAACCTTTTACTGAGCCGCGAAAGTTTTGAAACGGTTGGGTTATGTTTTGTCAAGTTCAGGAAAAATATGGACAGCTGTTAAAACTTTACTCGAAGTATGATTTAAAAGCTATGCATCAAAACAGGACGATTTCTTATTATATAAAACTAACTAATTCACTGTACCTCCAAAAGTCCACAATAAACTTTAAAGGAAGTCCTTGTCAATGTGATATTTTAAAGATGAAACTTAAATCTTAAGAACAGTTGAAAATATAATTAACAATAAATCATGTTTAAATCTAGTCTCATTAAGAAAAAAAGCGAATTGCAATGCATAAAACATCCTGTTTCATTCTCTGAAATACAAGCTAATATTCTCAGAATTAGTTACGACATGTTCAAGACGTGTACACTTTCAATCAAAGTAACAAAAAATGAAATTGAAAACAGAATATTAAATATATTGCGAGAGAAAGTCGGGTTGATATGATCTTTTCTATTTCCGGAGGTATCAAAGTTTTCGTTTTTATTCTACATAAGTGAATTTGCGAAAGCTTTCTGCAGGTATCCCAACTTTTATTTTATGGAAACCTAATTTTTTCTTCTATTTTTTCTAAGCTAAGAATATATCTTTTACTCGTACATTTATGCATCCCACGCATAATGCTCGTAATAAGCCATTACATTTTTCAAAAATTTAAGGTTCTTTACGCTTTTCTATAACGTAAAATATATTCAAAGATGTGTTTTGGTTTAATTATATTTAAAACAAATTCAATTTTCGTAAAACATTGGAAAAATAATAATATTTTTTAAGAAAACAAAATCCCGAATGTGAAGATCACACATTAATAGTTGCACAATAGGGGATCCGAGGATCACTGATGCATCTTAAAGGATTTTACGAAAAATTAGTTCAGCATTTGTCAGAAGCGTTACTGAGTTATATATATTATTAGATTATTTTCCGAAATTTTATATTAGTTTACGAAACATGAAACATATAAGTAATATACTGAAGTAATAAATATGTACAGGTAAAATGTTCTGTTAAGTTAAAAAACATTTGGAACATTTTTTTTCTTTTCATTTAAAAGTGAAGCAAAATGCTAACAATAAATATTAACCGTAGTAGAAAAAACTCCTAACACCCAGCATCAGATTCAGCATCATATATTTTCCATAGTCATGATTAAAATTAAATCCTGAAGCATTGCTTTTGTAAGTTCAATATGCAGTTATATTTCAAAGGATTTTTTTTCTTATCTATGGCAACTAATGAGTAACGTTCCTCAGTTGTCGGCAAACTTTTAACTCTAACAACCTTGTCACGTAATCAACTTTACTACAATGGCCTTGGAGCTGTCTGAAAAGCTTAACTAACCAGGTTTTTTGTCGAATATCATTAAGATAGCACATGTTAACTTTTAACATCATAGACAAACTCAATTTAATACAGTAAGTTTTATTCATCTGATAGGTTAGTAATAGGTGTAAATATGGAATAACAGATATAACTATTACAAAATCAGAATATAACGAAAACGCACGTTCGAACACTTTCGGTCGTATTCTTGAAGTTATTAGTATTAAAAATGTTTAAATAATCTTTAAGATCACGAAGTAAAAATGATATATTATGTGACTGAACTAATTGAACAGTGACTGACAACTTTAATATAGTTATTCTCCCTTTTAAGTATTTAAAGATTGTCCCTTTTGTAAGAAGCTAAAGGAAAATTTCGGAATCTAATTTCATAATCTTCTGTATATGTAAAACAAAGAGTTTGTGTTTATCGGTTGGAAAACTGAAGTTTCTTTTATTCTTCAAAATTCACTGTAATGAACCTCGACGAATTTTTACCAAATTTTAAATTTGTTCTATCTTAATTCTAATTTTGGGCAAAAAACTAATACTTGAGCTCAATGCTTTCATTATTTGATCTATTGTTAATTTGAATGAAAAAATAACAGACAAAATTGAATTCAATGCAAGAATTTTGCAATTAAAAGTTGATTGCCTTTGTCCCTCAATTCTTACAAAATTGTAGTTTCGGTAAACAGAAAAAAAAATAGTATCCCTACTCAGCGCTATTGCAAGTGCGTTTTCAAAATTTTAAAGCAAAAACATAATAAAATAAGCTGTATTGTTTGACGACGGTTCTTAATCCTCAAGAGAATTACTAATGGTAAATATCAGAAAATGTACTTAAAAACCTCATGTGGTTTTTTTTTCCCTGTATTTTTCCGCGTAATTGGCATTGTATGACAGTTTAAACTGTCATATTGATATTGCCATCAATTAATATTGCAGCAGAAAATGCCACTAAGTGTTCTTGAAAGCAGAATCAAAACAACTCAAAAAGGCACAAATACGAAAAAAAAAAAAAAACATGCACTCGTAACGGAGTTATAATCAACAAATTTGTTTTATGCAAAAATATATCATTTTACAGATGTATCAACATCGGATGTCTTAACAGGCAAATGCACACATATTTCTGCCGGAAAAAAAGTTTCTTGCAAACCCAAAATACATATTTGCATTTTTTTTTTTTTTGCATGTATGTGATATTTTAAGTTGTTGGTTTTACTTTCACTTATTAGCGGAAATATTTATTTCTTTCTAAATGCACCTATTTATAATTTAACAATTTAACAAGATTCCGATATCACAGGTTTTTTAAAAATTTCTTGGTGTCATATAGCGCATATCAATGATAACAGATAATCAGCTCGAATTGATGCACCCTCTGGTAGAATCAATTTATGTGGCTCGGCTGATTTGGGTTTGTTTCTTTCATTATTTTCTCCGCTCACCAAATTGACATGCGGTGATCAAAATCTGAGCACTGCCAGGCACAGCAGCTATTCAACTGAAATACTTCTAGCTTTAATAACATGTGGTGCAGATGCATTATAGGGAATTTAATGTTGGTTTTTCCGATTCTAAAACTAAAAATATGCTAACCTTAAGGTTAAATTTTAAACTATTGAAAAGTTCTTTTTCCTAATATTTTATGTAAGGACTTTAGAACTTCCCAATTTCCCATTAACGGCACTATCTAATATGTACACATGGTAAATAAATGTGAAGCATTCATTTTATGGTTTTTTTTTTTTAGTTTATGTAAGTCTTTTTATGAGTCTAGAGTTTGCAAGGACTTTTTTTTTTTCAAAATTACTACATAAGACTTAGAAGAAAGATTCAGAAACAAATACAGCTCTGCATCTGAACTTAACTTAGTTTCAGCTTTTACTCTGATGAACTTTAGATGCATCGTTTAACTGTCAATAATAAATCAGTGTTTTTCAGATTTAACTATGTATAATCTTACTAATTTTAAATATTTAAAAGTCGTTAAAGGTCGTGAAAAAATTATGTAAGAATTATATCAATTTTAAATACTTATAAATTGCTTATTGTTTTTGAAATGAGCAAACATTTTAGTCTAAGTTCATAATTTAACACGTTGATTGGTTTAACTTAAAAAAACAATGATAAGAAGATGAGCCGCAATAAAAATCCGAGTTAGCAATGTACTATATGTCTTGAATGAAAGCAAACTATATTTATCAGTACATAACTGTCGTTTTAAAAGCTTAGCTTTACAGGGCGCACATTCTTTAATATGGAAAATTATGCACATAAACATATTCTTAGAGTTGGAAACACATAAAATGGGTTTTTGTGGAAAGGATTGCAATGCTTAAAAGTCTAATAAATTTTTTAAGTCTATAATTAATTACAAAAATACACCATTTATAACAAATTGGCAGTTATTCCTGTACAAAGAGAAAAACTTCTTCACAAGAACATAAATATTCAAAATAATCCCCGAAATAGCCAAAACGAAAATCACTGAACTTTGATAGATTTGCTGGTTTTGTACTACACTTTTTCTGAAAATGAATAATGCTCTGACGCACGATGATAATCGTGCGTCAGAGATCTTAAAATAAATTATTTTGTAAATATTAAAAACAATATTGATACTTTAAATAATCTTCAGAGTTTTTATAATATTCAAATCAACTAAATTTTCAATTTGTTTCGAACTATTAGCAAAAGTATTCATCAGTTAATCAGCGCATGCGTAGTTTTCAAGCATAGTTTTTTTTCAGACTAACATTGAAGTTTTGTTTTGCAAAATAATTTGTTCAACTAAAGCACCGATCAGCTGATACGGATGATCAAAGTAAAAACGAGAAAAAATATGTATAAGCAAGAAACAAAATGTGAAAAATATTACACATTTTTGTTCTCACATTCATCAAGACCACTGACTGTAAATATATAATATTAAAGAATAATATGGTCAAACTGTAGGGATTTATAAATGGAATAAGAAATTTCGGTAATGAACAACATTAATGAATACATATTTGAAAAATATGTTTGCGAGCAAAAAGCAGAATCTACGAATATCTTTTTTATGAAAGATTTTCTTTTGCATTCATGTTATCAAGATTTTTTTTTATATAAATGAGTCTTTATTATTTTCCGAAAGTTATAAAATCTTATTTTTTGCCTGTTGCTTTTAAAGGCTAATTCTTAATGTGCTTCACAAAGTAGCTTAATTAAATATGCAATGAAAATGTATATAAAGCAATTAGTATGCTAATCTGGCTGATTATTATGTTAATAAAATTTCCCCATGTATGCTAATATATATAACAAAAAAACCTTATTGAAATTTAGATTTTAGTTCGTTAATCTTTCTAGAATTGAAGCAAGAAGAAAATTAATTTCATTAATATACACCAGTCGTTGATAAAATTCAACGACTGGTGCATATTGAAAAAAAATGATATTTTTCAAACTATGCACACTTATTTTCAAATGTAATGAAAGAGCACAAAAAGCTGAGATATAGGATAAAAGTAATCAAATTGGTGTGTGATACTACCTATTCATTAAAAATATTTGCGAGGTTTCTAAGGAACATGAAAGGCAATTAAGAAACATATTTAGGGTGCTTATATTTTAATTAAAAAATATTTATATTTTACAAATATTGCATAATGCATTTTTTAAACGAATCTTGTAAAAACACTTTATGCTTTGCATGAATTTAAACAGTTATCCTCCAAAAACCTATTTATAACACGATGAAAAAAATATTTTAGATGCATTTCACGTAAACGCATAATATACGCTATGTATCATTGAAAGTTGAATGAAAAAATTCTAAAGAACTGAAAAAAATAAAAATAAATAAATAGTAGAGGAATGTGAGGCAAAGTGAAATAGCTAAGATAGCTGATTTATTTTAAAACGAAAGCATTAGAAATTTGTTCTAAAAATCACTGTACATAAAGAATGAGTAATGTATTGTGTATGACGAGTTGCGTTGAAATATTGGGTTTTCATTTTTGGCAGTTATTTGCACCTTAAAAATAGGTGGAAATTTTCCACCTTAAAACACCATTGGGCAAAGTGAAAAATCTAATATTTTTACAATTAAAAATTGTCTATTTCTTGATTAACAGTAATTTTCACCGAATAGATGTGTAAATAAACGAATGAATGACTTATTAAAGATAAACAAACGAATAAAAAAATAAACAAATAAATGAACTCATTAATAAATGAGAAAAAGAAGTGAGTAAAGAAAGACTCATAAGAAAATCAGTCAACTAATTAATAAATCAGTGAATTAATAAGTAAAAAAGAGTAAATTAATTAATAAATAAAGAAATACGTACGTGATTTAAAAAATGAATGCATAATTAAACGAAATGAACTATTTCACTTTGCCCGCGTACACTTTATAAATTACATTAAAAATTAAAAATCAAAATTTGCTTAATGTAAACTAAATAGTTATTGCACTGAATACCGGTAGATCTCAATTAATACTTAAAATGATTACAAAAATTGTATAATTTTATCATAACAAAAAATATTTTCGGAAAACCTCGAATATTACTATAAGTGTACCAAATTTTGAAAATGACTTGCATAACTTTTTTCCTTAACCTTTAGATCTATCTATTTGTTGACAGGAATTAACTATATGCCTAGAAACTTTGTTAAAATATTGCTAGATAGGTGGCGCTGCAAACTGTGAAAATATGTTGCCATTTCCGTTTGCCCCACATTCCCCTACTACTGTTATCGCAAATGTTCCCGCAGAATTAATAATGATAATATTAGAATAAAATACTTTCAGCATTTTTATTTATTTATATATTTTTTAAATAACTATAAAATCATGACTTAATAATGTTTTTTTAATAGACACTTTTAACATAACGGTTTTAATTTCACCGACAAATTTCTGGACAATGTCCTTCAATGAGGCACTTTTGCTTTATGTTTATATTTCCTTATCTGTCTAAAAAACTAAATTTATGACAATATGAAAAAAAATTAAATAAAACACGAATTAATTTAGTTTTGCTTTTTACCGTGGAACACTCCGATAAATAAATTCTTTCTTGTGGGCCACACTAAAAATTTTTTGAAACTTAAAAAATCCTATTTAATTCAATTTGGATTTTATTTTCACAGCTTGAAAATAGTAATGATGCTGATTAGTATTCTTTGAAAAATGTGTTATGTTTGCTATAGTCAACTTTATTATGATAGCATAAAATATAAATTAGGAGTAACGCTAACTTTTTCTTAAAGTTAAGTTCAATTTTCAGAAAAATGTTTTACGATTGAGAGAAATGTTTCCACAAAATTAGTAATCTCGAAGAGTTAGGGTTTTTCGCGTTTGTGAAAATTAAACACAGGCCGTTAAAAATAATCCCCAATTTAGTGGAAAACATCAATGCGATTTTTTTCCTTTTTGCATTCAAATTGTTAAGCAGTTTTATTAAACCAAAAGTAAATCGAACATTTTCTTTAAATTAATCATTTTTTTTCCTAATGACAAAAATTTCAAATAATGCAGGAAGCAAAAGCTCATTTGAAATGCAAATGGAATATTCTAAAATATTGTGGATTTTTTGTCATTTTGCAAAGTTTTCTATCGATTTTATTAACAAATACAATTTCTAAGCATTTATTTGAGGGAATTAGGCCGGTTAATTTTTGAATTAAATTAAATATTTAGTATTAAAGCTAAAATAGCTATGTGTAGCAATAAAATAAAAGATTATCGATACTTATGCGTTGATTTTTTTTTAATCATTTGAAACAAATATGATACGTCATTTCCCATACATGTTCACAAACACCCATTTTTTTTTTCGTGTGGAATATTTCCGATAGTTGTATAGTTAGTTTCTTCAGACCAAGAGCTACAAGAACAGGTAAATCAGGTTCTGTGTCTGCTTGTTGTGTGTAAAGAGAATAATTTCAACGACTAAAGTTTGATGATAATAATCCAGCATCACACTTTCTCAAGGTATGTTTTATATTTTCCATCAGGACTGGCATTGACTTCTAATTAAAAATTCTTATTTATTTTCTCATATCTTAAGAATAATCACATGTGTATTGTTTATCATCTGATCAAAAAATTTCAATTAGAGGTATAAAATGATTATTTATGTTAATGCACGTAAAATGCATTACTATACAACGCATCAAGAAGTATCAAGCTGTTACTGATCTAGGTCCTGCTGAGGGAATGATCACATTAGTGTATCGAACATTTATTACTGTCAAGCTCGCTTTTCAGTAAAAAGGGTATAATAACGTACCACTTAATACCATTATTTTCCAATGAAATATAAAGGAGTAATCCAGCATTTTAAACACGAATAACAGAAAATTTTGCCATAGCAAATTGGCTATTCCATTAAGCGGGCTGAACTGTATAATGCCTTTGCGTTAATTTATAAATAAGATGCAAACGCTAAAATAAGGCATTTGATGTATTCATTAATGTGATAAATTGGTGTTGAAAAATTCACCACAGCTCTTACAGATTTTTTGAAATATTCAAAAAGCAAGACAACTAAATTTCCAAGTCGTAAGTAAAATGTGTATTAATTAGTTATTTTCACGAAGTTAAGATATAACGCAAGTAAAAAAAAAGTTTTGAGTATGTTAATTTATCTGAGTACGAATTCTCCAAGTGATCAGAATTAGGTCAGAATTTAAGGTAAATTAAATAAGTTTTACTGTTGTTATCAATTATTTCAAACAAGTTTAAATGATGATTAAGTTTGAGGCCTAACTAGAGTAAGTAACACATTACTACACATTAAAACTACTCTCAGAGATAAATTAAGAAGAAAACAATCGAACTTAACATAGAATCGTGGTTGAGCAGGTTTAATATAAATTGGAAACACATGCAAACTGTGAAATAAAGAAAATAAATAAGATTGTATAGATCAATTTATATTAGAGGTGAAAAAGATAAAAGATGCGTAGAAGATTCAGGGAGAATAAAACAGTTTTTCACGGTGTGCCATTTGCATTGTGAAATTGCAAATTTCACCGGAAGTTTATGTGTTTCATTTATTTCTATTTTCCAAGGTATCAGAGAAATACTTCTTACTTCCTTATGCGCGTTGAAAGAGAGAGAGACAGCAGGGAAAATTTACTGCTTTCTAGAGCCAAAATATTTAATTCTTGACATCATAAATCATGCAGACCTCTTTCACCGCAATTTAATTTTCTATAAGGAAAGGCTTTTCAAGAGTTTCTTATATTTTTAAATATAAATTCAAACTGCATTTTGTTTTCTTTTTGTTAAAAAAAAGGAAATATTGTCTTTGAAAAACATTTCTTATTCAGATGTACACTTAAACATTTCAATCACCATTTAATCAATGTTGGGTGGTTTCTTTTGTGTTTTTTCAGTACTTGCACACAAGTAGTAAAAAATCCTATTTCATCATCTCTGAAACGTATTTTGATGAGTTTTGTCATGATATTTGTACCACAGAGGTAGAACGTAAAACTAGCGTGCAAAACATAAAACTTATCTTGAAAGCAGAAACTAGCTGCCAACATGAGGAAAAAGCAGTGGTCGAAAAATAGGGGGAGGGGATAAATTTGGCATATGTTTCGTCACATAATGAAATAGTTGAATAAAATGTTTTTAACCACGTTTGTTCCTTTAAGCGTTGCACTATTCAAGAAGCAATGAACAAAACTAATTTTATGTGTACAGTCAAAAGATAACCCCAGCAAGCTTTAGTTCAACTCTAGCTCTGGGTTTTTGTACTCAATATAATCCTAGAAAAGAGAGAAGGGAGAAGAAGAAATTTCAAATTGCTCAGTCATCATGTGCACGAGAAAAGCAAATAAGGTGTCATTTAAAGTTGATTTATGTACAACTGCAAGTGCTCGAAACATTTTTACTGGGAGCTGTAATCTGATTTCAATATAAGCTAACTTTTAAATATTATCTAAATGGCTAATTTCGCCAACAAAAATAAGTCCAAACTGTTGAATTTGGACTGTATGTCGAATTGAATTGCATTCTGCTATTATAAGAGAAGGTATTTCTTCAGAAGGACTTTTTATTTTTCATATGTTACTTCAGCTGCAGAGGTTAAAGGTGCATTTACTCATACCATTTTTTTTATTAATTGCAGAAGTTTGTATTTAGATATTGTAGAGGCGGTATTTTCACTAGGGATTATTCATCTTACATAATTATTCATGAAATACGATTAAAAGTATTTGAATTTACTCATTAATATTAAGATTTGTAATCTTGTAAAAATAATCTATCTTTCTCTCTCTCTAAAAAACAGACTTACTAATTAAAATACAGAAGACAATAATGGAATTTTGTAAACTAAACTTTAAAATTTAATTTTAAAGTACGTAATATGTATATAAATATATGTATAACTACTGTAGAGCAAATTAAGTCCTTCTTCTTGGCTGAGTAAGAATTGTATCTTGGTGACACTTATCACCCCTGTTATTTTTTACTTTGTATATGTAGGGAGAAACGTTGTTTTCTTTTATCTTTTGAAGAGTCGTAAGATGCAAGTATTTTATGAAAAACTCTAATCATTGTTTAAAAAACTTATTTTTGGCTGTATAGAAGTTTTTAAAGAAATTATATGACTTCATTTGATTCAATTTTCAATAATTGCTGCACCTGTAATGCATGTTTTTTTTTCTTTTTTTTATTGTCAAGAATAAATAAACAAAGAAAATTATTATTGATTCTTACTATCCCTTGCATCGCTTACTATTCCGTCATTTTCTAAACTATTAACCACTATCTAACCAAAAATCAATCATTTCACTATTTAGCACGCATACATATTTTAAGAATATATCTTTCTAAAATCATGCTTTTCCTAAATCCATCTTCTGCAAAAAGAGAAAAGATATTTTGTACGATAAGAATATAAACATGCAGTAAGTCTGCTCCTGTTTCAGAAATCAGTTTATTTTAGAGATAATAAATGTTCGCAAACACAACTATTACTGCTATTTTCATAAATGAGAGCAAATTTACACCCAATATTAGCTAGCATAACTCAGAGAGCTTCATGGTGCGAAGCAATTTGTTATCTTCAGTAATATAATATTGAAGGGTTTCATGCATGCTAAACTATGCTTCACAGGACAGAATACCATTGATTTGCCAGTTTATCACTCACTGCATTGTGTCCGGCTGGATAAGATTTAATGCGTATAGATATCCTTCTGAGCATTATACATGTTGAAGCAAGATTTCTGCGACTAAAACGTATTAAGGACTGTTTGCGACATTTCTGAATGAGGTGTCTTATTCACAGCTAGAAACTCATCACACAGTCTACATAGGACTAGTGACCAAGCTTTGAAGCAAAACGTTGGACAATTCATTTGATAGAATGTCTAACTTAGCAGTAGGGACGTTGGAGTTATTGCACCGGAGTTCTGGTTATTGACCTGTACAATATATTGTGCTTTAATTACCTATTAGATCTACTTAATAACTTAACCAAGCGCCAGTAACGAACATAAAATCTATCTTGAATTATTTATTTCAGTATATTCATTTCAGATGATTTCTTTCTTTTTGTTTTAATAATACACTTATATGTTTTTTTTTAACTATACAAGTCTACAAAAAAAAAAAAAAAGAAACTTTTTCCGTTGAATGGATTAAATGCCTGATAATAGTGTAAAATGATGTGTTGAAGTAAATTTGTAAGCAATTTTTCTCCATCACCCGCACATTTTTTGTACCATTCGACTGGGCGCATATTCACATGCACTATTAATACTTAAATAATAATCAAAAACTTATATTTTGTTCATTTTTTTCTGTATTTGGCATCAGGAACATCCCTATCTAGTGTCTAACATTAAACAGCAAAATTGAATCACTTGGACAGTGGAAACAATGCAAAAATACTTTTTTTTAAAGCTTTACATCAATAATGCTCGGAAATTCTGGTTTTAAGTATTCAAATTCATCACCAGTGTTGCAAATAGTCTTTACAAAGTTTTTGAAAAGACCTGATTTATTCAAAAGGAAAGTAAAAAAGCAAGTCCATTTTTTTATATATATATATTTTTTTATGAATTCCTGTTGTCATTGCTATCCCATTCTCAAAGCAGAAAACAGCATTGGGTTAAACCCAAGAAGTTAATAAAATTGTTTAATTTAATTTTAGGCCAGTATGAAATGTTATACAATAATTGTTGAACTACATTTTATCAAATAAAACTTATATATCTGAAGATGTTTCTACCATTTTGACTGAATATGCTAGTGGTATCAAAAACAAAATGTTTCAACCATGTAGTAGTATAGCATTTAAACTAGTTGCAAAACTGTTAAATGTAAGTATCATCTATTTGATGTTAAAATACGAACATATCCATTACAGATTCAATACTCTAACAGTGCACAAAATAATTTTCCTGAGCATTAAAATGTGTCAATTATGTATGTTTACATTCAAATATAATAATGATTTAATTCACTTAACGCACATCACGAAAATTGGAGCTAAAATCCATTGAAAAGAGAAGGTATAAACTGTCGTACTAAACGTATGAAACCTTGAAAAAATCCCCGGCTTCAAAGGATTCGAGTGAAAACTTCAACCCCGTCCTCTAAAGAAAAAAGAATTACGGTACAACATGTGTACCGCCCGGTTCCTAAAGGTTAAGGTGCCAGAAAACTTGCCTATCTATTTTCACATTTCTTGGCTTTAAAACACGATTTCAACTGTTAATTTTGAGGTTTTATTATTACGTGACATAAAAAAACACGAGAAAAATAAACACCTAAAACCAATGATTACAGAAAAAATAACTGTGGGTGATAGGGAAACGCTTTTTTTTTAATAGACGTCAAAAATTACCTTAGGAAATCTATAAATGTTTTATTTAACACGACCTTTGTTTACCAGTGCAATTCACACACAGAAATATAACAGTGAGTTAGAAGCTACACAACAGATCATTTCAGGTAAATTCTTTGACCTACTTCTTGATAAAAGAAAAGCGGTTAGTCTAAAGAAGTATTGGAAAAATGCAGATTGCTCTGTAAATGGATGTTAAAGTGGGTTAGAGCATTGCCGAAGTAATCCACCTACTTCAAGCTTTTAAGCCGACTCATTGCATTTTTTTACAAACACCTCAATTATTTAAGTAACAGCATTTGACCTAAAATAATGCTTGGAATGCGTGCATGTACGTGAAATTGTCAAGACGTTCCCCAAAGACGTAATTTCTAAAATTTTGAGATTTACAAAAACACTTTTAGAAACTCTTGTCTACAATTACCGTATACGTCTACAACTACTTTTGAATTTCACGTCTACAACTACTTTTAAGTGATAGACATGAAAAAAATCAAATACAATTTGGTACTTACAGACATAGAATCGAGATATATCATCCTTCTTGGGATCACTATCAGTTTTTTTCGCTTGAGATTTCCTCAGTGCTGTATTAGTTGGTGCAAAAAGTGTGACATCTCGTCTGTCCAGCAGAACTTGTAGTACTTCATCTCGGTTCACCATTTTGTAAAACTAAAACAAAAGAAAAACTACATTAGTACATGGTGTTGTCATGCTACAAAAGTTTCTAAAACATTAATTATGTTCATCAAATGTATGTTATCAAGTTCATTTGCGTTTTATATCCTTCTCTGTGCTACTAAAACAGGCATTTTTGAAACTAAATACTGAGATATTAAAAGTAGATCCTAGTTTAGACTCCGAACTAGATAACTGCATAAATTGTAGTTTACGTTTTTTCTCTTTTTCAGTTTCGGTCATTATTTCAAGCTGAATCAGCAAATAAAAGAAGCAATTCTAAATGATAACTACAGAGAACCTCGTTCTATTAAAACCGGTTTAACGACACAACGTGTTATAAACTTCTTATGTTTTAGTGTCCCTGAAAAGTTACCTACCGTGGAGTTAGCTAATTTACACACACACACACACACACACACACACACACACACACACACACACACACACACACACATATATATATATATATATATATATATATATATATATATATATATATATATATATATATATATATATATATATATATATATATATATATATATATATATATATATATATATTATGTTACCAACAAAAGTAAACTCTTTTGCAAAATACAATAACAATAATACGTTTCCCTCAAGCAAATATTCAAGCGTTTCTTTTCCATCACATCTTAAATGTAAATTTCAGGAAGAAAACAAACGAAAGGGATGACAAAATTCTCAGCATAGATCTCGTTTTCTCAGCAATTTTCTATTTTTTATCCAATTTGACAGTTTTTTTCCCTCCTCCTTCTTTCTTTCTTTTTTTTCAACACGTCTTCGATGAAAATTCTTCAGTTTTGAGATGACGTTGCTGAAAAGGGTTTACCTGAATTTGAAATTGGTTCCTCCTGGAGAGATTTTCTGAGAACATAATGTTCCATTAGAACAAAGAGAAGGTTATGTTTTTAAGTCACGTATTGGAAGTGAATTTAGAAAGTCCACATTCCGATCTTTGGAGATTAGGAATAAGGATCCTTGATCTTTTGAAACTTCAAGTCTTTGAATATAAATGGTACAATACTTAAAACAGTACTTTAAATTTTAGTCAGAAAAATACGGCTAAGACTAAAATGCATCAGGAATGCATTTAAATAATTGAATATTTTTAAAGCCAAACTCAAATCATTTCGATAAATAACAACATTTCACCTGTTTTCAGCATGTAATTAACGCATTTTATATGAATCATGTATGTAGAAAATGATGGGTGCGGGTTTTGATCATAATGAATAACCTCAAGTTGTAAAAAAAAAAAATCAGAATTTTTGGGCTCGTACTGAAAAACAAGAAAGCTCAACAACTCATATAGCATCATGTATCTTACAATAATTATTAAATCCATAACTGCTACTCTTAACTGGAATAAACATTTGTAGGTAATGAAGAAACAACATCACGCATGTTTTCCAGAACAAGTGATCATCTTTTCTGGAACTTGGTTTTCAAGTTCGTTATAAATAATATGTGTAAAAAGCAATCCATATCTGGCATCTAGTATTACCTTTGGCATAACTAATGGTGACCACTTACCGCCATTTGCCATTCTATTGCTTTGTTGTAAACGATAGGAGGTATCCCAAGAAAGTTGAATGGACGGTTGGTATTGGCTAGATTTTAGAAAGCATGTGTCGCTTCTTCTAGTGAGTTTAGGAATTTCATTGCGCTTCTTACGCTTTTTACATTTTAAGATTTTATAACATGCTCCTTATCCACCTTGATTACAGTATTATTTTGGAGATAGTCTGCAGGACATTTAAAAGCTTTAAATTCAATCCTGCATAATTTTATAAATGTACATTTTCCTGTGAAGTAACAAGTGATCAGGCATTTATCAAATTTAAGATTTTCCTTTCGAATAAAACCACTTTTATACTTATTTACAGAATTGTCAACAAAATGTTTAGCATGCAGTGAACTCTCACTTATGCACCGGTCCAAGGGACCAACAGAAAAAGGCGCATAAGTGAGAGAGACGTATAAGTGAACAAGCCTATTTTAAAGCCTATTTTAAACAAGCCTATTTTGTTTCTAATGAGAGAATGAATAAGACTTTTTCTGTAGAAAAGGGACATTTTACTACGGTTTAGCAATTACTGTAACGTAACTACAATGATAAAAAAGAGAAAACAAAATTTGTAGTATACCTAATGATAAACCGTTCCCTTTATAACGATGCATAATAGATAATTGACCCTCTCCGAACTCTAGTTCAAGCGGAAAAAATGCCATCTGTGAGTAATAGAGGCAAAAGATTAAAGAGGAGAGTGAAGAAAAATGTTCATTTTTCTAAAGAAAATAAATTTTTTTTTAATACTTTAGGGAAAATTCGGCGCATAAGTGAAATATTTATCTTTAGAGCGACGCATAAACGAATGATACTATCATTATTTTGCTATGGAATGTGCTGGAACTATTTAAAATTGTCGTATAAGTGAAAAAGGCGCGTAAATGAGGCCGGCGTATAAGTGATAGTTCACTGTACTTTGATATCAATTGCTTCTGAAAATAATTTAAGAGAGTTTAACAAATTAAGGCGGGGTTAGGCATTTATAACAAATATTTTCTTCTTCGCTTTAAAATTCTCCAGTTTATCTTTAATGAAACGTAGTCTTTATTTAGAGACTGCTGTAGTTGGCTGATGAATTTCAGTAAACTTTAACCGTCCCTCCATTCGCCTTTACAAGCATCTTGCAACTAATATTTGTTGCACTAATTGTTACTTTATTCGTTTCACGTATTAGTAAATTATTAAAAATCAACTGTCTACTTCTATGTAAGAAAAGTTGTTTTCCATTAGAAAATAGCATAAATGATTCCAATATACTGAATTACACGTTTGAAGGCTTTTAATTACTAGTTGAATATTTTCACTAGTTTGTCGGTTTGATACCTTTTTATTTTATGTGAATAAAATCTAGGACATATTAAATATTCAAAGCGCCTACATATTCACCACAACGAAATTTATCAAAGAAGAAGTATCTATTAAAAATATATTTCCTATACGCATTCCCAAGCAATTACTATTTAATAGTCCTCACCTCAGTGGCATTATTTCCCCTCTATTAAATGACATATACAATGCAGATTTAATAGAAAAATATCGATAACATTTTTCTATGAAAACATTAAAAGTGTGTTGTTTCTTTTCCTTTATAAAGAGTACCTTGTGATATTCTAATAAAATCTAGCTTTTCTCAATATTAAACAAAGTCTCCAAAGTTTCAGTACACAAAGGAATTGGAAGATGATGATCTTAGAAATGCATTTAGAATTGTGTTAGGGAAATGTGTGATCATAAGACAACTTTTCTTCTTAAAAATCGCATGCCGTAGGAGTCGGCAGCGACACTGATTTTTATTTTATTTTATTTACTTTTTTTAACCTTATCGTGATTTTATCCGGTGATTTTTATTTGACTTTTCATCAGGCAATATCAGGAATAAAAACATAGTACACAAAGTCATATTAATATAGATACTTATTAAATAAGAACACATCGCATCTTGCTCAAGGATTAATAGAATACTAGCACTATGTTTTTTTCCTTTAAAAAAAAACCTTCCTTGTATCCAAAACTTGTATTCAATTCAGTTTGGCATTTGCCCAAGGCATTTGTTGACAAAGTCTTGGGCAAACTTCAAGAGTACGGTAGACTGAACTTTGGATGATCCTCCATTAACTGCTAAATCGTAACTTTTTTTTCAAAAATAAGATTTTAAAAGACTTTTTGTAGATGAATTGGCAGAAATAATAACCTTCTATAGAATTCCAAAAGGAAAAATAATTGAAAAGGTGAAAGATAATGGCGGGCTTTAACGCGTATATTTCTAAGAGTGAAATTTGTACATGTTTTTTAAATATCTTTGATTACTTGCTTATAACTTTTGCGCCGGATGGTAATTACTTCTTAACTTATTTCAGCAAAAAAGGCATAAAACAATGTATATTTTCCTAGAAATGTACGTGTTTTGAACAAAGCTTTCAGTTATAAAAACATAAAAGAAAACATAATACAACAATATTAAAAATAACTCATTATCAGTAAGGATGGTAATGACACCCTGATATTTGTTACATTTATCCAAGCAGATTTTTTTTCTCAGTTTAGTGCATTTTTTAAATAGATATATAATAGGGGTTTATCAGAAAAAAGCTTAAACAAGTTTTACTGAAAAGACAACCTTTTCCTCCTTACATTTGGCGCATATAAATGTTTTCAGCAGCTTTCATTGCCTTAGTTTCAGCTCTGTCAAGTGCTACCTTAATAAACGTAGAAAAATATCTACATTGGCATTCCTAGATTTATGGTTATTTAGTCAAATATCCGAATAGATTTTATTCTAAGAAATGATACAATGCAAAAAACAATAAATGCTTACAGGGAACGAGTTTTAATTCAATTGTAACAGTACAAATAACAATAGAATTGAAAAGAAAAACATTTAGATTGTAAGATAATGGCCGACAAACCTCCCTAGTCTCTCTTTATGCTCTCAAATTGCGTAATTTATTCTTAGTATTCGATTAATTAGTTTTGTTTGCACAAAAACCTTAAAATGATCAAGTATTATCATTCAGATAACACATTTTTTCGTTCGTTCATGAATGTTCTTTTACAATTTAGCATGCAAGAATCCATTAAATGCCTTAAAAGCTTATAATTGATGTCGCATTTAGAAGCTAAAAACGGCTCAATTAAAAGGACAAAAAGCATAAAATTCCATTTTGCTCTAATAAAACTAATAATGATCTCTTAAAAGTGCAATAATTGAAATTGTTTTTGCAGTTGGAATGGCATGGAATCAATCAATAACTAATTTCTAAATTTATATGAATCCTCACTACTTGTAATTTCTAAGTCAATTCTATGCATTTTTCGAATGTAGAAGTAAATTTAAAAATGCTAGCAATTTGAATATCATTTTTATTGTATTGAAAAATAGCGAAAAGGTAAATTTTGACAAGTACGTTTTAATGAAAAAATTAAAAAATACAATAAAATAAAGGAAGACAGAGATAACAGGAAAAATAACCAATGAATCGTTTTCTAACGTTAATAAACTTAGTTATGTACATACTTTGCTCTAATTTTTGTGAGTCAGAAATAAGTTTAACAATAGTTTAATTTTTGTAAATAAGATAAATTGTTCCAAAGGAATTAAATAATCAATTACACTATTTTTTTATATATATCTGATTGTTTTGCTCTTTGCAGCATAAAATAAACTATACGTTCTTCCGCAAATTTTTTTTTCTTGTTTAGCACCTGTTTTTTATCGTTAAAAGTACCAAATAAAATTAAAGGATGAATTAGCCAATTATTTAATTTAATTAATTTAATTTTTTAAACCTATTAAACAAACTCAAATATACTCAGGTTAGTTTAATAGGTTTAACAGGAAGTGACGGTGTTCTTGCAGCTAGGAGGTTTAAAGTTTCATTAACCATTCCTATAGTTGATTTTTTTTTTTTTTTTTTGATTAAAAGTTCAGCTGTGCTACAACATGTTGCTGTAAATTAAGCTACGTGTTTTTTTTTCTTTTCAAATAAAAAAGTGAAATATTTTTTTAATGTTTTTTAATAAAAGAACAGTATTTTAAGAATGTTTTCTCACTTACAATATATATAAAAAAATGCAAATAATTTTAAGTCAGTGGTTTCAGAAAGTTAAGAGACTATTGAACAAAAAACTTCACAAAACTATATGCTCTTTTTATTTGTAAACATCTAAATACTTTGAATTTTTGATGTGGTTCGAAAAGCAATTTTTGGTACATTATACACACCTTATTTTAATGATTTGAACACCTAAAACATATAAGAGTAATAAATGTAATCTAACGACAAGGTATTTAAACCTTTATTTATGTAGTTCTTTAACTATCTAAAACACACGTAAAAACTATTTTATAAAAAAAATGGTTTACAACGCATAAACTTGGTAAGTGAAAAACCTGCGAAGTTCTACTTGCGTAGTGACTTTCCAGCCTTAATTATGATACTGCAATTTACAAAAGAAGTACTTTGAGCATAACGGTATTTTTATCACATTTAAATCTTCTACCGTCTAGACAGTAAAACTTATCATGCTGAATCTTCTTTTCAGAACTCGTTTCTTTTTCTCGTTTTCATACATTAGGCAGACATGAAAGCATGTCGTACTGAATTGCGTCGCTATCTATGAATATTTGATATAATGAAATTCGGCGACACAGAGCTCAACTGTTGCAACAAAAGCACGGGAATATCAAAATTTTATATTTTTCTCGCAAATTCAATCAGGATACTCACTTTCTACTTTCAAATTTTCATGTTTTATTTTGTCGTAGGTTCTTACTGAGTCTCAGGGTTTATCTGATACAGCAGCATTTGATGCGCACGCGTAGTAAAAGTAAATTTCTGTGCCATTTTACCTAAAGAGCATATGTTATTTTGACTTCAAGCGGACTGAGAATTTCTTCTAGGTGCTTAATTAGCCTTGTGTATTTATAAATATTGTACTAAATGTGTGGAATATGATTTGGTTTCGAAACTGATTCAGTTTATTTAGAGCTGGGATTTTAAGATTTTTTATTTCATACTTAAACTATTATGAGTGATTACTGTTTTCGTCATTATGTGTGTTTCGCTAATAGGGATATTTTATTAATTCATTTACGCACAAGGTGGAACTAACTAGACACATTATCTGTTATCTCTTTACGAATAACAGATCTAATAATTAAATTTGTTTGATGAACATCATTTAAGCACTCCGCTTCAGCAGAATCTTAGTCTGTTAAAGAGAGTATGCTGCCAAATCTGCAAACATATTATAGCATTTAATCGGTCGAGTTTTCTTAGGAATCCGGATAAGGAATGCGAGCTGATCCTAGTTATGTAAACGTTCTGGATTACTTAGGATAAATTTAAGCATTTCTTGCATCATACACTACATGAATTGTGTCTTAATTGCTTTCTGCATTAATGTTATACTTCAACAACTTTTCACGCAAATGTACCATTAACTGTCTTTCAATTGGTTTTTTAAACTTTTAAACGGGATTCAATTGTCATACAGGGTAAGATAAAAAAGGACGGGCGTTTATAGAACAGACAATATTCTAAACTAGCTGGAGTAGGGGAACTAATGCAGAGACTTACTTCATAGTTTCTGCTCTTTTGTTTATTGGAACTCATGAAATCGTGGATACAGCTTACTCGGCAATAATGTCAATAGAAGTAACTTGTGTTTATTTTCGTGCTTATCTCATTTTACGATTTGGTACATTGTTTGGCTTTCTCGTTCCTCAATCTTTTGTCCTTGTATGACTATTTTCTGTAGGTATCCTCCAGTACTACAAGCATGAGCCATGTAAATCCAAAGAATTAATGGACCATTAATGTTACCAAACTTGGACGTGATGTGATCACGAACACAGTCCAAATAGCTTTTATTGACATTTTTGTTGTGTTATCTGTGACTAAAGCTTTAAGAAACGTTAAACATATTGCAACACATATTGCAATGTAACTTCTGAGGATAAAATTTAAAAATAGCTACTGCATCTGGAATTTTCCGAGAGGTTATGAAAATATACTGTTATAGATTTGCATTGCATTTGTATCGCATTTTTTATGTAGTTTAATTCTTACTCTTAGATTGAAATAAAACATAAAAATTTATTATTTTCAAAAGTTTAATATTAACTCGATTAATGTGGTGTACTTTAGGACGTCAGGCAAATTATTTGAAGGCTAAAAGGTATAATTCATAATGTGTTTGCTTCCATTGTCGATGGTACACATTCATTTATTGTTCGCATTTAGTCATAGTTTGAGTTGATAAAGAATATTAAAGCACTGGTTCGAGCGAGTTGAATGCAAAACAAAAAAAACTCAAAACGCTTTTCAAAACATTTCTTTTTTAAATATACATCGTTTACTTACTATTTAGGTACTAAAACTCATAATATAGTTTTAGTCATTGAAATGGAATTGTTTAATTATTTTGAATTAAAATCGTACAATGATGAAAATTTTAATCAAAGCTAAATGTGAAAATATGTATTAAAAACAAATATAAGATAAAATATTGATAATTTTATATATTACGTTTCTCACTAACGTAATTTTCGCGGTAAAATATCATGTAAGGTGCAGAAACAATGTCCCTGAGCAACAACTAAAACAACTTTTATTTTGAGAAAGGATCATTGTGTGCTTTTCGGAAATGCTCTAAAAGAAAAGTCATTTTCATTTTTCATGGAATATTTGTTCCAGTTTGGGAGATATTACCCCGTGAAAGAAGGAGATTATATATTTATGGCTCCCAGTGTCCTCAGAAAAAATATTTCCCAGAAGGGGAGAAACTGTACCTTTCTGTGAAGCGTGGAAAAATATGAAAGTTGTTGAATGCACTAGAAGTAATATTTTTATTTTTTTATATATATGAGAAAGTTGTGTTACTTTTTAGATTAGTTTCTGTCACGATGAGAGCAAATTTTGTGCAACTTTGGGCAGTGTGCTGAAATGAGTAATCAATAAATGCTAGCTACATTTTTAACTAATTATGAAATTGACCTCACTCAGCAATATATCTTATTTTGGAACAGATTATTTATGTTAGCAATTTATCTATACTATTTAAACAAAAACATACCATAGAATTTTTTAATCTTGTTCAAAAATTTCCGAAAAATACAAGTAATAATGTTACTATGCATGTCAATTCCAGGTTTTCTTTATTACATTTTGTTAACCCTTTTAATATGCCCCTTTAATATTAATTACTATAAAAGAAAATTATGGAAAAAGGAAAAATAATTAGTTAATAGTTGTAGCTGGATTTTTTTTTTTTGGGGGGGGGGGTTCTCTTACCAACTTTAACAGACCATTCTGAGGCTCAGAGTTGTTACCGAACAAGAAACCGAATTTTCAGAATAAGCATTATAAAATGAAATTAAATTGACTTTTATTAAGTAAAGCCATAAAACACTCTGGGTTGCAATAAAAGATTTGAATAAAAAATGAAATAACTTTGGAATGGAATGCATTTTTGAAGAATTTCTGCAAATGTTTTTTTAATGTGATATTTTTATGCACCGTAAACAAGACATTATATTGCTTTTGCACAGCAGGACACCTTTATGGATAAAATTTCTATTTGAGTTTCTTTACTTTATTGACGACTCTTTGTCAGATGACATTTCCGTGCAGGGAAAATAGTAGTTTCAAAGCCGATTCATGTCTAAATCAAAAATTAAACCTTCTCTTGTCAAATTAACGGTAAGAATTTTAACAAGTTTTCTTTTCACATTGTTTTGCTATGAGTATAAAATAGAGAAGCTTAAAAATCCCTACATCTTTTTTCAGAAATAAATATGTCTTTTTCCAGAAATTTATCCGCTGCTGATACATGCTAATATTACTGCTATATACACTCAATATGATTGATATAGTTAATTGGGCAAAAACAAGTTGCTTTTATATTGGGATTTTCATCAAAATAATAGGTGAGCAAGTGGTCTAAATAGGTCCCAAGTAGCATCAACTCATCGGATTTTGCTCGGCTGATCAACAAACTCCTCTTAAACTGATCCTGTAACGCACGATGACATCGTTCCGATCAGTATCCGAGCACGGTTTTCGATGAGCTACTTTTCATCGGAAATCGATAGCCTTTCGATCAAGTTTCCCGATGAAATTCCTCGGCACGGGACTGTTCTGCTTGTAAATTGCTCCAAATCTCATCGTATTCTCATCGGATTTTGCTGCTCGGCCGATGAGACATATTGGATCATCGGCCGATGAGAATTTCATCGGGTTTCGATGAATGGCCGATCATCGGCCGATGAGATGATGCTGCTAGGGGTAATGCAGGCTCAAAACGACACAATAATTTTTCAGTTTAATATAATATATAAATTATCTACACTGATTTGCGTCAATAATTTATGCATGTTATAGGACTTAAAAAAGGATAAATCTACATTGAAACTAAAGAAAGCACTTAAAGTGTATCTATAGTATCTTAATTGTAATTCGTTTAAATGTAGTATTATAGTAGCAGGCATGATCATCCAACCAGAAAATTGGCAGACTTGCTTTTCCTATTTAGGTTTAGATTTACATTCCAGGAACACCATTAGTTAATTCTTATAGTAGCCTTCTTTCAAGAACACCCCCATTACATACTTTCTAAAATTAAGCTTTTATCTACAGTGCAATTTTAAAATGCAGCAAATCGAAAGAGAATTGAAAAACATATTTCTGTACGCATACATGTTTTGCCATTGTGACCCGGTTATCAAAATATGAATTCTTAAAATCTGCCTTTTTTTAAGTCGCCAAATTTAGCATGTTTCAGTGAGTGATGGCAGACATCGTTCAAATGATTTGCAGACAGTGAAATTGTGTACTCTATTCCTCGCCAAGTCTTTGAATTTGGATCATTTTTGTTCTATTTCCGTGTATTTTAGGAACTTATGTATTGATAACGAGAGACGAGGGGTACTATTTTTTGCGTTAGACATGTGTCTCGAAAGCTATTCCCATTTAAAAACTTTTTTCGTTGTTATATTAATCGTGACAGTCGTATTAATTATGAATGATTAGTTAACAATATTGAATATAAGTTCTTGAAAGAATTGATTTTTTTAATTAATCAATTGGCAGTTTTATTGTTACGTGATCATTTCAAAAGCAATTTGTCAGTATTTTTAAACTTAAACACTTCTCAAATTTGTAAGCCAAGACACTTAAAATTTGACTGCGTCAATTGAAAAATAAGCTTTCTGAAATCATTGAATATTCTTTTTGTGTGTATTTCCTAAATGTAGTTAAATTCAGCATCGTCATTAGTGACCACAACTAGTCAGTGATGTGTATTCCAATTTATTTCAAAAAATATAATCATACATCTTAGTTGAAACATAATAGCTTTTTCAAGCGCTATTAACGTGAAATTTATAAACTCTAACATCGCGAGAATTAGTGTTTTCTATGAACCACAACTAAAGCATGAACTAGATCAACAAAATTATAAATTAATTTAAAAAACCTCTAACCATGGTCGAAACTAACTATTTATCCTATTTATTAATACAACAGAAATCATTTTGAAGAGAAAACATAGAAATATATATACAGGGTGTCCACTCCAATCGTGGACCAATAGCTAATTTCTAAACCGTTAGAGATACGCATATAGTTTATTTAGGAAAAAATCTCCAAATTATGAAAGGAATTTTGGGTCTATTCAATGTTTTTCAAAAAATCAAATTTTGAAAGAGTTACGAAATTTAAATTTTTATACAGCCCCCCAGTCCTATCAATCATATTTAGTAAAACATTATTGACACTGTAACGTTTAAAACTAAACAAAAATCACTCCTCTACCACAAAAATTGACCGAGTTATGACGTTTTGAAAAATCAAGATTTTGCATTATTTCATGACGTCATCGAACGATTGCTTAAGGGACCGTATGCGAAATCTTTCAAAATCTTGATTTTTCAAAACGTCATAACTCGGTCAATTTTTGTCGTAGAAGAGTGATTTTTTTTTAGTTTTAAACGTTACAGTGTCAAGAATGTTTTACTAAATATGATTGATAGGACTGGGGGGCTGTATAAAAATTTAAATTTCGTAACTCTTTCAAAATTTGATTTTTTGAAAAATATTGAATTGACCCAAAATTCCTTTCCTAATTTGGAGATTTTTTCCTAAATAAACTCTATGCTTATCTGTAACGGTTTAGAAATTAGCTATTGGTCCACGATTGGAGTGAACACCCTGTATACATTATATATATACATATATGCATAAAGCATTATTGAAATAAACGCCACAAAGTATTCCTTTGGATAAACTGCGCACAAATCAAAATTTTGCTTATATTAAAGTATTAAATCCATTCCGAAACTAAAGCTGAGGTTTTAAGAGTCACTACATGAAATACTCATCATTCATCTTTTAAGAGTGCAGACGAATTCCTATAATGGTGTTTCATGGCACTAAAGAGGACCCGTTATTTCACTGCCATTGTTTACGATGGAAATAAATTTAACTTATTCTGTAAAGGATTTATGCATAAATCCCGAATTTTAATTGCTCGATTTGCATTAGAATTTTATTTAAACATGCTAAGCTTGCTTTATGCTATATTTGCCTGACAAAGTTATTTTAAATATCTGGAGAGTTAAAGTTGTAGTCCTAAATTCAGTATCATAGTTTTACCTATTTAAAATATGTTGGGAATACTTAAAATATTTACAAATATTTTCTTCTGATAATAAATAAAATAAATATTTTCAAACTATTATTACAACCAATTTCCCTTTTATTTGATGCTGTCTGCATATTAATTATAGGTATTGTGGAAGAATTTAACATGATTTTTGACAAAAATTTTGAATCAGTTGATGAATTCCACCGTTACGGACGTAACAATCTAACTTTAAACACACATAATTACACTTTGGTTCGATAGAAATCTACTAAACTTTTGTTTTTCTCTTGTATAATTCGATGTTATTTATGCTTTCTTAAATTTTGGTGCGGATTTCTCGATTACAAATAATTAGCTAAATGTTTAAATTTTGAATGTTGCGTCCGTAACGGCCCGGAAAATAAAAGTTGAACAAGTGACGCATGTAGATTAATAATCAGGCTTAAATCAATAATAGAAAAATACATACAATGCTTCCTAAACGTGGGAAAAAAAGCAATTTAATGGCTTAAATTAAAATGTATACCTCCCCCCTTTGAATTTCTTTAAAACAAAAAAAAAACTAAATTTCCGAGCATCAATGGTCCTCAGTGGCAAATTTGTCAAGGATTCGACTTCAATTGTAGTTCGTAAGAGGAACATGTACACCTACATACATCTAATTAAAAATATAGATTCGAGAAATCAGCCGAGATATTTTGTGTGCAATCATTTTTTCCACGTTGCTATGAAGTCATTTTTATGAGTTACAAAGATTTTCCAGAGATGTATGAACATTCTTATGGAAAAAATAGATTTGTTGATTAAAGGGTGTTTGAAATCAGGACTTTAACTGATGCTGTAAAATTCATTTAACTTTTAAATAGTAGTCTTTTAAAAAATAGTAAAATATGCTAGGTAAAATTTTAGTAATTATTATTTAGGAGCTAAGCCATTTAAAACAAGTTTCTTTACATAACTATCTATCAAATAAACTAATTACGGAATAATTTTTGGATAATATATTTAATTTTTTGTATAAAGTAATTTTAAATAGAAAGAAATTTATTCTTTATAGTAAGTATTATTAAACATAGACTTCAAAAATATCAAGCGACATATATTTTCTCAGAGTTTTAAAATGCATCATATCCAATCAGCTAAAAAATATCACAACGTAATTTCATATCAGCCGAGTAATATTTTTATCAGAAGAATATTATATTTATTTCGCTTGCACCTAAAATTGATTTTTAGGTTAATCATCTTATTCAAAACAAATTCAGAAATATAATTTAAATTAATTTTCGTTTTGCGCTGGGATTTTTTTTCCCCTGTAAGAAATTGCGAAAATCCAATCATCAAAATGTCTTTCAGAAAATTTTATTAAATCAAGAATTCCTTTCTATTTTTTTTTTGTTTGAAATAGGAAGAAGCAAAAATTTATTTCCTCTTAGAATGAAAGCCCCATTGCTGTCTCTGCAAAATCTCTCCGGTATTTTTAATAGAAAACTCATTAAGTAAATATAAGGAATATTTTACAAAAGGCTTTTGAGCCATTTATTTTTTTTAAACATATCGTTGCTGAACATAACTTTCTTTCTTTTGTCAGAATAGAAAAAGAAATTCTTAAGTGTTTGTTTTTCTGGCAGCTCAGTATTACATACATAGCTAAAGATTAATCAGATGAAAAATTAAAATCCCTCCCACTAAGGCTAAAATTTTTGAATTAAAATTAAAGTTGCGGATGGCTTATTGAAACCCAGAAAATAGTATATATTGAAATATTATTCTTAAAAAAACATGGATGAGCCATGCCAAATAAAAGTATGACATCCAAAAAAATACTAATTAGAAATTCTCGAAGCTTGAAAAATGTTGTCAGTAGAAAATACGACTTTTCTGGTGCAATGAAAAAATGGGTAAAAATACCAACATAAGAAGGGGTTTTTATAGTAATGAGAGAATATGATTGACAGAATTGAATCTGAGATCCATGTAAAATAATAATAATTATTATTATTACTATTGTTTAACTGAGGAAATCTTCAAGTACTTGGATTGTGGAGATGTAGTTCGACATTAAAGACCAGATTTTGCAGCGATTGTAAGAGCTTATAATTTCGTCTGTTGCGATAGATTGTTACTTTGGCAAACACAGTAAAGTATTATATATTAAGTGTTATGTCACAGAGAAATCAGCAAAACAATGCGTTTGAAGAAAATAAAAGTGTTTGGAAGGCAAAGAAGCAAATGTTTTTGTAATTTTTGCTCAATGAAAAAACGCATTTCAAGCTATCTCAGTATATGACGTCACTTTCAAATACTTCAGATATAAATTGAAATTTAACTTTCATCAGTCAAGATAATTAAATAATGCCAATTTAAAGTATTAAGATTAAACATATATTCAAGCAGGGTATTTATCTGAACATTCATACAATGTCGTGTAGCGTGTGCCTAAGTACCCATAAACTGGACTTACTGCATTAATAAAAATGAAAAATACTTTAAGCCATTTGAATAAAACTAAGTTACTGTAAAATTCTGCTTTTTATATCTTAAATTCTAAAGCAAATATTTTTAATAAATCACAAAGCCTTTTTGAAAAAAAAAGTAGTACAGTTAAATCTAAACGAAAAGTGAAAAATATAATTAAAATAATAATTGCTGACAAGATTTAAGAACAACTAAGTGCAACTAACATGCATTCTTTAAAAAATTCCGTTTTCACACCAACAAATATTTTTGATGAAACGTATAATTCCATGTAATTATTTAGATTTCAATGAATACTGAGAAATGAGAAATAAAGCAGACTGAAATAACGTTAAGTCATATGGAGTTACTATTAAATTCTTAAAAACACTATGAGTTTGCAATACGAATATATTTAATTCAAAAGATAAATAAGTAATTATCTAAATAAATAGCAAGAAATCGTTGCCTTCCTTGACTTTTCTTCTCAGAATTGAATCGCACAATTCATTACGTTTAATAACGACAAAAATATGTATCACGATTAAAAAGCGTAGCATTCATAGCAAGAAAAGAACAAAATAATTTCTCAAACTAAGATTTCTTAATCTCCTTTATTTTCAAACCTTATACGCTAATTGGGTATCGGATGAAAACAATTAACTTTCATAGTTCTGAATGCGAATGGCGATTGTTCTAAATGTCTGAAATTTATTTTGCTAAGTCAAACAGATCTTTTAAAGGCCTTTCTGGAGGATCTGAAGCTCAGTGAGTCGATGATTATTCGAACTCATTTGTATCCACGAACTATGGAGCATTGCTGAACTCCTAGAAAATAAATTTCTGTTCATGATGAGAATTAGCATATGGATCTACTTCAAAAATTGATTCGTATTCCGTACTTCAAACGGGATGTTAATTAGGATAATATGGGATCTGCTTGTATAAGACGTGGATTTAAATAAGGAAGAAAAATTAACCCATTTATTTTTATGGTCAAGAGGTCTTAATTTCTCTGATAGCTTTCCATTCGAAAGCGACGTTGTATGTGCGTTAAATAGAGAATCACAAGCTTAATGTTCCGTTTTTTTTCCTAAATAAAATTCTGGCAGACATAAAAATATCTATTTTAGAATATCTACTTAAAATTTCTGAAGTGTTAATAGTAAGAGTTAATTATGAATGCTCTTTTATTTATTCTAGAGTCACTTTTCAAGCTAGTTTTATGGGATTAGTTTTGAATGGTCTTACTACCATACATATATTTTTTAAAGCAAATAATAATTGAATTAAAGGTGAACTTTTCCCACATTATTAAAAAGTGCCACCTGTTTTTATTTTTGCAGTAAAAGCTACAGTATGCATCAAAGATATTGACAAGGAATTTATACTTTCATCAACTTTGACCGTTTTTCTACAAATCTTTTTACTTGGTTATTTCAAAGTCTCATGAGGAAGCTAGATGTACGGCTATAGTTTTCGCAGCAGACATAAACAAAATCTACCTTTAACGTGTTGATGTTTTTTGTGTAACATACACGTAAAAGCACAATACTAGTTGAAGGGCCAGGGGGAAAAAAAGATGAAAGTGACCAAAAAGCAATTTCGAGAAAAACGAAGAACAAAGTTTGATTTCTCGTAGCTCCTTATGTAGTTTTTCGAGTTTTCATGCACATTTCGGTCGTTTCTTATCTTTTACCCTCCTTGTTGTTCTACCAGATGATACTAGCCCTTAGATAGCGCTAATATCTCAAAGTTGACTTTCATCTTTTTTCCCCCTGGCCCTTCAATTAATTAGTCTTATTAAAGTTGAAGATTCAAATATTTTTTAACGTAATATAACTTGAACTTTGCATGCATTTTTTGAACTTTGAAAATGAATTTTAGAAAGTTCTCTCATGGGTTTGATTGACTTCGTAATTTTTTTTTCGACGCAGAACTTCGGAAAATTCTTATGACAGATTTTCAGGACTTACCAGTCCCGATAAATTCGCTCTTCTTGATTAGTTCTCAATAGACATTTGCATTGATATGCCTTGATTTTGCATTTTGTAGCCATACATTTGATTATAAAGTTTCACCTTTAAACTTTTAAATAGCTTTTCCTATAATTCGTTTGACGTAGCTTCTAATGTGCACAAAAAATACTCTTGGTTTAAAGTTTCCGATATGAATAATTAACTGTGCAATCGAATAAAGACATTTCTTTTTTCAAATAAAAACTGGATAATAAACGAAGACCACTCTAGGGCGAAATAACCTCTTCCGAGCACTCTTCTCATTGTACTTTGAATGACACCTTGAGCCAAATAAAATACAAAAGCATCGAAACATTTAATTCTCAAGTTGAAATCTGAGCAGACTTGGCGCCTAATCTAATTAAAGGTTCTCTCCTGAAGTGGCTGCTGAAGCAAAGAGACAGCTAATATAAATTCGACTGCAAGTTCGCTCTCCTAAATGTAAACAGTGTGAAGCTAAGAAGATTTCAGAACTGTCAAGGCTGAAGAAAAGTTCTCAATATGGGGAATTTTAAATGACAGAAAGCAACAAAATCATTTGCAAGCTAGACAACTTCGAGTCATTTTTCATATTATTCGTAAAATAAGATTTGCCTTGGCTCTCCGCAAGTATTGATGACCATGTTTAAAAAATTCATGCGTAATATTTTTCCCTTCAGAAGTGTAGACAAGTGCAAAAATATATTTCGATCTCAAATGTTTTTTTAAGTATGTTTTTTTTAATGCATTTCAGAATATTTTTTCTTTTTACTTACAAAGCAAGGGAATACTAGTGTATTTAAGTACTCGAACTAAAGATGTAATCCTCATACGCAATATAATATAAACAAAACATTTATATGATTTAAAGATACTTAGACTTTTAATCGATCGTTTTCGGTTCACAATTTTAATGAATTTAAATCAACTATGCGTCAAGATTGCAGTAAGTTTGTTACAACAGTGCTAGTACAAAGGAAGTATCATTTAATTTTTGTTTAATGACTTCAGGAATTCATCCTTCACTTATAATTTATTTTTAAAAAATCGATTGCCGTTCCTTTTATTTTACGGTAGGAATTTCCATAATTTTCCGATTAGAATTTCTGTAAAAGTAATTATGCGAATTTAAAAAAATATATTTTGATTGACACTCAACATCTACAGTGCATTAAGAGTTTAGGAATATTGACTTAGTTAACGTTTTATTCTCTAGACAGAAATTAAAAAAAAAGAAACCTCGCTGCTTATCAATGATCCAAACTTTTTTACAAAGTAAACGAACACCATTGTTTTTTTAACTGCAGTTAGGCTTCAATTCAAACAAACGAAAAACGACAACCTTAATGTCTGCACAAAACTTTGAAAATTTCTCTTTGTGGGGATTACTGGACACAAAAATACATTACCAATTCTGCTAAATATCTAACCTAACTATTTAGCGACTTCACAAAAGGAAAATACTTGCAAATCCACCGGCATTACTTTTTTATACAGACAGATTGGCTGTGTTTATCTGTTTTATGATAGTTTTTTATTTGATGTTCAAATACATACAACGAAAGAATTTAAACCTTAATGAATAGATAAGGTTTTGCTAAGTTACATTAGCTGAGTAGAAAGCATACTAGCATATTTATTGAATCAAAATAATGCTAAAATTTAGTTGATTTTTTTTTTCTGTTTTCTCCTTTCTTTTCAAAAGCATAGATAAAGCTTCTGGTAGCTTTAAAATTGCAATCAATATGGCAAAAGATGTTAACTTGACTTAAAATCCGAAACTTTAATCAGCTTGCTGTTGAACTGCTTTCTAAAAAAAGTTTTGGCGGAGTCTTCTAGGTATCAGCTTGCTGTTGAACTGCTTTTTAAAAAAAAAAGTTTTGGCGAAGTCTTCTAGGTATAGATAATAGCAATATATAAAAATTACGTGTCCCTGTGTTTGTGGCCAATGGACTCCTCAATTACTGAACCGATTGTAACCAAATTTTGCACGCAGTTTCAGTTTGGTCCAACTTAAATGATAGGATAGTTTATATCTCAATTTAGGACCGCAATGTATTTTTAATTGCAAATTATGTATTTAGCTACCAGCTTTTCTGTGTTCTTGGCTAAACCTTTTTACTAAGCCTTTTTACTAAGCCTTTTTTGACACCTCAATGGCTGAGCGACATAAAGCACACGTTCTGGCAGCTTCTGGAACGCAGTAAACAAGTAATAATCTTTCTTATAATATATAAAAATTACGTGTCCCTGTGTTTGTGTCCAATGGACTCCTCAGCTACTGAACCGATTTTAACCAAATTTTGCACGCAGTTTCAGTTTGGTCCAACTTAAATGATAGGATAGTTTTTATCTCAATTTAGGACCGCAATATATTTTTTATTGCAAATTATCTATTTAGCTGCCAGCTTTTCTGTATTCTTGACTAAAATTCTTTAAACATACCCGGAATGCCACCACATAATCGGCGGCTAAAAATGGGTTTACCCATAGTTCTTCTACATAATTTAAATCCACCGAGATTATGCAATGGTACGCGTTTAGTTATCAAAAAAATCACCGGGAACATTATTGAGGCAATCATTTTGACTGGCAAGTTTAAAGATGAAGTAGTTCTGTTGCCACGTATCCCAATGACACCGTCAGAATCTTCAATACCCTTCAAAAGTCTACAGTTTCCCATTCGTTTAGCCTTCACCATGTCCATTAATAAGTCCCAAAGACAAACAATGTCAATTTGCGGTTTAGATTTAGAAAATCCATGCTTTTCCCATGGGCAACTATAGGTCGCTTGCTCCCGTGTGGGAAAACCGTCCAATCTATTTTTGTTTACAAAAGACAGATTAACAAAGAATATTGCGCACCGATTAGTGTTGAGTTAAACTGAAATGAAAAATGCTTATAATTCAAAAAATAACAAATAATATTGGTTAATTATCTACCATACCTACATTATTAAAAAATAAAATGTTATATTAAAAAATAAAATGTTACAATAGCAATTAGCAAATTTTTAATTAACTCAATTGTTACAAGCCTGAATATAATATTTCTAAGTAATAAAATGCTACATTTTTTGTTGATTTTTTATTTCTAGCAAACTTAGGAAATTTTTGTTCGATTGTTTTCATATTTTGACCTCAAATTCATATTTATATAAAGTTGATCTCTATAATGGTAATAAAATTTTTCGTTTCTATTGAAACATTATAGTTTAACCCATACCTTAGCCACAGCAACGCGTGGCCGGGTCAGCTAGTAGCATATAGATAATTTTTATGATAATATATATATATATCGAAAGCGTCAGAAATAACAACATTAAGAAATTTTCTCCAAACTAGTTATTAAATCTATTTACATCAGTTTCAATTAAAACTAAGAACAATGCCAAAGTTAATTAAAAAACATTGAATGATAATGTTTTGTCTCTAATCACTAAAAAAATATGCAGCCATAAAAATCCATCATTAAAAATACGGTCTTGAATGACATTATTTAAAATAACTGATTCCTCCTTAGAGCAATTCCTGAATTATTTTAGCAATTACTATCCCTTTAGTTGATATATTTCTATTAATTGCCTGAATTTATCGCATAAATGCTTAATTTAAAGAAGCATATCCTCAATTTATATAATAGCATTATTTGTGTAACAACAGTACATGATACTAAGTAATATACGCAAATGAAACATTTGTAACATTGACTTTAATTACTGAAACGCTCGTAATGATAAATGATTAGTAAACATTACATTCAGCGAATCTTCGTAATTATTCCAATTATTTTCAATGAGTATTAAGATACGTGTCGTAAAACTTGCTTTCGAATATGATTTTTGACTTTTTGAAATGAAAGTACTTAATTTAAAACTCCCCCCTTAATACACTAAACTCACACTTTATACTACAAACTAAATTTGTATCTAATAGTAACTTTTTCAAAGCTATTTTTTGTAAATAAACTGCTTAGTATATTTCACGTAGAGTATATGTGGTTAACTATAAATATATATATATATATATATATATATATATATATATATATATATATATATATATATATATATATATATATATATATATATATATATATGAAGTTCTCAAGAACATGCCAAATATTTTTTTAACTGAAATACATTAAATAATTTATTAACTGTGCTATGTTTACTGACTTTCAAAAAATTTATGTTTAGATTGATTAATTAAGATAGTTTGGTCTACATACAAAAAAACCGTCAACTCGGTTATTTTATCCACAGACTAGTACTCTTAGCTTTTATAAGAGCATATTTGCCTCCAGCTTCGTTACTTCCTATTCCAGACTGATGAGTCCAAGATTAGGACGAAGCTGCAGTCTCTGGATTAAAAAATCGAGTTACCGTTATATTGCGTGTATTTCTGCCTTAACCCAGGTTAGGCGTTGTGATTCACTTCTCAATAGTGTGGTCTAGTACCACTAGGATACGTAAACAATATAATCTCCATGTTATCACGTTGCTGATGTTTAACAGCACATACTACATCTGAAAGTAAGTATAAACAGTAGTTTTTACTATTTCCATATTTTTTATTGAGGCAAAGAGACGATTTCAGATAAAATTTTTCTTGCATTTGAAGCTTTTCGCTTAAATTTTAAAATCTAGAAATTTTGGGGTTTTTTTTAAAAGAAGAGCATTGGTTAATATTCAAGATTATCGCTTTTTTTTAATGCAAAAGTCTTACTAATGCATGAAAATGCATTTCTCTAAGAATTGGTGTTACAGAATTACTAATTTATTATTTTTTCTCAAATGGAAACTTATGTAATCATAGTTCTAAGAGGGGGTGTAGTTGGCAGAGTGCTCCAAAGACCGTAAAGTAAAGAAGAAACTCACAAATTACCAATTAAAAAAGAAAAATAGAACACAGCTTAATTTAAAATAAATACGTTCTGTTAGATAGCAACTTCCGTGTGCGTTGTTAAAAAGCATATCTGTAACGCCATCTAAGGGAAAGCAATAACGGTAAAAGAAATATTGCAGATAGAAAATTCAATCATAAAAATTTAATCAATAATAAAAAAAACAACTTTTATATCATATTTTGCTTTAAACTTTTGATTACAGTCTCAATGGATTAAATATACTTGTAACTATTTTTCGTGTTCATGTTTTAGTTAGTTATTTTATAATCTTTTAATGCACTCTGCATTAGGTTTTCTTACTTTCCGGTTGACTAATAAAAATGAAATAAATAATATTTTCTTAAAGGATGATGACAACGTTTTGAAACTTCGTTCACCCATTAAGCACACGCAACCGAATTATAAGGCATTTTCTTCATTACCTCAATTAGTTTGTAAGAAATTAAAGCAGGTAACTTTATACCAGGCAAATATGGTCAGTTTTATATGATATTGTTATAATAAGGACACAAATTTCTAGCTCAAATGCTTCTTGCTGAGGAACTAATGGCTCGATTTTCTTTTAATTTTTTTTTTGTAAAAAACTGCAACAGGAATTTTTTAAAGAATATATAGGTTAAATATTGAGACAGAAATTTAAAAAAAACAATAATAAAGAAATAAAAATCATGCATAAAAATAAAAAGTTAAGTAAAAGATTTTCAAAACCATACATTTGATAATTTTCCTTTGAGTTAAACTAAAAACTCCTTTGTTTGATAAATGCTTTTCAGTTATTTCCCCAAAAGTGGTTACACGATTTTCGTGAAACAATTAACTTCCAATGAAGAAAAAAAAATAATATCACTTAATTAAGCAAAAGCGCTTACATATTATTTAGGTGATACATTATTTTTTACTAACTAAACCACTTTTCCCTAAGAAAAGCTGAAAATTTAATTCAGTATATTTTTTTCATCTTTTCGAACTCTTAGAAGTTTTGAGGCAATTTATAAGCTAAAAACTTTTCAGAAGATTAAACTGCGGCTACGAACAAGGCCAAAAGCACCAGCGATGCTTCAATAAAAGCAACAAAAATAAACATTTCCTTTGTGATGTGTTTTTAATTTATGCGAATAACGAAAAAAGTAACACACTCTTTTCATCATCGCATAAAAATGATGAAACTAAAAACAACTTCAAAAACTAATGAAAAGGATATCGACCCAAGCGAATCAATTATTTGTGAATTTCATTAGAAACTGGGTGGGAAACCAAAAAAAAAAAGGAAGGCTGATTTTGGGGATGTTTGATAATGCAACATCCAACGATGTTAATCTTCAAAAATTCCGCAGAGTCCCATTTTCTTAACACAGCCCTTTCTTCTCTTTAAAGTTAATTACTACACAAAAATAATGCAGAAAAGGAAATGAATTTTTCCTTTTTCGTGTAAGGAAAATGAAAGATTTTTTGATCAACGTTCTATTAAAGATAGTTGCTACAATTTTTAAACAATTTTCTTCTTATGCCTCTCTTTATCGCATTTAACTTTACAGTCCAAAAGTTAAAATGTTAAAGGGCTTTCTGTTAATCAAAGTATCCAGTAACTGTAGTGCCTGACCATAAATGCATTACCCACAGTATTTGACAATTTTGAGCATTGTACCGAATTACCGGTAAAAATATCTCTATAGCTCATGTTTAAAAATAAGTTACACAGAGTTTTTCTTTGCCATATAAGTTTTGTGCAAAACAGAAAAAATAAACCTTTTTATGTTCAGGAATGAAATACATCGAATTTTTATTTAACTAAAATTAGTGGCTTAACAGCGAGGGCCTACTGTGTCCATCTCAGTTTTAGTGACCGAGAGCTCTAGGATGCTAGGAAGATGATCCATTTAGGTGGTCAGACGAATATGGAACATCTAGGGTTTAATTTAAAAACAAGATTGGTACTCATTTTATCGACCCACTGAGCGCATGAAATGTTGAGTTGATTGCGCCAACCCGGAAATTGAACCCGGGTCTACGGCGCAGAAAAGTGCCTCTAAACCCCTGGGTTTCTTAAACTAATATTAAAAGAAAAAAAAATGTCACACTAAAATCTTGTTGTGCATTATATTATGTACCACCTATTAATGGAGAAAAGCAGCTGATTTAATAACTGATTTTTTTTTAATGATGATAAAAATCAATGAACTTACTAAAGTGTCATTAAACATTTTGTACTTATCTCCTGCACTTTCTGATGTACGGTGATATTATAGATGGGCTGTAGATATTTTGAATGAAAATAGTATATATAAACGTAATTTAAGAGAACTATTTTAATCAAGTTAAATCAACACTCTTATTATTTTTAATCAAGAAGTTAAATAATTTTTAATCAAGCGTTTTTAAAACACACACGCTTTCGTAGAGTATACCTACTTCTGACAGAACAACTGCAATTTGTTTAGCAATATATTTATTCAAAAACCAAAGAAATGAGATGACAATGAATTATTTTGCGCTCAACAGCAGATAGAACATTTTACTTAGCAGAACACTACTTGGTCTTTACCGTTTTAGACTACTCCGAAAATATCTAAGCTACCATGAGTCGCATTATTTGTTGAGCAAAGCAAAGTTGAGAAATGCAAAAAACTAAATGCTGACATCATAGTTAGATTCCAAAATATTCAAATTTTAAATTTCAAATGTTTTGACAAAACAGACGCACATGTAAGTTCCGTTTAAGAACTGAGCTATACCTAATGAGAACATAAACTATATGTTTGGCTCAAAAGATGTCTTACAGATGTTTCATTTAACCATCTTGTTCATTTCAATGGATGTGCCAAGTATTTTGTTGTCACTTTTCTCGCCTCTGCTGCCAAGTTTTCTTTTACCGCATCTAGATTTTCCTCTTTTGTTATTTTGTAAACAAAACAATTTTTAAACTTTGCCAAAGTATTTCCATGAATTATGTTTTCTTCGTCGGCATGTCTTCAAAAAGTTGCAAACTTTAGTTTGTAATGCGGTTACATGTGTATTTTAACAAATGTTTTAATAAAAAATAGGCAGTGATAACGTTATTCGTTTAGTTAAAGTCTATTATTTGAGTTTGTTTTTATGATTTGGTGTTAATTTAGTAACACTGAAAACATAAAAGACGCCTTTAAATGGTCCGCAATGCATTTATTCTCCAAGAAGATGCATATTACAAACAATTTATTTACCAGGGAATATGTATTGTCTTAGTGAGGCCAAGGGCGGATCCAGAAATGTTCCGAGGGAGAGGCGATTGTTGTTTTTTTCTACTTGCCCTCTTTTTTACCACATATCCTAGTTAACACATATTTATTTCAAATGTTTCGGTCTTTAATTTCGAAAAAACATCTGATCAGAGCCCCAAACCCCAACCACTTCTCATAGTATCATCGAAGACCATCTAAAATTGTCTTTTTTGAACTTCAAAGTCCAAAAACTTCTGGAGAAGAGTCCTTCAAGGGAAAGGCGATCGCCCCCATCGCCCCTCCCTTGTATCCGCCCTTGAGTGAGGCCAACTGTACATCTTTGGCTTTGCAACTAATGCATCACTTTGATCATAAATTACTTATAACTTTTCTATTTAACTGGAAGGACATTTTGGGAAAGCTAGAAATTGTTCTTCAATGATGTTTCTTTGACATAATGTAACAAAATGGTGGGCTTGTGCGAAAAGAAACTATTTACACTGCGTGTAAAATGCCTTATAAAACATGGTCCATACATCTAAGTGCAATTTGGTAACATATTTATTTCGGTAACAAACTCTGGAATCGCTTAAAGATATAATCATTAATAGTTAACATTAGTATTTTGTATAATAGCATTTAAATCTGATACAAGCTTAGTTATAGCATACAATCTGATAATTAAAATGCTTATGGCGGTACACACACAATGGGATAAATTAGTTTCGCGGATTTTCATTTGGATTTTATTGAAGATGTAGAACGCATTACTAACATTCAAAAATTAGCAGAAAAAAACAGTAAGACATAAATAACTACATGATACAGGAATCGTGAAAACTGCTAAAGGTTGTTGCGTTGTAAAAAAAATTGAAAACATAAATAAATAAAGCCTTATATTAAAATTTTAATGATAGAGAAAATGGTCTAACCTCTAGTTAATATAAATGATATGCCTAACATACAGAACATATTCGTGGGTTTCATTTTGAGTTTTTCAGTTACAAGAACTTAAGCAAAATGCACACCTCCATTTTTTACTATTTGTAAAACATCAAGAATAAAAAAAAATATGTATTTTGTTTAATGGTATCCGTGTGGATAAAAAGCTGAAAGAATAGCACAAAAAACTTTTTTGAGTCCAATTCTGAACAGCTATATGCAGTATATATACGACATGCGTAGTTTAAGCAAATACATAATCCGTCCTGAAGTTTCATCGGTAACTGTTCTGAGTTGATAGCAGACATTTGAATAAAAAAAAACTTGAAAGCAAAGCTGTGAGTTTTTATGCAAGCATATAATTACGCAAGCTTGCTTTTACGTAAAATACACTAAGCTTTATGCGATTAAAACTCGTTCTTAAACACACAGAAAATTTGAGAAAAAGACAAAACTTTTTTGGGGACATTATAAATGTTTAAGAGGGCCCACAAATATTAAGATAAAATCTAATTTTAAGCGGTATATAATCGGAATAGTTTATTCTGAGTTACTAAAACAGAAGCAAAGAAAAAGTTTTGGATGCAGCGAGATAAACGACCATTAAAAATACGTTTAGATAGCAAACATTTTCATAATAGTTTATCTTGTTCCAAGAGTTTAAAAAATAGCGTAGTAAAGCTTAAATCAGTTCTAAAAAGAAAGACTAAGTATTTTCAAGAAACAGTACAGACATAAAAAAGGAAAATTTCACTCATGAAAACAAAAATCTTAATTTATGTATTATGGTAACTATTTGGTTAAATATAAGTTTAGTTAAAATAGTTAAATTAAGTGGTATAAAATAAAACAAACAATTTTAGTAATTAAAGTAATTAAAGTCCTTTTTTATTTATAGAAAAGAATAGAGTTTTCTGTAATCATTTATTTGCGCAATTTAGCAATTGAATAAAGTAATGCATTTATACAGTTGAGGGATTGGAAAATAAAATTTAAACTATCAGCGTTTTGTTCCAAATAATAAAAGTGGAATGAACAGCCTTAGATTAAAATGTGTGTTTATTTTTTTATTTTGCAAACAACTTAAGAATTAATCAAAACGCATTTTCAATACTAGATTTCTTTTTTTTTTTTTTTACATTTGGCGTTTAGAACGCCGCTCTTTTGCTCGCATATTGTCAAAAATGTACTATCGGGAGCTTTGTCAGGCATATTTTGTATCTTATATTTAAAAACCTACAGCACAACAATCGCTCCACACATATTCTGAAGAAAAAATCATTGATGTACTAATGATGTTTCAATAATCTACTTTATTGTATTTCGTATGGTTAAAGTATAAGAACTATTTTAAGCGTCTAATTGGCTTAATTGGTCAGAATTTACAAAATTTTGTTATATTTTCTACAGAAAAACTATACTTAAACTTTCGTTTTTTATATATAAATGAGCGTAGGCACTTAAGAAACAAATAGATCAGCTTATTTGTCAAATGGTAGCTTAAAATAAGGATTCACAAGGAGGTTTTTTTTTTACTCTAAGAAATCATTAACAATAATTTAGTTTTTTAAAAGAGCTTATTTTCGGATGCAATTATTTGTAATCAGTCTCTATGGAAATATTTAAATTTTTTTGTAAGCATTAGCAGCAAAAATCCTATCTGTGTTGACTAAAGATTGCGAATTTAAGGTAAACCATTCCAAATAAAAATATTTCCTTATCGCTATGAGAAATAATCATCATTATATAAAGACGAAATGAGAAGTTAAGCATGAAGTTTACAGATAATTGACAAGCGTTTAGAAAAAAAGGTATGCCCATCATTAAGCCAACAAAATCCTTTTAATACCGACTTTTCTCAGGAAAAGTTTAATAAAAAGGCATTTTGACAGGATAAAATATTTTACTTTAATCAGTTATCGTCAAAAGGACTCTGGGACTCTGAGTAAATACCCCAAAACGATCCGTTTAAACATTACTCTATAAATTGTGAACATGAAAAGATGGAAAATCCATAGATTTTTACCAAATCTCTTTATTCAAAGCCTGGTTAGCCCAAGACCTAGCTTGAAAAGTATAAAACAGCCGGCCTCAAAAGCTGTGAGTATGTTTTAAAATTTGCATATCTTGCTGAGGTTTAAAGTATCATCGAAAAACGATCAATTTCACCTTGAAGAGGCATTTTTCAAAGTCCTGAGAGCGTACGTTTTGTTATCTCGACGATTTTGATTCATCGTCACAAATGCCCTATTTTATGATTCTGATACTCCAATTTTGATTCATGATCTCAGTTATTCATTCCCCCCTTTTATTCTCTTCTCCGTAAGCTGAAATGTTTTTTCCTGTAAATCTTTATTTTCCGCGTGCGATGGAAAAGATATTTTCCCATGAGGTTCGGCAGGAGTTCTGTGTGTGGCAGAGATTTGACGGGGAAAGGTCTAAGGTTGCTCTGAAATGTTTTATTTTATTAATTCAAACGGATGTTCCCCCCAGTGGATACATTTATTATTATTTAACATGTCGCTCCTATTTTTCAACAATATTTGTTCTGTTTGGTTTATCACGAGTATCATTGCTTCAGTTATGGTAATTCATGTACTTAAAGTTGATCCTATCAAGAACCGACGATTTTTCAGGCATCTAATATTTGATTATTTCCCTAAAAGAGTCTAGCGCATGCCGATTTCTTGAGGCTTGTGCGTCCTTACCTCTTATTCTCAAATGAGAGCATGTTGGATTACATATACATTCTTATTGTAATTATGGTTGTAGTGTGTACGTGTAACTCATATATTTTTACCACATCAAGTAGTATCTCGAAAATATTTTAGGATGTCAAAATAAAAATAGTATAAAAATACAGGACATCAACCCCTCAGTTTCTGATAAACATATACATATAAGCGTACGTTTGTATATTTTTGAAGCCATGTTTTTCCAGAAACTTAAAAACAGAAGACACCATGTCGAATGAAAACCTAGTTTATTAAACTTATTTTCAATTTGCTTATGTTTTTGATGTAATGAAATAAAAACGCATATGTTCTAAGAAAACTTGAGAAGTATTATTTAGGATATAGAGCAGTAAGTTACCGCCCTAAAGCCAGGATAAGGCAGAATCACAGTCAATAATCCAAAGACTGCAGTTTCGTGCTTGTTAGCACTGATCAGCATGGAATACGAAGTAACCGAACTTCAGGACACATTTACGAGTTGTACCGCACCATTCTCTCGCTGGTGTAATAATTTTACATCACCTTCCATTAGTTTTTTGGTGCACTTCGCTTCTTTAAGAGGATTCCTGTCATCAGCTCGGTTACTTTTAATTCCGGGCTGATGAGGGCTAACAAGCACGAAATTGGAGTATTTGGATGGAATGACAATTTGATGTGTGTATTACGGGATGTTCACTTTTACCAAAGTTTTGACCGTCCATCCTTATTAGAGTTTTGAATATTCGAGTCTTATCATGTATTAAAAAAAAAAAACAATTTATCCGAAGTTTGACAAAATATATCTCTCCAAAAACTTTGCGGATCGTCTTATCGGGCATATGCTTGCAAACTTGCTAGTCCTATTTTTTTCGGGAAAGTTTTATTTGTGTCAAATGAGGAAAATGCGGTAACCACTCCGTTTTTGTTAACTTTCTTTTGTTTTTCAGCTAGTTACTTCATATTTTACAAGTGTGTTTTCGACCATTATGTGGCTTGTATAAGAGATTATTATTTTTACAGTTGACGCTCGATATAACGACCATCTCTGTCCCACAGCTATAACGAGTGGTCGCTATAGAGGTAGAAAATAGAGTGTATTGGGATAAAGTTGGAGTTTTCCCACCAGTCGTTATATTGGGAGAGTTTTTATAACGAGCGGTCGTTATAACGAGCGTCGACTGTATTATTAATATTATTTTGCTTTTATTAATATTATTGCTCGTTTTGAACAAAAAAGTTTAATAATACGTTTTGAAAATCAATATAGTGCTTTCTTTTTGGAGTTTTTTGGACAAACAAGAGTGTGCTCGGATTCTTGACAAGGGCTGTGCGGTGCAAGTAATTAACATAGAACATGTTCAGTCATTTTTTAGCACCTAGAGTACGAACATAGCCTTTATAAGTAATATACATATTTTCGTTCTAAGTTTTGGTTCTAAGGTTTATTACTAAGTTTTCCAATTGCAAAAATAGATTGAAAAAAAACAAAATTTTTAAAGAGATTAATATATTGCCTGCGTCTCTTGCTTTCTCGCCGCCTTAAGTCAAAAATGCGTTCGAGCAGTATTCTGTAATTTGGTTTGGTAAAAAAAAGAGAAAAGGAAATGACTATAGGCTTTGATGCAAGCATGCTTATGAACCCTTAGAAAAATTGCAGAAAAATTCATAACACATGCATTCAAAAAGAAATAAATACATGTTTTTAGCTGTTTTTTTCTATGGAATTAGAATAGCATTTTTTGCCTGAGGGGACATTTTTTAAGCACGGAAATAAGCTTTTTTCAAAATGTTTAATACTTATCTTGCTCTTTTCACTTCTACAGTTACATCACATTATTTAAGCTGCAGTGATTTTCAATGGTGATAAGCATTTTTAAAGCTAATGTGCAACTCAATAGCTCTTTGAACCATTTTTTTAAATGCCTTTCGATAAAATGCCTTTATGAAAACCATTAAAGCCTTTTAAAATAAATATTTTCTGGTGAAGATATATTTTCTCCTTCAAACGCATCGATGAGTGAATTGTATATTGCTTCGCAGTTTGCGATTTTCTACTACGATGGTTTTATAATTGATCTTCGTGTTTGTTAATACTATCGTAAGAATATTCTTATTGCATGTTACGAATTGTATGAGCTAGTGACCGCTAATACGATTGTTTAGATTGTCTTTCTAGTGATTTGTTGAGCTTTTTAAACTGACAGCAGTTTATTATTAATTGATATATTGGTAACTACTTTGAAATTAAGTACCAGCTGATATATTATGATCTGATATGTTGACAACTATTTTGAAGTTGATACAGTGCCAGAAGATATGTTATCAGCTGAGATGAAAATTGGCCATACTAAAAATGCATTTAGCCATAATAAACATCATGGTAGCTGGTAAAAGGATTCATGCATCAATTTTCTGCCTCTACTTTTGGTAAAAGGGAAACCAATAAATTATTGCTCAAGCTATGCAACTATATACGCATACATACGTCGAAAGAGAAAGCTCCTGGACTCGCTTGCGAAATTAAACTATAATTTAACTAAGAAGTAGTAATATGTTTTTTCTTTGTTTCTCGTGTAATCACACAGGTGAGATTTTTATCATTTGTGTGACGAATTAACTTTTCGATAAGGCTAATAAAGATAAGACACAACTTTCCTAAGAATTCATAATAGGCATTGCTGATTTATTTTCAGCTTGATTATGTCGCTAATTCATTTGAAGTACCAATGGAAGGAAATGAAAAGCTAAAGTGACTCGTCTAATTTAATGTATTCATTTATATACTCAGTAGATAGATAAATGGGTCAGTATAGTAGAAGAACAAGCTAATAGGAATTATGTCCACAACAGGCTTAATTGTTTAAAAGACGTACCCTTTACTTAAGATATGAAAACCTAACACAATAATAGGCTAACAAGTTCTAAAAGTTAATTTGATACTTTTTCACACTTAGGGACAACTTTAAAATTTCAAGCTACAGATGTTTCCTTTAGAAAGCATTGAGTACCAAACTAGTAAACAAGCCAATTTTTCTAGGCTGTTAATCATTCAAAAATAAATTTTAAACTCAATCCAACATTGCAATAGTATGAATTTCAACAATAAAATTCAAAATAAGTCCTTAAGATACCCCAAAAATGTCATTTTACAAAATACGTACACTAATAATACACGAGTAAAACGTTTTGTGAAAGACTACATACTTTATGTTTTCTCAAAATCTTAGCTATGTATTCAAATAGCAGTTCATTATTAAGTTTCTGTCTGTGAGTCTAAATTAAACCTTCCCTTGTTTATTATATATTTTTTTTTTCATTTGGTTGCAATCATAATTGAAACTCATAAATTAAATTAACCTTTTTGACGACAAGACTAAAGCATCTACACTCCAAAAAGTGTGGAAGTTTTAATTTACTCTTAGCACTGGCTTTCAAGAAAACAAGTAAAAATTAAATTTAAAATTCATCTCATCTTCTAACAAAAAAAAGTCATGTTTTATCAAGGTCTTTTATATATATAATAAAAAGTATCTTTTTTTTTTACGTTATTTAGTTTTTACGTTAAGGTTTTTTCACTTGTTTCTTGACCTTATAAAGAAATAAAATAAAGTATGATTGCTTTAATAAGTTGGTTCTGTAACTATGCATACAGATATGGAATTTATCATGTGTAAATATGCATGCAAACCACGATAAAAATTATCATTGACGCTAGGGAAAAAAGCTCAAATTTTCAAAAAAAAAAATTTAAATACCTTTTCGTACAAAATGTCCTCGAGAAAATAAAACAAAACGATACCTAAGTGAGCGAGCTGAAAAAGCTTTTTCCTCTTCACAACTTCTAACCATAAAAATGGGGGAGGGTGCTCACTGAAATTAAACTAAAAGCATCAGCGGCATCGGATGAAAAAATGCTTTTGATATTTCTTTTCCTAAAGGAGCTTTACTCTAAAAAGCTAAAACCATCTTCTATCCTGCGTAATAAAACAGATGCCCGTAAGCTGTACTAGAACATTCAGAGCTTTTAAGAAATTCAGTATTGAGTGACAAGAGCTTTTGCATTTTGAAAAACAAAAGGTGAAAATGCTGCTGCATTGATTTTGATCAAAATAAATATAGTTCCACGTGAGATGTTTTTACTTAGAGTAAGTGTATGAAAAACTCAGAAATTTAAATTTATGAGTGTTTAAGTATGATAATAAGGCTATGGGTTTTTATAAGGACAAAATATAAGTAATTTGTTTTTGCCTGACGACGGCTATAAGGATATTATATTCATCAGAATCAATATTATACATCCGGGAAAGTTATGCATACGAAATACTAAATACATAATCTGTTGAACTAGGAACAGATTGCGATGCAACATGCATCAATTTAAAGTAATATTTTCAGCCAATGAATTTCATCATTGCCCTAGCCAGTCTGACGTTTATGGATTGGAATGTACATTACATGATCATACTTATTTATGGTTATAAAGTTGAAACATGATAAAACCGAAGCGAAATTCGTTCATGTTTTAGAAGGAGTACGAATTCATCTGCTGGTCATTCAATAATCCCTGCATTTTATATTTTAATCCTTTCAATGAGTCGCATTAAAAAATAGTACGCTTCCCTAAAAGAAAAATTTAGGAGAACTGTATATTATAAGTTTGAAGAAAAAATATTGTAAATTGCTGTTAAGCACACAAGGGGTGAATAAGACTTGTAATCGTTGTAACTAAAAATACATTTTTTTCCTCTTTATATTTATGCTCTTTAAAGCAGAGATGCATAAATTTAAACAAGCTCTTGTGCCATTAGAGGCATTTTTCTTTTCAAAATACCTGCACTTAGTTAATTTCATGTTCCATTCAATATTATGCATGTAAGTTATATAACAAGTAAGCAAATACATCCACAGCTCGTTCATAGCATCCTAAAACTGCAGCTTCGTCCTTATTCTGGACTCATCAGTCAAGACTAGCCAATGATCGAGCTGGAGGCAAAGATCCTCTTATTGTATCTAAGATGCTACACTAATCTTATTATCTTCAATCAATTATCTGAGATCTTAGCTACAATAAGAGGATCTTTGACTCCAGTTCGATCATTGGCTATTCCTGACTGATGAGTCCAGAATAAGGACGAAACTGCAGTCTCTGGATGCAATGACTGAGCTGTCGGGTGTATTTGCTTCAGTTCTGCCTTAGCCCTCGCTTACGGGCGGTAACTCATTGCATATATGTAACAAGTACATACAAAGAAAAGGGAAAAGTTATAACATTAAAAAATTAAATTGAGAATTGCAAGGCAACATATTAACCAATATTGTAAACTAAGAAAAATAAAAAAAATCCTATTGTGTGATTTCTAAGTGCTGGGGTGGGATGTAGGAAACGCGTAAGGGTTATTATTGAAAAAAAAGAAAAAAAATATCTCAAAACGCACTCTAATGCAATGCTAAATCACGTATTGAAAATAATAAGATATTTACTAAAAAGATATTTTACCAAAGAGGTGGGGTATCTTACATTCATCCTACTGCTTTTCAAAGCATCTGGAGAGACCAACAAAAGTTTATCAATAAAAATAAAAATAGGAAATTTCATTGTTCCTTTAACGTTCTTCTAAAATCTGATCATTCAATAGCGAAACAAAATGGACTGTAGAACTTAAACAGTAAATACGACAAAAATCCAATCTTTGAAAAATAGAAGAAGTCTTTGATTTCTGTCTGACTTTCATGAGAAGAGCATTAAGTCACTTTCAGAGATTTTAAAGGAGAACATTTATCGATTATGTGAGCGTCGGTTTTTCTGTTACAAGTCAGACTCAAAGCGTGGAAAGAATTTTAGATTAAATTTTTCCAAAAAGTTTCAATGCTTCCAAACGGCTGCAGATTTTAGCTTTTCATTTTTTGCTTTTCTTGAAGAGGTAGTTTTATTCCATAAAGTAACATACAAAAGGAGGTAGCTCCATTTTCAATGTCTTCAAAATGTCTGTCTCTCTATTAGAACTTAAAATAAAGGTCACTTTTTTTGTTCTAATATTTAAAAAAAATCCTCTTATATACTTCTCAGTAAAGGTATACAAGAGGATTCACAAAACTTAAAGAAACTTTTAGAATGCAATTTTCTGCTATAAGCTTTAATGCAGACATTTTGAAGACATTGAAAATGGAGCTACCTCCCTTTTGCAGCAAGCCCTTCAATTATTATATTCCTCACATTATTTAAAAAATGAAAAAAGTATCATCTTAGGGGTACAACCCATTTTCAAGGAACAACAAACACACTCGTATTGTACGCAAGAGACAATTTAAGGCGCATGTTGAAGTTTTACAATAAAAAGCATACTCACAAAGATTTTTTTTTAAATTTATAATTTCGTTATTGCAAAAATATTAAGAAGAGAGAAAAAAGTCGTGCCGTAAGTAAGACGAGTACAATGAACTCAATACTTAGTTATTTTTCAAGAATTAAAATATTGTTTAAAACGAAGAAAATTTTATTTAGATGGGAAGCATTCAAGATTTAAAGTACATGTTTAATACATTTATGTGCATGCCAAATTTTGTATAACGGGTGGCTATTTTTTGTTATTTTACCCTTTAAGTCGTCTGGTCTAATCTAATATATCTAAAAAGATAGTTTAAAAACACAGATTATATCTTAAAATAAAACAAATGGTGTTAAACTGTCATCAAGCATGAATACAAATGTGAATAGTTAAAAATAAGTCATATATGAAACAAAAATAATTAAAACAAACCTATAGAATAAAACGTTGTTTCAAAAGATAAACTTGCGAAAGAGCGCATACAATTATTTAAAACACGAAACGGGAAAATGTTCCTAACGGTTTAAGATTGTACGTAAAAACTCTTACGCTTAAAAATTTAGGATTTAGTAATTGAATGTTATTGTGTATCCAGCATACATTAAAGAAGTTTGTGACTATGCACGTAGAATTCAAGTGTACTGTTTGAATTTAAAATGCCGAACTTAAAAGCGGAATTCAGCTTTAAACTGAACAATTCTTTGAGAATGTTTCTTGACTGAAAGCTATTTTTTCCAACTTTCTTACCAAACACGGCGTTCGGCATTCTTATATTCCTGTTTTAAAACTGGACTAACATTTAATATACGTGTTTGAGTTTTTGTTTCGCTCAGCACTTGACATTACTTAAAAGGATGTATATAATGCTATAATAAAAATTAGTAATTTGTTAACGTCATTTTTACATAGAATATTAATTTTTGGATTAAGCAAACACATTATTCATGGGTATCATGTGTGTCGTAAATCGTAACAGTAGTGTAACTCTAGATTTTAGGAACATGTACTTTTTGCTGTGGTATCAAATTTAATAAATAAATGTGATATTTAAAAATCTATAAATTGGATGAGGTTAGAAACATTTATTAGTTAATCGTCCGCAAAAAATAAGTAACTAAATGTGATACTATTAAAAAAAAAAAATGTGACATCACTTAGTATTTTAATTTTTAAGTTACAATACATTTGCAAAGACTGACGCATAAATCAGCCATTCATATGTAATTATTTTGTAATATGTTACAAAATTAATATAAGCACATATTACACAACACACTAAGAGCTCATGTTACACAATAACTACTTAAGTTCCCATCAACTGATGGGAGGAGGGTGCGGATTCTCATAACATGTCGATCCTGACATTTGATGCGTATGAATATGATTAAAATGCTAAGGACAATTTGATGTGTTATCTCGACATACAAGAATTCTGAGCTGATTTGGTATTCATTTATGTACTAATACTCAAAATATAGTCTCAAAAATTAATAGTTATTTCAATTTTCGAGAGTGTTTGCATGTAAGTTACTAAATTGTCAGCGAAATTATTACAACAAGCAAAAATAAAAAGCAAAAGCTTAGGATAATCAAACTAAATTTAAAGTCAGTTTATGTTTTTATCAGCATGAAAATAAAAGGTTAAGAAGAACTTTTTTCTAAGGGGTTTATTTTGATGTTATATATACATTGATTAAATATATACACTCTTTTAGCGAGTTTTTTTTCCCTTTGAAACTAAGTTTTCATAAAATGTGTTTTTAATACTGGCGATCAGCTGTACCTGTAAAAGTTTGAACTCGAAACAATACTTAAATTGCAGATCCATGTCACAAAATAAATATTATGCACAACAAATGGGGAATAAACACATTGAAGAGATTTGAAAATATGAAATAGTCATTATGTCAGGCACGAAAATAGTACAAATTATATCTCACACTTTTAGAAATTTTAATAATTTCGCTGAAATATTTTTTTTCATTGGATATCTATTTATTTGTTTTACAACTTCATTTAAAGTATTACTATTTAGACAGAAAAATTTTACAAGATTCAAAATCATAGTTGATTATATTTTTCTAATGGCTGTAAGAAAGTCGACTATATAAACTGTAGAAAATGCTAGGACATAGATAAAAAAAATCTGAATATTTGTTAAAAACGTGTATTGCTATAGTTACTTTTATGTCAAAAATATTATTTAAACACAACATTACAGTTTTGCTTATTTCAGTAAAATTTTTACTCACATTTTAAACTCAAATGATTTGAAGCTAGGATACCCAGTATTGTCTTTGTTGAGAAAGGATAACTGTTGGTAATACTTAAAATTACTAAAAAATAAAACTACACTTTAAGGCAACACTTTTAAACTATCTTCTATCTTTAAACTAATCTTTCACGATTAAGTAATTTATTTCACTATCAGTGTCAATTTTTATTTATTTTTCTTTTTAAAATTTTATAACAGTAGTTTTTTTTTTCAACTTAGATGTTACGTATTGGAATAAAGAAAAATTCAATGCATTATGTATCAAAACTTAAAATAGCGTTTTCGTCTCTTAATTCCCATTTCAATTTAGTTTAATACGAAACGAAAACCAGTTTTAACTTTCAGTTTATGAAATCGGAAGATATGAATTTTCTAAGAGCTTTTTTGTTATTTTTTTAGTACGTTAAGCTCTATTTTTCTATTTTAATAAGAATATAGAAATACAATTTGAGAGTATGAAAATATTATTGTATAATAAAGTCTCCAATTCCGGATGATTTCATTGCTGTTTTATCGCTGAAGGCTTTTTTCAGAACAAATTGAATTTCGAGTTCTTTCTTTAAATTGAATAAATTCTCTTAAAGCACGAAACTTCTTCAATCATTTTCTTTAGCATAGATATATCTAAAGTATTTTTTCACTAGTAATTTAATTCAAAACATATTGCACGAAGCTTTGGAAAGTAACTTTGATAAAAAGAGAAAAAAAAAAGACACTCCTTTACAGATGAAGTTTAATTCATGAATAAATTGAGATGGTTATTGTTACACTGATAGTGGCAATAACGAGCGAAAAAAAAATTCTTGCTATTCGACTGAAAACGCATTAAATTCTTACATGTTTCTAGAAAATAACATTTAAATGGAAATGAAGAACATTTTGATAGGGGAAAAATAATATTTTTTTTCCAATTTCAACGAAACTTCATAACGTAAAAACTAACAACATAATAAATGATTAGCATAAGAATAGCAATATCATATATTAATGAAATAATGAAGAAAATAATAACTTAATAACAATGCAAAGATCTAGGCTGTATGAAAAAACAAGTAAAAGAATGGATTGAATAAAATAATTAGTTAATTTTGAACATATAGGCAAGCTTCAAGAAAAACAGGCAAGAGTTGGAGGTTAGAAATGGTGGGAGAAACGGGGCAGCTGCATTTTTCCCGAGCTTGAATGTTAAAAAAAAATGTGTCTAAGTTATTCAGTAAATGTAGCAGCTTTAGCATTTTGCTTGTTTCTAACATGCTACAACTACTGAACTGGAAAAAATATTTTTTTACATTTTATTTCATCACAATTGCAACTGTACCATTATTTTCACCGTGCCATTCCCCCTACCCTTGATGAAGAAACAGACGCTATATATATATATATATATATATATATATATATATATATATATATATATATATATATATATATATATATATATATATATATATATATATATACAAGTTAGAATAAAAATGTGTTTTACGATTAAGAGATTATTGATAGGATGATACGTTTCAATATGAGGTTGTTGTTTTTTAATTGAGTTAAATGATATGTAACACAGTTAGAAGCTGTGGAAGTTTAATTTATGCCACTATATATGCTAAGATTCAATATTTGCAAAGTAACAAGTAGATGTAGTCTGTGTCATGAATCGAAGGAGCTTTGCTTACAATGGTGTGGGCTCAGGTGCGATCGTTACTGGTAAATTGAATTTACAAGCATATCAAAATGTTCTCGTAAGTCATATTTTACCAAATACTGATTTTATTATTGGAGAAAATTGGAAGTATCAGCACGAGAATGCACATATCCACTGGATCAACAGTACGAAAAATTGGTTCCAAATCAGCAACAAGGAAACTTTTAAATGGCCAACTAAATCTCCGGATCTCAACTCAATCAAAAATTTATGGGCTGACTTAGCAAGAAAATTTTATGCCAATGCAAGACAGTATAATTCATTTATGGAGATGAAATATACTATCGATGACGAATGGTATTAAAGTCTCGAATATGGCATAAAGATTCCAAACTTTGTCAAGACTTAGTTTTATCCATGGAAACAAGGACATTGGAAATATCCCCATCACCTCCATTTCTAACTTAATGTTCAAAATATAACTGATAACAGCGATTTTTTCCAGTCAAAATGGTTAGGCGTATTTATTATAGTGACCTCCCAAGTAGCATCAACTCATTGGATTTTGCTCGGCCGATCAAAAAACTCCTCGTAAACTGATTCTGTAACGCTCGATAACATCGTTCCGATCAGTATCCGAGCACGGTTTTCGATGAGCTACTTTTCATCGGAAAGCGATATTCTTCCGATCAACTTTCCCGATGAAAATAAGATGAGCTATATTCCATCGGAAAACGATATCCTTCCGATCAAGTTTCCCGATGAAATTCTTCGGCACGGGACTGTTCTGCTCGTAAATTGCTCCAAATCTCATCATATTCTCATCGGATTTTGCTGCTCGGATTCTGCTCGGCCGATGAGACATAATGGATCATCGACCGATGAGAATTTCATCGGGTTTCGATGAATGGCCGATCATCGGCCGAGGAGATGATGCTGCTAGGGCTAATTTTTTGAAAAGCAGGTTAAGAGTTTTACCGAAAATGTTCTTACATTAAATACATTAAAACTAAATAGATTTTTTTATTGACAATATGAAAAACTAAGGTTTGAAAATGAATATTTTACAAGACATAAGAATAATTGCCAAAGCTATAAGTAGTAACATTTAAGTAGTGAAAATATTAGTTTCAAAAATATGGTTACTGAAATGTCATCAACGTAACATTAATAAAAGCCAAACATCAATTTAAAATATACATTTAATTTGAAAGAGAAATAAGTACTGAGCATTAACTTCTAAAAAATACGTACAAAAATACAATACGGTTAATTAACTTTTGAATTCAACCTTCAATTTCAAGGAAATATTAGATTAAAAAAACACAAAGTGAAGTAATATATACGTCCAACGTGAAGTGGACGATTACAAATTTAAGGGTAGCAATAAAAAAAGCCTTGATTATTCGGATTATACAATTTCATAAAATCTTATGAAGCAGTCATTGTGTTCTCTTTGAAGAAAATACTATGAGAGAATTTCAGCTCAAGCTAATTAAACTGCACCCATGTTATATCACTATTCAAAGCTTAAGCCACATTTTGACTGCGTTATTGCGTGAATCGTATTGCTAGCTCTAAGGGAAAAGCAGTTGTTTTCCAGTTAGTGCTGAACGTCCACCCAGTAATCTAGGATATAATGAATAAATTTTGGTTGCAGTGAGTAATTTGGTTTGATTGATTATTGGATTGTTAGCTAGAAGTTTATTAACATGCAAAGCATTGTCTGAATTTGCTGTAGTAATTTCGTTAATCTATTGATTCAACTAGCTAGTTGTTACCTTGCGTGTCTCAATATGGATTTAACATCAGAAACACGTCGCAATGTTTCGTAAATTGGCTAATTTTGCAATTACGGTAATTTTAACTGCTATGCGTGCAATACAAACATGCATACAAAATTAATAAGATTATTTTTATTTTTTGAAAAGCACGAAAAATGTTTTATGGCAGAAATGTGTATACGAAAAAAAAAATCATTGTAACTGAAATTGAAATGTGTTTTTGCAATTTTTACTTAATGCTGATAAAAATAAAGTATTTCCTTGATGTGTGAAGAATCTTTGACTAAATACGAATTAAAAAATAGAGACAAAACTTTGCGTAGAAGATTGAATTTTCCGCCACCATTCTTCATTTCTTGATAGGTTTAACTTTTATGTCAGAAAAAAAAACTCAACATTTCTTGCTCAATTAGCACGAAAATTTGCAAAAGTTCATTTCCGTAATAAACATTTCCGAATAATTCAGAGGAATATTGTAAGTTGTATGACATAGTCGAGTTTTTGCTGTTTTGTGAATTACGTCTGTAACAGGCAGTTTTTAATTTCTGTATTTTTTGTAATTAAGCAATCTGCACGCAAATTTAATGTAGCATAAACATTATCAAGTTACACTACAGGAAAAAAAATTGAAGACTTTCATCAGCCCAAACCAGAATTATTTGTGTTCAAAGTCTGCGATTGTTACGTCTGTAACGATGGAATTGCCCTCTTGTCAAATACCTCTTCCTCAAGACCATTCAATAAACTCTCTAGACAATTTCCTTACTTTGATTACGTGTACTGAAAAGTTATTTTTATTTCATAAAACTTTTCATTCCACTTACAAAAGTATCTTAATAACGAAGGGAAGAATGAAGTCAAAAATTTCAAGGAACGATTAATGAAATAAAGAAATAAAAAACGTAGATCATGTTTCTTCAAAGCAATAACCTTTGAAACTATTTCTTTCTTTAAAAATGAGTCTAGATAAGTCCATCTAGCTCTTAATCATAAGTGCAAACTAACAACACACTCTACTCGGAATAATGAAATATGAGTAATTATATTATTTGAGATAAATTTATTTTATCGTAAACTAATACATCACTCTTAACAATAGTTTATTTTCACAAAAATTAAAACACTCAGACTGATATTTGAGCTATGTTTGCATATTTCTTCACAATCGTTCAAAAACACGAGAAGCAAAATTTCATTTCCTTGTTTGGTACAAACAATTAATTAAAAGCATCTTTACACACGAAACGCAGTATTTATGCAAATAGGGTAATCATAGCTCATAAAAGGAACAATGCACTGCAAAGAATAAGAAAAAAAGTTTTATGAACCTTAGGTGTTAATATGATTTGTGCTTTGTTCTTAAGGCAATTTCTTACCAGCAACAAACTTTCAGAAAAGATCTGACCGAGGAATAAACATACTACCAGAACAACGAAATTATTGCATTTTGTCTCTAAAAGTGTTTTTGTCTTCATGAATAATGCAACGCTAAAATCTTTCCTTAAGAGCGAATACATTGCAGTTGCAGAATATTTAGTAACATCTTTTATTTTATTTTACAAATATTGATAAAATCGCTTGTTATATTACTTTTTACCTATATTTGTTTAACCTGTATATTGTAAAGTCGTCCAATAAATAACGTACGACTATTGATAAAAGTTCGTACAAATATTGACAAAATCGCTCGCAATATTACTTCCTACCTAAAAATGTTTGCATTAATAAATTATCTATAATAAAATTTTATTTTACATTTAAATAGCTCTATTTAATAGATTCATGGTGGCCAACTTTTTTTTTTTAATCCTAGATGCCCCTTTAATGCAATTGAACGTCATCTGGTAACTTAGGAAGTGAAACTTGGTGGATCGCTCTCAAATTGTGTGCACTGTTTTGCTTGCAATTTTATGCTTCACTGTAAACCTCAATTTAAAGATGCAGAAATATTTTTTATCCCTATTGTTTTTGAGAAATGGGTGACAGAACTTTACGAAGTAGCTTTTTTGCATTAGAATGTTATAGTTTAAATAGAAACCACCAAGTTATTTTCTTTTGAAAATGCTTTAAAATTTCATTACTAGAAGCATGACATTATTAAAATTTCTAAAATTCATTTTAATGTAACAATTTATTTCACGAAATCCAGTTTGCTAGTTGTGCATTAACCAAAAAACAGAAAATGTCGATCGTTATGGAAAAAAACTCAGTTCAGACATTAAAACACATAGAACAAATATATATAAAAACTTAGCGCTTTGATAACTCTTCTGCTCCAAAAAAAAGAAACTTTTAAAAAGGAAGGGTTTCAAAATATAATATAAATTCACAAATTAGAAGTTTTTTTTTTTTCGTATCAACTATTCAACAATTTGTATGACAAACAGTTGCTTAAAAACTACATCGCATAACTGTTTCCATTGTTAGTCTTTAAAATTGGTGCAATGTAATATGGGAATCAACAATAACTGAACATTATAAATAAAGTTAAATTAATAGTTATAAATTAATGCGTAAGTGTTGTTATTTTCCTTTTAAGTTATAACTTCTATCTTTTTGCTAGTACATTTTAATCCTTAGTGATTCAAAAATGTAAATATAATAAAAAAATAATTGAAAATACATTTTCAGCCTTGTTTTGATTTGGAAAATTGCTTTGAAATTGCAGAAAAGTATTTTATAGAATTTCCTACAGAAACATTATTTTGTAAGCAAAATGAATGACGTTCCTATTTACTTTAAATTTAAGTAAATATGTTTCAAAATGCAATTAAGTAGGCTGTCTTGTTAGTTATGTACACAAGATTAGTGTGAAAAGTTTGCTTAAATTAAATAATCATATTAGAGCGTAAATATTTAATAACTATCCAGACAGTATGTGAATAATAATCAGACGTTCGTTAATTATGTTACTGAATTTTAGAAAATACATAAGTGTTTAGAGAAAACATATAAAATTTCAATGATAATTGTAAATAAATAAGAAATTGACGATGTTAGAAAGCATAAATAACTGAAGTTTGTAAAATAGGAAATGGTGTATGCATATGAATATTAGACAACTTTAAAGCATAAATAATTACAAAGAGCACTATCAATAATTTATTAAACCTTCAGGGTGTTAAGCTGTTTCCAAGAAATGACTCATTTATGCCTATTATTTGAAGATTTAACTACAGAAACAGTATAAAATCTTTTTACAATGACAATGGATAGAGCTAGTTAAATCGATCAAAATGACTGCTATAATTGTTTTTGGTAATTGATCTGTTTAATATGAGTTATATTTTAGGTAATTTGAAAATGTCTGAAAGCTTCTGCATAAAAATTAAGATGACACGTGTTCTAGTAGACACACTATTTTTTATTATTCATCTATCGTAGTAGGTTACTAATTAAAAGAATTACAATAAAAACTAACGGGTCCTTCAATAAGAACAGGTAGATAATGAAATGGAATAAAACAAGCTTTGTGTAAGATATTAGTTAAATTGCTTTTAAATCATATATGGCCCATGCCAAAATGCATGGAATATAACATCGTTCGATAGTTTATCGCACTTTTCGCAATGGCTCAGATACAAGTGATCCGATTTCCAATGATTTAGCAATCTAAATTTAAGAGATGGCTTGGGTTATGTTGACTTTAAGGGCATCGGTATATTGTGACTTATTTGTAAAGGAAACTGAATTCAGGAAACCCCACAAGAAAACGTCTAGAAGGATCAAATTGCACGACATTGGTAGCCAGTTCACGTTTACTCTGCGAGAGATAACTGTACTCTCAGATAATTCACGCATCAACGCAGAATATGTATCGGAGCGTTGACTAAGGGCCATCCTGCTCAAATCACATGTCGTCTTTGTACGTATTGTTCAGTTATTGGCAGAGAAATCCGTGGTCATCATTCTGTAACGCTTGCTATTGACAGCCTCACTATCGTCGTTTCGAAAAATTGCGACTAACTAATGATGCCGTCTGCTCTAATTCCGACCCAAACAATTTATATTTGTAGGATTCATTGCTACCTGGTGAATTTATCTTGGATTGGTGTTGTCTCATATACGCAAACAGCAAATGCATTTGCAGTAAAATGAACGCAACATGCCCTAATAAACATCCATTTTGATAAAGAATTATCATTTGAACGTGCTGCTTGCACAATTGCTTAACTTTCCGTACTGATTTGGCATCAGTGACTGAACAATAAATATATTAGACACAAGCCATCAAAACAACATGGCCACTACAGGCTGCCAACTTCTACCCACTCTAATTGAATGACCCTTTAGTTAAGTTACAGACATATTTTGTTCAAATGTCCATTGGGGCATGAAGGACTGCTATTATTCATTCAGTTATAATATTTTGCTTTGGATAGCAATACAATCTCCAATCTATTATTAATGCACATGGCGACAGGGACTAATTTGAGATGCAGACGAGCAGACCGGAACGTCCACAAAATCTTGGACAAATTGTCATTTTTTTGTATTTATTTTTTCTCTGTATGTCAGCCTATTTAACCTCTATGTCAAAACAATTTAAAGTTTGTTAGTGTAATTCAAAGCTATTTTAATAAATGTATTTAAACAGTCTCGATGAAAGCAAACTACCCGTTAACGGGTTCAGAAAACCTTGACATTTTTTGTGTATTTTATGTGTTCTCTGCGTGCTAAAAACACATTTTATATTTATCTCTCTGTTTTTAAAGACAAAAACAGTTTAAATAAATTACTTTTTTCTTCTTTTCAAAAATGTAAACATTGAGTCGCTTTAATGCTAGAGAAATATAGTGCATTAATGTTCAGCGGAAAAACCCGCAGTAGCAATTTTGTTTTCTTCTCCCCAAACTTTTTTAATTCGGCACTAATTATATTTTCCTTGTAAACTAGTTTGTAACTGATATTCTATGCTAGTAACTTGATTATTATATGTGTCAGACTGATGAGTCCAAATTAGGATGAAATTGCAGCCTCTGGATAAAATAATTGGGCTGTTGTTATATTGCAAAGTAAATATTGTCTGAATTTATATTAGCAGATTACAACACCACATTTACAAAAAAATTTAAAGAAATATCTTGTGAGTTGTTAAATATTAGTGTTAGGTTAAGACCTAAACTGGCACTGACGTAAATTATGTTAGTTAACCTCTTGTGGTAAAATGATTAATTTAGATTAGTAGCCTTACAATTAGAAACCTCAGAATATCTTGTCATATAAACAATACTTGGATGTTAGTAAGTAAATGTTATTGAAGATTTATTATAAATCAATTGAACATTTTGATTTTTCAAATACCTACAATTCCTTTTACATCAATAATGTACTGAATAATGAACAATTAGTTCAAGTTAAAAAAACATTTTTCCTTAAATAAACATATTATTATTTTAAGCAAAATTATTTGCTATGAAATCGTTCAAGCGGTAAGTATATTTGCAAATTTGTTTAATGTGGCATACACGTTTTAAATGTTTAGGTTTTGTCGATACTACCATAAGAATGTTAGGGTTTTAAACACAATTACCACACAATTCTAGCGAGTTTTAAATATGTAATAAATTGCCAATGATGTATTACAAGAATAACAATAACTTATACATAAGTTTAATTTTTGGAAGAAAGTTTAAGTAACTCACGAACGTGGGTTTACACAAAAACATAAATGAATGTTCGCTTTCTGACATAAATGAATTTTTTAATTATAATTAAAAAAATAGTTTTGATGCAATTATGGAATAATGAGAAAAAGCAACACATTAAAAAGTAGGAAGTAACAAATTCTGTTTTATTCTTTCAAACTTTTCTTCGAATTGCTATTTATTTTTGCTCCATTTGTATCTTTTGTTCAGTTCAATTTCTAGTTCTTTACTCAAAAGCAAAACGACGTAAAAAAAAAAAAAAGTTACAAATAAGTAAAAGAGAAAGAAAAGAGAAATTGTAAAATAAGAATGTAAAACTGAAAAATGAAAAGGAAGAACATGATTCTATTTTTGCCACGTCTGTTATTTACTAATTAAATGAATACCTTATCGAAATGTTAATTAATTCTAGATAGACAGATGAATGAAGGAACGCAAATACTTTCTTCTATTAAACAAAACTTAGAAAGGGTACTATTGAAGCGAATAATTACGTTTCGTTTTTCTACTGAATGCTCTTTAATCAGACCCTGGGGAAACGAAACAAAAGCAAAGTAAAGTTTTCTGGAATTAATTGTTTCCGAAGAACATGACTTTTTCACAAAAATACCACGCAAAAACCTTTTTGAAAGCAATCTGCAAAAATAATCTCAGAAAGCAATGCGAAATAAAAAGTCATTAATACAATGTTCGAATGTGCTTTTTGCTTCAAATAAACCTATCCAACCGCGTAGTTTTTTACCCTTGAATAAATTACTCAATGTTTATGGTTCCCTGCTATGTTAACGACTCAGTAGTGTCCCCAAGTAGCAGTAACAAGAAATTACAGCAACGATCCGCACGGTACTAATGGCTGCCACCCCTCAAGAACGTCCAAATCTTCAAGACGCCTACTATTGGAGAGGTTTCGTTTGTTGACTTAGCACTTCACGTACAGTTTGTTGTAGCGCGCTACGGAGGAAATGAAGAAATATTTATTTTGCATGGAATCTTTCCCTAACCGAATTGGCTAGGGGAAAAACTGAATCACCATTCTTTGAAAAGATGCAATCTTGAATGTGATGCATATTTGAATTCCACCAGCTGACGTTGATAAAATATGCGCATGTGATTTATAATAACAGGGCATTTTGTTTTATTTGTTTGCTATCTTTTACGATTTTATTCGTGAATCGCGAGTCCTGCCAAAAAGCTTGTATCTCGAGTTTTGGTTTTAAACCATGGATACATTTAAATATCTAGCTAGGCATTCACTCTTTGATGAGTTGTTGTTTGATGCTGATGTCTGCGCTTGCAGCAGTAAAAATTAAAAATTGAAAAATGCATGGGAGATTAGGTTTATTGATATTTCTATGCAGGGGAAGAGACATCAATCGATTTTTCGTAGCTGGTTAAAAATCAATATAAGCTCTCAGGCTTGCGAGTTTTGAAAATCTGAATGAGTTTTGCGAGTTTTTATGAATATTGAATGCCGTGCTTCGCTTTATGCGACAGAAAAATGATTCAAGGGAGGCAGGTCAAATACGAAAACATGATGTATTTTATTACTTTAGTTTCCTAGGACTTTTCGAACAACACATTTGCCAGGAGATGAGATTTAATTTTAATGTATCTCTGTTTTACTTGTTTAAAATGCAAAATCATTTTGGTGATAAATAAATGTTGTTTTCGTATACATTATTAGAACATTTCTGCATCTGAAAAAGATAATTAATTTTTCTCAGCATTTACTATTGATTTTAAAGATTTATTGGGATGCTATATTCGTAATAATAAATTGCGCCGATATGGGCCATTAAGCGCAATTTTGAACGTTTGCATAATATTTTGCGTAATAGTACACATAGAAAGTGCTGCAATAGACATTTTGAAATGTTCGTCTTTTTTACCAGATAAATTATTTAACTAATATTTTAATTTATTCTTCAAAGTTGAAATAAATTTTGCTTTTTATTCGGAGGAACAACAAACGTAAAGTATATTTCATTCACCAACTTAAAAATGCGTTTATATCTTTTTTGGCCACAATAGTGTTGTTTTTTTCTGTTACAAAAAAACAAAACTAATAATCTATACTTTTTCAAGTAAAACGCTAAAACACGTAATCGGGTACTTTTATACAAGAATCAGAAGTCTAAACGGAGTCATTTTTAGTTAATGATTTTTTTTCATGGCTCAACTACAGTAGAGTTATGTATTGTCAGTTGTTTAACATTTAGAGTTAAGTTTGCAAAAGTACACAATCTCACATAAATTGCAAAAATCTACTTCTGAGTTATTATTCCTACTTGATCGTGCACTTTTTTGGGCTTGTATAATGCACCTTCTATCAAAAAAGTGGAGAATCTTATCAATTATGTTGAATGTGTTTAGTAAAAAAATGCATGCTCCCACCTGAGCATTTCGTCTGAATGTAAACATACCCAATGTAAGATCAAGTGTTAAAGAATACCTTATCTTATCAGTTCTTGGTCGCAATCAGCAGTATGGCATTTTCATGAGTTCACTTTTGATCGTTAGTAGTAAACGAAGCTCAATCCATGATTTTTCAGATTTTTTTTTTCAGTCCGCTTTGTTGATACTATCACCGCGCACAGCAATTTGGAAATAATTCATCTCAAAAAGGTCTAAAATCGCTGTGAAAAATTAATTTTATTGAAATACCAGCTTAATCTGGGTTTCTAGCATGTGGTTTCAAGAACACACGGGTAACAGCAACAACATATTTTAATACGTTGCTCAATAATATCTTATTTTTATTTGCGCACGTTAGAACTGGTCATACATTTTAGGCACAACATGTAGTTAAATATAATTTAAATAATTTATTTTTAAAAAAGGCCGATTCTCAGCTCACATCAAAATATTTTATCTGTAAATACTTAAACAATACAGTTTGAAAAGGAGAAAAAAAAGTTGAATACCGAATGTTATTCATGCGAAAACATCTTTTGAAATATTAAGTAAGTAGGGCATGAAACTATTATTATCTAATTCGAAAGTTTAGAAATAGATTCAGGTGTAAAAGAAAATATTACAACTTTAAATCACACAACATTGCAGTTTTATGTTTCTGCGCAAAGATAATTCTTTTCTCCCACTGTAAAAAATAAATGTTGTATTTACAGTATAACTACAGCTAATTTCCTAGTAACAAACTGTAAAAATGCCTAGATTCACAGTAATAAACTGTAAAATTTCTAATATTACACTAATAAACAGGAATTGCTCCTACCTTTACAGTAATAAACTGTAAAACTGCTAATTTTACAGCTTTATTACTGTGCATTTTAGTTTTAAATGGAACCTCTGCTGCTAGTATTATACTGTTGTTGTTACAGTAGAATACAGCTCATTTTGTGTTAATAAACTGTAAAATATGGTAATAAACTGTAAAATAGATAATTTTACAGTTTACTACTGTGTTTTTACAGTTTTAAACTGGAACCTCTGCTGCCAGTATTATACTGTAAAAACAACAGTTGGTTTTCTGCAGTGATGAATTGATCTGGTTTTGATTTTAAGCACCTCACTTAGATATTATATTGCAAAGACATGATCTTTTCTGTTATTGAAACGAGAATACAATTATTTTAAGGAAAGATTAAATTCATATACACAAGTTCACACATTAAACTCATAAAAATATAGGTCCCAGAAACAACTTGAGGCTCGGTATGCAGATATATGTATCCTTTCAGAACAGACAATGGCAATAGCATTCTCCTTTGCGTATTTCCTGTATAGAAAAAGTAGGTGGTGTTGGGATATTCAACTAAAATTTGTGTGTTAGATTTCCAAAATTTTATTTCAAAGTCAGTATACAAATCCTGTAAGAATGCTATTGAATCCTGTTGAAATGCATTGATTACGAATTTGACTTTTTTTATATATTCTTACAGTATTTTAAATAAAAAAGGAAATGCTACGAACTCTTTCGCTGACTTTCAAAAAGCATTTCCTGAACTTCATGTTTCTATTTTTTTATAATTTTCAAAGTATTTCTAAAGTTAAATAAGCAGCACCGGAACCTTAACCCAAACATGTCAAAAAGTCTCTATCGATAAATTTCCAACGCCACGTGACACCAATCCCTAACACAAGAAATAATTCAATACAATATTCAGAAGCACTGTTTCTTGAGCATTGAATTAATTACTTCCATTGTTCTCTATCTTTACCTAATCCACTTTGTAAGCTTCTCAAATTCTCAGCTGTAATTAAAAATGCATGCGATAGCCAATCCTCTCGACGTTATCTAAAGAGTTAGAAATTAGTTTAAGATCAATAAAGGCAATATTGATAGTCTTTTGTTTTCCTTAACTAGCTTTCAAAATCAAACCTGGAACAGGATAAATGCTCAAAAGTACAATGAATGTTATCAGTAACTGCCATCATTTTAATTAACATTGGAGCAATTTTCTTGTAAACCATTCATTAATAAACATCAATCACAATCTTTTCATCTCGAATCAATTCTTTAATCTCATGTTTTAAAGCTTTTAAGTACTTCTTTTAAAAATGATAGGTTGTTCTTTGTCACGAGGATAAAATAAGGCGGAAAAATGTCTTTTTAACTTATTTTGAAAAGGAGGCTAACGTAACTTCTTGCAGAAAATTGAGAGTTTAATAAAAAAAGTTAAACTTTTTTAAACAGTTACATATATTCAATTTTTATCACGCTTTGTGTTCAAGAAATTATTACGTTGCTATTGTTTTTCAGAGTTCTAGATAATGTACTTTAAGGGTAGCTTCACAAAGTTTTATATAAATTCAGCTCAAAATCAGACAATTATATAAATAAGATAATTATATCGACATACACGAATGACGTGATTTTAGAATATTTTTCTTTATTTTCTTAGTAAAAATATTTTTTAATTAAGATAAAGAATTTTAATGAAATATTAGGTTCAACTATTATTATACTTTTTTAATTATTTTTTAAATAAAAGGTCACAAATATCTCACTCGTTAAACACTATATTTTCGTGTTACGTCATTTGTCTCATGACACGACAGTTTCACTTTGAAGAGCCAACTTCTTTTTTTTTTTCGTTGTATTTTTATTTCAAAAAAGTCATCGCTACAAAAGAGTTCTGTATTTAATAAAAAAAAAAAAAAACTTTTCACAAAAAAAAGATAGGACGCAAATAATGTAACATGATAGTTTACGTTGAATATTTGTATTTATTTATTTATTTTTTGGAAGCAATTATATCGCACCCTTGCTACAAAAGTGTCACAACTCAAAAATTGTAATATTTGAGTTATGACCGTCATTAGACGTAGTTTACACGTCTCTACCAATCGTCAAAAAAGCCAGAAGTTGCATTGAAAATTCAGCCGCCAAGGGGCAGTTATGGCATTTTGTTGTTATCAAGATGCATAGGACCCCTTCCACTGAAATACCACATCTTGAGTTGTCGTCCAGCCGTCGTAGAGTAACGTGCGTAACTAACGATCATAGTTTGAGATGTATCGGTCTTCATATTGACAAATTCAAAAATACTAAAATGTGCCTAGTCAGCCCGAAAACAGTTTTTTGCCATTCCTGGAAAACGTAGTTTTTTAAGTTGTGGCACTTTTGTAGTAAGGGTGCGATATATTTAATAATAATATTTAAGTAGGCCCATAGTATTTTTAATGTGAACAAAAGTTCTTAAAAAAAATCTTTATCTTCAAAATAGTTCCGAATAGAAGCACCCTTTCCTCCAAGAAACGGATATGATAATTTATTTTTCCCTACAATTATGTCTCAAGGTTAAACTCAATTAAGAAAGTTTTCCTATGACTTGCCCATTCATTCCTCTTATTTCGCCGACGACAAAGATGTAATTTCCATCCACGATCTATTCTCTGTACCGTGCCGGAGCCTCGCTTGTTAAATGCTCATTTTCCCTGCTCGTTAAATTAGTTGATCACGTTACGTTTAATGCTTTTGAAAGAAGCAGATATCTTAGTTGCTTCTTATGTATAAGCAGAGTTAGGGATGATGTCATCCCATCTCTTGCATTCTATTGTTTCAAAATCTTTAGCAAATATTTTTTTCAAAAATTATAGAAGCAACATTTCTCAAACATATGAAAATATATGCGGCGTACATAAGTGGAAAATCCCATAATCTACTTGCTTCACTTTAGCTCTGAACGATTTATTTAACATAAAATACTTTCTGCTCATACTATATGAGGTATTCAGAGATCTAATATATAGATGTCGTTCATTGCCTGAATCCACTTTAGCACTGACCGCCTTGTACGTATCTTGGGACAAATTACAGTTTGAATATGTTAACGGGATTGTGTGTCTTTAAAGAACACATCAAAGACGTTTCTCCATTGAGATAAATTAAAAACATTGATTACTCATTTACATATTTAAATGTTTAAAAAAACAGAGCTTTAAAACAAAGCGCATACATTTCGAAAAATTCAAAAATTTTAATTCAAGTTAAAATTATCGAAACAAATAGATAGCTTTACGCATACTCAATTACTTAATCAGAATTAATTAGGATGAACTTTAAGGTTAATTGTATCAACTATAAAAGTATCTTTTAAATGTCTCATTTTATACAAAATGCACTTCCAATAGCATATTTTATAGAAATTTTATGTCTAGTCAAAAAAAATGTGATTCTAAAATAATAAAAGCTATGTTCATTTAACAGCACATAATGTATTTAAAAAAAATACATTCAATTATGGAACACCTATTTTGTTGACGATTTTCATGAAAAAAAAAAGAACTAAAGTAACAGTAAGGCTAACAACTAAAGAGTCTAACAAATAAGAGGTTAAAAGAATTAGAGCAGATGTCACATAATCAAGTACCAGAAATCCATTAAAGTCAGTAGCATACTTTGTATCATTCTTGAAAGAAATTAATATAAGAATACAATATTTAATGGGTACCTTAAGATTACAAGTGATTGTTACGCGCATATCATAAAATTCACAATACATTAAATCTTAAACTCGTTATAGTGTAGGGCCATTTTACGTCAAATCAAAGGAAAAAAAAATACTTTTTAGATTCATGACAAGTAATTCCAATAAAATGCATAGGTTTGATTACACCAATTTTGATATGAATATTTTTAAAGACTTTTTGACAGTTCGTTTTTGGAACAAAACATCTTAAAATACTTGAAAAATAGTAAAAAGTGACATATTTCCTTTATCTCTTTTATACTCCAGAGTGTTTTAACTAATTGACATTTTTTAAGCTGCCAAAAAAGGCTTTTATGTGATAAATATACTTGGGAAGGTGATGTGCCATTACTACTTCAAGGTCATGAAAAACAATAAAAGTTAAAGATCTTCAAAATTGATTTTTCAAAAATCTGAATAAAACAAAATAAATAAAACAAACTCGATTACTAATGTGGTGTATTTTCGGGTGGAGTGAACAAAACTAAGTTTTTATTTTCAAATCATAATAGTGCGGAAAAGTTGCGATTGGTGAAGACTTACAAAAAAAAAAAAAAAAAAAAAAATCGGATATTATCTTCCGATCCCGTAACGAGCCTGAAATTTTGACTAAATGAAAAATTCCATGCGTACTTAGTGGTATTTTAAAATTTTTGTTTCAATGTTTCATTTTAATGCTCTTGGAAGGAAAAGTTACGATTGGTGAAGCCTTCCAAAATTGGAAAAAAAATATATTGAAACCGAATAATACCCTCTAATCCAGAAACAAGCCAGAAAAATCAAAACATTGGAAAATTTCAGCTTTTTTTTGGGAAAAGCAAAAAAAATTATCGTTTTAGTTTTTTTTTTATTCATTTTTACTCTTTTAACTTTTTATTACTTTTTATTATTTTTTATTACTTTTTAAAATAAATATAAAAACAGGTTTTATAACACAGTGAAGCAAATGGTTGTATAATTTGTCAAAGAAATCTTGTAAACAAAAACAATATCACTTCAAGAAATATGTTCGAAACGAATTTAAATCAACTTTTTGACTTGACGAAGAAAGAGGGTTAAGCGCCATCATTCAGGGCCCGAATGATTGCAAGATCTTCTCGGTTTGGTTTGCCCTGTATGACGTACGTGTTTATTTAAAATTAAAAAAAAAATAAAAATACATAAAGAATCACATGGAGTAGGTTACATAATTTTGAATAGTCTTGGATATATAAATTAACATGGAAAAAAAGGAAAACAAACAAGGGAACAAACGATGGGAACAAGGTGGTAAGGAAGTCCAAGCCCTATGGTAATTCAGGAAAAAAAAAGCTGCTTGTTTTTGAAAAGAAATTCAATTAGGGACAATGCGTTTTTGTAGGCCTTCTTGTCGACTAAAAGAAAACTTTTCCATTGTGCTCTTATATTGGTAGAAAGCACTAGATGAAACGCTGACGTGAACCTGCAGTGGAAGAAGAAGTGTTCAAAATCCCCAAATTCACCACAAATGCAGTTGGGAGAGCTGAGGAGAGTTCGTTTGTAGAAGTAGGAATGAGTGGTTGATACTTAAAATTTAACGGACAAAAAAAATTCCTCGCTCTCAGAATATTGAACATGAAACAGGGATATCTAACAGAATGGAACCCAGTCAAATCCTCAGCTCTAAAGTTACCATCTGCATTTTAACAAGAATGGGCATATACTTGGATCTTTTTTATATAGTATTTAAGTGAAAGTTTTCATTGCTATTCCTTATTTCTTAAAAAAACAATCTAACTAAGCTTATGAATAAATATAATATTCTCATTTATTTGTAATACTCTATTAAAATCTAAATTAGATGATAAGTTGTTGAGTTACGACGTATCTTTGAGAGTAGAGTGGAATTACGTACTAAAAGCCGGGACACTTTGTGTCACTTAGCATAATTCGGCTGGCTGTTTTTTTTTTTTTAATCAATTTAAATTCAGAATATTAAGGGTTAAAATTGAAAGATTTAGAACAGGTTTTCCCACCATTATTCTTTCTATGGTCTAAAAAAACTTTCTTTACCGTAATGTAATTTGCTTCATCTCCATTGTTAACTATGCACCCTGTATAACATATACTTGTCCTAATAGACAGCTATAATTATTCTGTTTTATGTCAGTGGAGTCAAAAAGCAAATAAACAAATAAACGTAATTATGTGTCAGAAAAAACAGCAAAAACAAAAGAAATAACCTTTTTTCTTATTTTCATCAGTTTTATTTCAAGCCTTTCTGTTTATCTTGCAAACATAAAGAAACCCCTACCAAAAGCATCGCATAGAAACTGCCGCAAGGATTATAGCTCCTGACAACTCCTCATAAATGTATGATAAAAATAGGTTGGTTAACTTTGTTCCTATCAACCAAACTTCGCTAATCACATTTCAGCAATCAAATTAATAAATGTTAATCTCGTTATTGGCGCTCAACACTAACTTAGAAAGTAGATTAATCTCTAGCTTTTAGGGAATTTTATCAGATTTTTGCACGTTGCCTCCGAAAAGACAATTTATTCTGAAATCTTGATCGATGAATAAGGTTTATAGGAAAAAAATGCAATAAATTTGAACACCAGCTTTCGAAATTTATTGATTTATTGTAATACAATAAATACAAAAGCCTTCCTGTAGCATCTTCTCCAATTATTTACTGTGCAACAGTTTAGCAATATTAATTTAAGATTATGCTAAATATTATTTTAAATAAAAAATTCATACTATCGTTTTCTGATCGACGTTATTCTTGTTATTATTATTATAATATTCAAAGCAATGTAGTTAAAAAATGCAGCTGAGAAACTGAATAAAATGTTGTATGTTTCAAGAAGTGGCAAAAAACGGGAAAAAATAAAGAACGATATTAGTAAATAAATTTCTTTTAATTAATTTGTTCTCTTAACATTTCAATTTATAAAAAAATCTTTCTTGTATATTTTAAGAAAATTTAAAATACTTTACAGACGTATAAATATACGAATATAACTAAACTGTCTCTTCCCCGCAAAGTTTTATGGAAAATAAATATGAATTTAGGTGCTCAAAGTTAAAAGGGGAAAAAGCAAGAACAAACGATCATCAGAAGGTTTGTCTTCGGTAAAGCTCAATGAAATAACACTAACTTAAAACTTCATTTTAATTACCTGCAGAAAATATGCATATTTACGCTGCACCATCCGAATATCCCCTCCCGTTAATGATACATAGTTTTTAATTAAGGCTTTAATGACTGAAAACACATCTGCATGTAATTAAGGAAGAAATCTTATACATTTCTCCGTCAAATTCAGGTATTTGACGCATTTCGATGAAATTACTATGTGGCATTAGTGCTTCAGCATTTTATGTTTCTTAAGCAGTAATGAGCCCTAAACCAAGAATTTTTCCGTAAACCGATACGTATGCTAATAACGTTTGTCTCATTTGCTTATTTAAGCAAAAAGTGCGGTGGGGATATCGCTGTAATAATACTACGGCGTTATTTACATTTTAATTGAGGCATTGGGTAAGGTAAATATTTCATCTAATAGGTTCGCTCTTTCTTGGTATAATTGCGGTAAGGTTCCATCTTGTGAGTTAGTTGTAGTCTTAGTTTAACTTGGGGATGCTGACGAATTGAAAAGTTGCGTTAATTATCGATACCTAAATGCTAAATGTAGTTGATATGCATTTCCTTAGATTTTAAAAATATTTGACTTTTTCTCTGCCTTTTTTTTTTGATCGTGACGATAATTCTACATCCCCGTCTCGACCTGTGTATTGATAGTTCTACTATTTATGCTGTTTGTCATAGCTAAATTATCATAGCATAGATTATACTGTAGAAACTAAACTTATACTGTCTTTAAAAAAGTAGTGTTAGTCATCATAAAATAATGTAACGATGAACGAAATATTTTTTGATTGCAAGACGCTTTCTCTTTCGTTTACCATATTTACTAGATTAAATGGGGTTGAATGGGTTAGGTGCCATTGTGTTATATGAACTACTTTTGGAAAGAAAAAAAAGTAAATACTACGCGGTTAATCGTACACACTAACAAAGCGCGGGTTTAAACTAGTATGAAGCGGGATTGCTAAAGAAATTTTAGTCTATTCACGAAGCTAATATTTAACAGCTAATAAGGAAGCCGATACTTACTCTGAGATACGTTGCTCCTGAAAATCTCGCATTGTGTTATATATACGTAACAAATCACCTGTCTCTCTTGTGTTTTCAATTGAAATAAAATTATTAAAGTGAAACATGAACTTTGCCTAACAGATGCAGATTTGTCTGACGATAAATTACTAAAACCATTTTTCGGAAACTGTATAGTATAGTAAACTACTGTATAGTATAGTAAATGTAATTTTGTTCTTGAAACTCTTGAGAGTAAATGAAAGAGAAATTCTGAACGGTTCCAAAGAGTGCATATTTATTAATAAAAATAAAATTATTCTGATATACAGTTTTCATAGAATTATAAAGGATTTAAACTCTTCCTAAATTTTTAACTAAAATATAATACATTCTTTTCTTGCGTTTAAATTCTGGAATTGGCCATATTAGAAACAAATTAGTGTGCAATATTTAGCGCCCAAGCCCTTAGAGCTCTTAATAGGAGCTTCATTCACTGCTAATTGCCTCACAGTGGAAAAATCTTCACGCAACGAAAAAACTGTTTCCACTTGTATTCGCTTGGTTGCTTTAGAATAGGTCTTTTTTCTGCAGATGCCTTAGACTAATCACATATTCATTAAATATAGTATAATACATGAAGTGTGGTGCATTTACACCGTTGTAAACATTTCATTATTTGATAGTTAATATTTCGTAGACTGTTCGTTAATTACATATTAAGCAAATCATATGCATTGCTCTTTGCTAAGAAATGATGGTTATATAAAAATGCATTAAAGCGCTTAAAAGAGAACACTTGTTGTGGAAAAAAATCTAAATGTAAAATATATTAGAAACAAACTATGTTTTTCTTCTTTATTCTTTATTTCTAAATTAAATGTATTGTCTATTTTATTTATGTATTTGTTCTCAAACATCTAACCTTTTCTTATCATTTTTCTGAAAATCCAACGAGACAAAAAAAGACAATCGGAGAAAATATCTTCAACAAAGACTAAGAAAAACCCTCATTCAAACACTTCCCAATAAGGTTTTCTTCTTTTATCTATATGGAATTAATACTTACTGAGGATTGAAAGCATTAAACAAAAAAATAATTAAAAAATGACTGAAACGGAGTATCAGAAAACATGTAGCCTAAATTTTGAGGCCGTGACAGCTACATACACATGTTTTGCGCTGTGTAAGTTCAGTTTTGTATCCTATATTAAATACTTTTATATTAAGTGTTTGATATTCAAAAATACTTCAATTTTATTTTTAAATAAAAAATAAAAGAAATTGTGCTCTCATTATAAAAAAAAAAAAAAAAAAGCGCGAAAATATTAATGATAAGGTATACATGAAACATTGAAAAACTAATAGTGCTTAGATAAAAGCGCAAGTTGTTCGAAACACAGCTAAGAAAAATAAACATAGAATGAGAAATAAGCGAAAGCTTAAGAGTTTAAATTGGAAAAAAAGAAACGTGAACAAAAGGAAAAAAATCAAGATAATTTGAAAATTTCTTTATTTCTCTTCTTATTCTCTTATTCTCTTCTGGGAGTTTAACCCATTAATGCCTGACCTTTTTCTTTTGTATACTGGATATTTTGTATACTGGTTACAAACAGTGTTTAATGGACAGAAAAAATAATAAAAAAATATTACGTAAAAAATATTTTTTTATTAAGGAAAGAAAAAATCGTCTCTTAAAAGTTACGATAGACCCCAGAGGGTACATGCTTTTTTACTAAAAATTTTTTCTGCCTACAATATAATATTTAAAAAGACATTTTGTAAGAAGAAAGAAAATCAGCAATTAACATAAACTGGAAAGCTGGGAATAACTTTGAAATCTTACTTTTTTTTTCTTGAGATTGTGAACGATGTAATTCTTGATAAAGATCATATTGAAACTGCTACAGAACACACTTTACAATGGTCATGTGCTGCAATACCAAGGTACTAATTGAACACTATTAATTGGTTGAAATGTTCATTTTGGGGAAATTCAGACCCTTTTTTAGACCGTCCCTAAAACGGGACGCTAGGCATTAATGGGTTAAACAGAATAAACACTAACATCGCACTGTACAAAACTAAAAAAAAAAAAAAAAAATCCTATTCTTTTTAAGAAACTAAATTACACCAACTAATAGTACATTTCACTCTTTATTTTTTCAATACCCTTTTGTGTCAGACCAAAAAAAAAAAAATCTTTTATTGTAGGGAAATACAAGCAAAATATTGTAAAATAATGTGTTATCAATTTTAATTCATTATCACTGTTTACACACAAGCGTGCTTTAGCACTCGTTTGTGCCGTGTAAAACCATCTTCTGACTTTAAAGCAAAAGTTTCAGAACCGCTAAGTTTTCTACACTTTAATTATAGAAGTCAGACATTTATTAGAATACAATGGAAAATTTCTTCAAAAAGCTTTCCCACCTCCCCATTCGAATTGCAATTTAGCATTTTTATACGAATTGAGTTTATTTTATGAAAAAAAAATATGTTTAAACTTACGCACAAGCTTTATTTATGTGCAACTTTATTTAAACTGTTGTTAGTGAGAAAAAAGAAAAACATGAAGCAGGTGTGGCAGTAGATATTAAAATGATAACCTGTGTACTTTAAACATATGTGTTTGCAAAGCATGGTGTGACAGAACTAAAATATTTCTCGGCTGAAAGCAATCCTTAATTTTCAACAATGTATTGAATTGAATAAAAGAAGGCACATCTCTCTACTTTGGAATTTGACTCTGGGAAGTAATCTTGTAGGTCCGTAGTACCGTAAGAGCCACCAAAAGAAAGAGTAAGAAAAAGCAATAGCCCATCAATTTCTAGGAAAAAGTTGGAGCTTTATTAATCATTAAAATTCCACACTAACTGTGAGTATCAAAGAGTTTCCTTGTGATTGAAATAGCGCGGGCTAGATCCAAACGTATTTTGTTCCTTAATTGATTAAATTTAACAATTCAAAAAAATAAGTTAAGTTCAAAACATATTGATAAATAAATAGTATTGCTACTTTTTTGAAGTGACTACTCAATAATATAAACATTTCGTCCAGTTGTTAAAAGTCCAGATATCAATATATGCTTAAATTTATTTTAAATTGTAACTGTAAGCGCACCCCAACTTAAATTCTATCCATAACTTTATAAGCATTGGAATTTTATCACATGAAAAATATTTTATTGTATTGCGAAAGCTATTAATCTGAAATAGTGATTAAATGAGTGTCTCACAGTCGTGACTAAAAAGTTAGAAACCATATAGCATTAAATTTAACACGTGTTTAACAATCAGTTAATAATAATAATAATAATAATAATAATAATAATAATAATAATAATATAATTTATGCTTTCAATATTCGAAAAATAAATAAATGAATAAATAAAATGAAAAACATTAAGATTAAGTACTCATGACGCCATCCTCAGACTCAAGCAAACAACTAGTAACCGCTCTGGTAGTACAATATTTACGGAAGTGCTTACATTGTCCAAACATAGTGTACGCTTCAATGGTCCCAACCCCTTCACCCTCTTGTCATCGCTTAGCTAAATATTTTCCCATATCGATCAATAACTCTTAGGAATTTCTATAATTCTACTAATTTGCTTCCCAAAGTGAATTTCTCAAATCAAAGTTTCCCTTATTTTTCGTTATTTCTTTGTCATAGGGAATTTAGAAATGTAAAAATAATAATTATCAAACAAAAAAAACGTGCATAAATATTTTACATTAACTTAAAATGCAAAGGTCTATGGTATATTAATAGTACATAGCTCCTGTACCCTAAGTATCCTCCCTATTAATTAGCGGGATCCCCCTATTTAGCTCCTGTACCTTAAGGACCTCCCCTATTAATTAGTGCAGAAAATAATTAAACTCTTTTTTGGAAAACTTCACTATTTGTAAGGAAATTGTCTTCTTTTTTTTCTTATTTATATTACAAGAGTAAAAAAAAATATATAATAATTCATTAATAAATAAAAGAAAATTAAAGCATCAAAATTTTGAGAACATTTTACAATCAAGTTATTCTCTAATTTGCATAACAGTACTCCAAAATATTTCCTTATTATATCTGATGTGTTTCATACGACCTACTATTACTAGTATAAAATCTTCATGAATGATACTTTCTTCTTACATGTTGAAATAGGATTTCGAGGCTCTCCTTGAAGGAATCGTTGTAAGAGGTATAAGATTCTCCTCGAGGTTTCACGACTGGAATTTAAGTTGATGAGTTTTCTCCCGAAAAGAGAAGCTGCTGCAGAGTCAAAGTTCAACAGCCATTAAAGAATCCCGTCTGCCTTTAAAGCCCAATGGCAAGCGCCATTACGTGACGAAACTCATAAAAGAAGTTAGCAGCGTCCACCTTTTAATGCCACTTATTGTGCAAGCATCTGTGGTCTTAGAAGTCATCGGCATTATACAATACACACTCAAAATGATAGCTAGACACTAGAAATGACGTCAAAACAAGGGGCCAAAAAACGTGTTCGATGCTATATTCCTCTTCAATAGTCAGTGGGTGTTGCCACCGCACTAGCAGCTGGCGGGTACGAAGGGCTGGAGTAAAATAGAACGGGGGTGATTAGGATATATATGTACCAGAGCGAGGATAAGTATTAATGGGAGGATAGAGTCACTTCCCCAGCTACAAAATGGCGCCAGAGGTCACATGACTAACAGTGCTTCCAGTGTCCCCATCGATTGATTTGCCCGAGCGATGCCAGAGAAACTAGGTCAAACCAAAAGCGTGCTTTTCTCGGATCTTTTCCTTTAGTTCTTTTTTTTTCTCCCGTTTCCTTCATTCCAAAAGGAGTAAAACGGGATCTTTCTCTATCACTTTTGGTCCCAGAAGAGGAAGGGGATGGTCCCGACGGAGCTATATTTAGATCTGGAATTCTGTGGGGACAGCAGAGATCCTGTTGATTTTTATTTTTAATAACATGGCTTAATGTATGCAAAATTCAATTCTTAACGCATATAAGTGCAAAAAATATTTACTTACTCTTTATTAAAATTAGTGTTAATATTCATACAAATTCCACTACTGTAAAACTTAGCTTCACCATTTTTTAACATGTTTTTATTTGTATGTATTTATTATTAGTAGTATGAGGTAATCCCTAACTCTGAGGAATTTTTAACTGTCTTTCATAAACTAAAATATCACGCATATAAACGCAAACATTTCAAACACACATTATCCAAAATACAGGAATTAAAATTAAAAAAATCGTTTAGAAGGTTCTTTTGGTTTTTGTAAGTATATCTTTCAATTTATTGCAAAATAAATTTGAAAAAAAAAAAAAATCTTAAATATTTTCTAATCAGTTTTTTGAAGAAGAAACAATTTAAAACTGCAACTAAAATAACGAAATTAAGAAATACGAGATGTGTTCCGTTTATTGTATAGATTATGTAAGTATTTTACTGACATACTATAGGATAAATCTAAACAAGATTTCTTCTTACATCAATCAAAAATTCCTAGTGATTGAATTAAAAACAGCTTTTGCACGTTTAATTTATCACACCAAAATTGAAACTTTGGATGCACATATTGTACATTAATTTTATGCATACCTCTTTGATTTTACTGTAATAATTTTTCATAATTTTGTATTGATTTCTTTCTTTTATTATTATTTTTTTTTTTTTTTGTTTGATAAAAATTCCAAAATTATTTTAGGAAATCAAATGAAGGAGCATACTGACAGTTAAAATAATATTTTATACTCAGCTATGCACTAGTAAAAGTTTTTATCCTTGATATCATTCTTCAAATAGTTTTGTCATTACAGTTTTTGGCTATTATTATATTGTTCCATTAAGCGTAGCCTCTTCCGTCAATATCACACCTCCAACTTGCAAATATCTTAGCCAATCAAGTTGCGTCGAATGTCAGTAGCGTAGTGACCTTGAGAAAATCTGCATGGTTTTTTTAAGGTACTGGTACGTTACTTTTACACGGATGCTTATGTGTCTCATTATGCTTTGAACTATCCTTCAACAGACAGAAGTCTTTTCAGCCTAGTTAATCGATATTTCTAGAAGCAAAGAAAAGACAGAATTTCATTTTTTTTTTGTTGATTTACGTAGTACAATTGTCGTACCATTGGTTTTACCAACTACGGTTATCCTAAGAAAATCATAGCAAGTCGGATAAAGGAGTTACTTTTAAAAATATCGTTTATTCTCATCTAAAACACGTTATTCCGTATTATTTTTTAAACTTACTGTGAGAATATGCCACTTTCAAACTAAAAACAAAAAACATGCGACTTATTTATAGATGTATGCATTACCATTTATATTTTCTATCTACTTATGATTAGTACTTAAATGTTTAAAAATAAGTGTATCCATTTTCAGTAGAAAATATTTATGAACTCGTTTTTGATTCCTCTCTTTTAAGCTACATGTTCAAATTCTAATTATCGAAAAACAGGAAAGTAGAACATGAACCTTTTGCATTTTATTTTACAATAGTAAGAACCAAATTAACAAAAACAAAATTTAACAGCAAGGAAAACATATGCAAATAACAATATTAAGTAAATAAATAAGTAATCCGTTACATGCTGCTAAGATCTATATAACTCGTAACTCAGTTCTCTAGAAAAGCGGCAAAACCTAAAACTTATTGACGCTCTAGAACCTAAATCTTAATTCATGTTAGCCTCTAACGTGCGCGAATAAAAGCATAATGCGAAAAGAAAAGTCCTTTTTCTCGATACAGAGTTAAACCTTAAGAATCTGCTTTCAGAGAAACATAGGATAAATACTCCTCCTGAAACGGCGCTTTTCCAAACATTTTACTTAGAGAAATGCGCTTTGAATCATTCTGGGACGCATTACGAGTCCAGAAAGTTTTGAGTTCTTGAAACGGGATTAAACCCAAATTCAAAATAAGTATATTCAATGTTCTCTCTCTATCTCACACGCTTTCCAAGGATCTGATTCGCTTTCGGGAAAGCCTTTAAAAGATCCTTATTAAAGTACAGTCTTTGTTAAAAGGTCTCTCAAACGTTGAGTAAAATGGACAGGAATTCGAGTTAATGATCATTAAAATGTATTTTCCTTGTAAATACGTACATCTTGTGCTTCTAATACGAGACACACAATTAACTGTTTTAGAGGAAGTAGATTGAATCTCGAAAATAAAACTAAGGATTAGTTTGCTGATTTGTGTTGGTCTCGAAGGAAAAAAAAAAGTTGTCCAAAGCTTTTATTTGTTAATTTTTATTAAACCTATAAATCTAGCGCAATAATTAATCACCTTACGGTTAAGCATTGCCAGAATTTAAGGTGAATTGAACTTTATATATAAAAAAATCATTGTTCCTTTTGGGTTCATGCATTAGTTTCGCCAAACAATATAACAGCCTTTTTCTTAACATGTAAACTGAAGTCTCGGTATAAGCTTGTGCTTATTACTAATGCTTCCACATTTTGTAGCAAGATGATTATGGCTGACGGCATATGAAGCAGGATGTTCTGGTTTATTGGTTATACATTTTATAGCATCATACGTTTTAGTTTATGACTTTCAGACATTTTATTTGGACGTGTTTCTGTTTAACATTCGTAATATAGAACACATTAAAAACCTTTCATACATATGGTTTTATTGTTTTATTTATTTATTTATGTTTTGTAAATTAGTTAAACCTTCTGATGACCAATAATCTTTAAAGCACCAAGTTTCTTACATATGGTTTCTTTTTTATCGTAGATTTTTTTTTTTTTTAATTATGAGTTGCTTTCTATATATAGTTTTAAATGCTGAAAGTTTGAGAAAAAAAGTTTCATATTGAAGGAAAGGTTTCTGCCTCGTTTAAATTAAAAGATTACGTAGTACTTCCGCATTGTCAAAAATCATTGGTCTGTTGTCTACTCTAACTTTTTGTAACAATTCCATCCTTCAGAATAGATGAGCTGTAAGCGACAGTTGTATCACCGGAGTTATATTCTACCATACATTTTTAAAAGTTATATTTACAATCTTCATAGACCTACAACATTTCATTGTGAGGACCTACCAAACTAAGAACTTTTTGATAAGACAGACTGAAAAAGAAAGTACTGGAAAGTACTTGCCTACGTTGAGTGAGTGAGTGTTTCTAACTCCCGATAGACGATCTAACTTATTTACACATCGTTACTAGTATTATACCAGTTGCATCTCCCTGGCTTAAGTACCGCCACCAGTTTTAATGCTTGCACATTCCGAGGTTTTTTTTATTTTTATTTTATTTATTTTTTTTATCAGTGCGGTGCGCTCTGCGAATTTTGTGTTTGTTTGCTTAGTTGGCCATTTATAGCTAAATTCATGGAAATATTTACCTCAAATTCATTTCAGAATAGAATAATTTTTAATGTTTTCTGACGAATACATGAAATAGTAACCAAGCTCTACCTCAAGAAAAAAGCAATAGAAAATAGAGTTTTTTTTCTTCATGACATCAAAAGAACGGTTTCGATACGTTGGATTTTTGCGAAAATTGGAAAGGAATAAGAACTTATTAAAGTAGCCGAATCTCGCAAAAAAGACAAATACGGTTTGGGAACATCACGCACGCAATGAAAAAAGTACCAAAACATATATTTGAGCGGAAATGGAAAACTAGAAATATACGAAAAAGTTGATCTCTTGTAGTGAAGGATTTTTTTCCCGATAAAATTTGCATCCAAGAAAACCTGAATATAGTTTCCGACAAAGTAATGTTAAAAATTATATACTTGATACTAAAATCCGTTCAACACATTGAAACTAAATTTATAATCAAGGATGCGATAAAATTAAACATTCAATTATTGCAAAAATTTTAGCTACACATCCATTTCTACAATAAAGAAACCTTTGTTTTTCGTTGTTACAAATTGTTTTTTTTTTTTTAATGACAATTGAAGAATAGAAGGTTACATAAATAGTATGGGCGCTATTATCGCGGTATGCTTATACGAAACATTTCAAGAAGCTTAAAAATACTTCTGAAAACTTAGACTAATCTAATTAAGTGTACTTCACTGTATGCTGTACAGTTGTTTTGTAACAAAGAAAAATTTCTTGCGATGCACCCTGTGTAATTTATAGGTTTACAAACGAGAAAAAATACTTCTAAACACAATTGTAAAAAAAAACAAACAGGATTTTTTTTTCTCTCCAAATACTGTCAACTCATAATTGCCGCACAACCAACCCTTGTCTAGAGAAACGAAAGGCACAAAGATTGCGTGAATCAAGTTGGAAACATTTTACAATTTATCAAGGACATTTGAATCAGAAAAGTCAATGCAATTCTTACAATTGTTTTAGTACTAAATATATTTGTATAGAAATCTTTCAACACGCAGTTTACAATTAGTTTATGACATTTCTGTGGGGAAAAAGGTTTCTTTAGGAATAGATAATTTTATTAACAGTTATTTTAAAAAAAAAAAGTTAACAAACCAGAATATTTGAGGTTGGTGCCTTAAATAAGGCCACGCAGACCAATAAGGCCGTCTTCAAACTTTTCGATGTAGTTTCACAAACAGTCGGTTTATCATGACTTCATCGTCATGCAAGCTAATTATTGGTAATGCATTATCAATTAAGGAGCTTTTACATATCAGGCAACACCAGCGAAAGATATTAAATTGCTTCATCTTACTTTGCATTGAATTTTGTTTCTGTCATGGTTCAGTGTAGTTTGCTGGTATAAAACAACGTTTTCTTTGCTCTAAAGCTTGAATTATATAGTTGATACAAAAAAAAGACTATTTTTACTACAAACCGTCATTTTTACTGTGATCTGATACACTAGAAAAGAGATTGTAGTCCAATAAGAACATGGTAAACCTTAATTAGAACAGTGGAGGATATGATATTGCGCTGCATATTCTGCCCATATGTGAACTAACTGTGCAAACAAGTGACAATAAAAAAAATAAATAAACGACTTATCAGTTCCTTAAAGGCAATTATTTATTTATTATTTTTTTGGACATTTTGATACTGTTAATACTATTGTAAAAGGCTGTTTAATATGTTTTGAAAGAACAATAAAGACATTTTAAATCATTGATTGTGCTGGATACAGTCTTTTCTGTATCCAGCTTTTTTTTAAACTTTTTCTTTTACTTACTTATTTTTACTTGGATTTTTTTTTTTTTTTTGAGTCAGCTGAAGATAATACCAAAGGTGGATCCAACTGCGTTAGGAATTCGGCAATGAACCTTAGAGTGGCCCTATTTGGCGCGCTTACCTTGTTCGTAATATATTTCACGCGCAACTGATATTTCGTTCGTTAAAGTGCCTCTCTAGTCTACTTAGGGGGACAAAAAAGAAAATCAAGTCAATGCTGTTAAAGAATGCCTTTTCTGTACATGCATTTTAAAGTTGTTGGACTATTTATTGAAAATTAAAGAAGTATAGGGGTTTTTATAGGGTTGGTTAAAGTCCGAAAAAAAAATTAAGACAAAAACACATTTTTTTAACTTCTGGTTTCATGTTATTTATACTAAACGTTAGATTAAAGGAATAGCTTTCTTTCCTGTTATTAAGTAAAATAACTGCGTCTTTTCTCGATTAAATGTATTTTTTTTCTTTTGCAAAACGACTTCAATTAAAAAGGAAATTTATAATTACATACGGGTTAATTTAAAAATAAAAGAGCTCAATTGTAACCCCTATAGCCATTGAAGATTTTTTTTCTCACATGATGCCTTACGAAGCTTTTAAAGATTTGAAGCACACATTCCTTTGTATCATTGTTTTCTACACGGGGTCTACCATTAAGACTTAAATAGAACTGTAATTACTTAGTTTTTAACATTGTTTTATTTAGCTGATGCCTCAAATTGGAGTTGTTTTTTAAACAACAACTGGAAATTTAAATGTTTCTAAAAGTGACGATCATTCTGAATGCTCTTTTTATTGCCCGAAATCTTTTATTAAGAAACTAAGCATCATGCTTGTGCGGGAAGGGTTTCATTAAAACAGGGCAATTTTGTTCAGAAAAAAAACGTTTCTTTCTCTTTAGTAGGTTGCTTTCGTCTTAGAATTAAATTTGTTGTCAAAGATACAGTTTTTGGAACATATTAAGTTGTTTATAGAGCATATTTTAGTTTCATTATTACATTCATTATTTTTTCTTGTACTGGAAAAGTCAAATTATTTTGAGATAAAAAAAGGAAAAAAAATGTTCTGCGCATGTGAAATAATTTCTTCTGTCCATACAATTAGTAAGTCGAGTTTATGGTATTACCTGATATTTTACATGTATTATAATTTCAGAAGTATTCAGGTTTAAAATTTGAATATAGCTTATTATAAATAACGATTTCGTGGATGTTTTTTTTTCTCTTTAGATTTCGCAACGACATCAGTTTAACAGCATTATTGAAGTATAACAGCATTAATTGAAGTACAGTTAAAGTGTGTAAACCTGAATTACATCTCCCCTGTATATCATAAAGTTTCGTTTAATATGAGCATTTGAAAAAAAAAAAAAAATGTTTGCATGTAAAATCCAGTGCAATCGTTCCTCGTGACATCATTTCATCTACGCAGTATTTCTCAAATGTACCTGTAATAAAATTCAACATTTCCCACCATTATTTACATTTGGACAAGTTGCGTAATACGCAAGGATCTTACTTTGCATCTAAGCACGAAACATTTTCTGCATATTTCTTTTAAGCGTGGGATTTATTTGGCATTTGTATGCAAAATTGTACTTTGGACAATACAATCAAGATTTTGAATACCCTTGAGAACCCTTCACTTCATGGTTAAATTAAAATTTGCAATTTTTTTCCTCTATTTTATCTTCATTTTTTAACTGGGGAGAGAAAAAAAATACTCAAATAAAATCGCAATCCAAAATAATATTCAAGAGATCAGAATAAAATATTATCCCTCGTCGCTTTGATAATGTAGATTTTAATTATTTTCTATGCTCAATGGCGAATAAAAAAGCAGATATTTAATGAGAAAAAAGCTGCATAAAATACTAAGGTTCAAATATCATAAAAGCATCCGCTGTCAAAAAGGTCGGCAAACTAATGAATTTTGCGAGAGCTAGTGGGAAGTTTAGAAAAAAGCAGAACACAAGCAATGCGTGGAGAGAACTTACAGCCCTTCGTCTAATTGCAAATTCATAAAAGTTACAAAAAATTGTAATATAGTTCCGTGTACACGTGCTTTTTTGTAAATTAAAAAAAAATTCTTAAAGTGATTTTTGATGAAGAATAACCAAAGCATTATAAATTTTACATGAATAGACGTCTCTGCCGTACATAAATCCGAGAGATAAATACCTTTAGAAAATTTTCTACTAATTCATAGATTTGTGCAGTGAACATTATATTATTTTTAGTAATATTTTTCAAATAGCTTCATTGAAAAATTAAAAGTCACTACATGTAGCTTTTAAAGCAGGAACAATGTCTAGCTAAATTATTAAAAACATTGTTTTTTTGCAAAATACTAATTAGTTGCTACTTATGTTTCCTTTTGGTACCTCTTATTACAATAAATGCAATGCATGCGTAGATGATTCTTTTTATTTGCTACATCAACTGAACACTTGCTGTGTATAAAAACGAGCCAACTGTTTTGCTTAATTACTACGAAACAAATTAACAATGCAACCAAAGCAGCCACGCCTGTACCTCCTGCAGGCGGGAACGTGACATAGTGGACTAAATAATAAAACCATGTCCGAACTTGCAGAACGCAAGAATGAGATTGAACGAGATTCATACTTGTTGATTTTCTGTTACACATATATTAACGTTGTATTAAAACGTTACCATATGTATAAAACGGAACTTTGCATCGGAAAAATATTGAGTAGCAAGAGTTTAATTCCATGAAATCTTGCATGTAAAAAATCCATACACTGCAAAAAATGAACTGTTGTTTTTACAGTATAATACTGACAGCTGAGATTCCAATTTGAAACTGTAAAATGCACAGTAATGAACTGTAAAACTAGCAATTTTACAGTTTCTTACTGTAAAGTTAGAATTTTTACAGTTTCTTACTGTAAAGTTAGAAATTTTACAGTTTAGTACTGTAAAATGAGCAATTTGACAGTTTATTACTGTAAAATTAACAATTTTTACCATAAAATTAGCTGTATTATGTTTTTAAAACAATATTCATTTTTTAGTGTAGTACGTCCAATAACTTGCCAGGAAATGCATATTTACTGAAAATATTTCTCGATCCGGGGAAAAAAATGAAAATATTAGGGAAGTTTGACAGACTGATGTTGCAGAAAATAAATTTACAGCACAGCATCACTTAATCCAGACAAACTTTGAGAATTTGAAGCACTTTTTTTCAGTTTTTGGCCCATTCAAGCTTATAAGTACCTTTAGCTAAATCATTAGCAAACATTCAAGTAACTTTTCGTTATCTTTATTCTTTTTCTAAAATAAAAGAAGTAGTCTCAGTTTTCATTTATTCTAGTATTCATTTTATTTCGTTGGGCTGCGTGATCATTTCAAAGGAAGAAAAAAAAGAAGGGAAAAAATCTTCCTTTTGAGAAGTCCATACTGTTATCAAAAAACTTCCTATTGCTATTTGAAGCTGATATCTATATCTTGTTCCTTTCACCTAAAACACGAAAACGTCTTTTCATTTTTGAAAAAGCAATTCTTAGCTTGCAAAACTTTTTTTAAAAATTTTAATTTCTTTTTTTTTTTTTTTTTCAAATAGCATCAGTTGCTCTCTGAAAGTAGTCCAATCCGATAGTTTTATCTTCCTGAAATATCAATGCAGCTCTAAAAGAAATTGGAAGCTAAGATACTTTTGAAAGCATTGAAGCATTTTAGTTTTTATTATGATGAAAATAATGTTTTTGAATAAAATCACTTTTTCATACTTTAAAATTTGAAAAACAGTTTCCAGATTTCATGAATTTTCAAAACTTAGAAATGATTAGTTTTTCCTAAACTGCTTTTGTATTATATATATATATGTATATATTTAAGTTATTCTTTTATACTCCATATAAAATGGTTGTTTTGTATAAAATGGTTGAAAAATGCATTTAATTAAAACATTTTGGAAATATAACTATTTTTAAAATTTTTTAGCAACGAACTCAATGCAGACAAGAAAGAATTACAAACAAGTGGGTGTAAAAAAGTTTAAACGCATGGAAATATTTCATTTCTTCCGCTGTAAAATGAAAGTTTGTATCAACCATATATTCTTAGAGGTTTAATGCAGACCAAAAATATAGTATCGTGATTTTTAGTTTGACCAGCTTTAATATTTCGCCTTTTATGGAAAAGTAATATGATACAGACAGAAAAGTACAGAAAATGTTTTCTACAAAGTATTTTCTATTTGATCTAAGAGGAAAATCTTTTATGAAAAGACCTTATGCTTTTTCTTACGACTCGAATCTGTAAGATGATATACAATAGTATTGGTAATGGAGGTTGCTGCAAGAAATTGGACTTAAAGTACTTTAATTCAAAATATCCTTCTTTTCACAGACTGCTATTTCATTCGAGTTTAAACTCAAGCAGTGATACGTATTACACTTGATTTGAAATATAAAATCTAAATTGTATTATATGAAATATTTTAGAGTTATGTGTTCTTGCGATAAACATAATCCAATATATATTACTTCATTTGAAGTTTTAGGTTGGGATTTGTTCTCAACTAGTTAGGTTTTTTATACTTTATGATCATTTTTATGATGCTTTATAAATTTGGATTTATCATTTTAACACCATGTACTTTAACAAGAAAAATATTGTTAAGGAGAATGAAATGATTTTCAAAACTTAAATGAGGCAGTTGTAAAAGTTGTAATACGTCGTTCAGAATGTTGCTTACACATACATTTTGGTCATATGGATGCTTTAATTGCTTGTAAATAGTATCTTGCTATGAACTGTGTGTATTGTTTCGCTCACTTTTTTCAAATAATCATGCTCATAAATATTTAAGACCCACAAACGAGAAGAGTATTGTGTTTTATTTCAGTGAACTCAACTTGGAATTATACAAAATTAGACAACAAAAAAAACTTCACAGAAAAAAACAGCCTCCCGTTACCAGACTCGTGAGTTTTTACGACTCTAGTGAAACTAAACAAGGTTTCTGCACCAAACCAGGAAAAGAGAAAATGCTCTTCAAATTAGAGACACATAGATGAATATTTTCCAGTTTTTATGGATTGATGCACAGCAAAAAAAAAAAGCTATGTATTTAACAACGAAAGTTGTCGGATAGGAAAGTTGCTGGGTTAGCGGCCGCCTTCACTTTTCCTATAAATTTCACACACAGCTCTTTTTGGCCAGTGTTGTAAATACTAGAACACACTACTGGTCATGAAACGAAAAGAGAAAAAAGAACGAAAATTTTACCTCCGTGACATATGGCAATATCAATTGATGCAGATGTACATGACATATACTATATCCCAAAAAAAAAGGGAATACTCTGACGAAATGGGAATGAGAGTTAAACTTACTAACAGAATAACAAGATATCCCCCAGACCTTTCGGTAACTGAGGCATCACTACAGCAAGTGATACCGTTGGAATTTTACTGCTGTACGAATTGCCGTTGTTTAGCTCTGATTACATTTGTTAGAGCGTTTTCTATTCGTTACATGACTCACGTTATAAAAAAAAAAGTTCAGATTTTGCAACAGGAAGCCCTTTCACAGATACACGGTAAATGAAAACTACAGCAAAATGTATGAGAAAAATACAAACTGCAAACAAAACCATAACAAATATTTTTTCCCTCCACCCCAGTTTCAAAGTTTATTTGTCTAGCATTGCTAAAAGCGTTTTTCTATCTGGATGTAAAAATTTTTTAACTAAAATTAAACTGAAAGAGTTAACACTAGAACAGTTGTGAAAGGCGTTGTCTTCAGAAGAATATTCAAAGTAAGGTAGCTTACGAAACTTTTGTTTTGAAAAATAAGATAAATGGCAAACTGATGTCGCCAAATAAATATGCCCTATGCTGTTTCGGAGAAAGATCTAACGTTTACTTACAGATGCAGTTGGTCACGTAAAATAAAATATTCATGTCCTTACAGCATCCGAAGTCAATTTGCCATGCAGTATCCATTAGGGTGGATTAAATATGTAGTAGTGGTGACTGGTATAAAGTGATTCAGCTATTACATGCATTCGTATTCGAGAAGACAACCTGATTTTACCTTTTGTAGCATAGTATATAACTCAGAAAGGGATATTTCAGTCTCATATTTATGCATTTTTTTAGAAGATGAGTATTATTTTATAAATTAAGTACATTATTGCTACGCTTATTCTGTTTAATTTTTTTCTTAACTTTCAAACTTCGTTTGACTTTCGAAAAAAAAGCTTCATATTCAATAAAATTTAATGTTACACATATAATTGTTATACTATTTCATGATTATTTTATTAAATTTTGAATCAAAGCCAGTAAATAAACGTATTTTTTCATTATAGCATTTTTCATATTTTTTTAATAATATCTTTTAGAACTTTTTTTGAAAGAGAAGCATGGATTTTATCTTTTTTGTAACATATCTGTCAAACAAAACTTGAAAAAATAAAAATTAAATAAAAGAATAATGTCATAAAACTTTGCTTCAGGATAAAAACTACTACATAGTGTTTTAACATAACATTAATTACATTTTAAATTCCAATCTAACATAAACGAAAAATATGACCTACTATCACTTAAAATAATAATTTAGAACATTTAAATTTATTATTTCTGCCTTTTGTTAGTATCTAAAAGAAGCACGGTAAAATAAAGAGTTGTGAAATATAAGAAATTCCTTGTACATTTTAAATCAAATATGAGATATAAGGCAGATTTTCTACAGATAGCTACAAATTAACCAATCATTTTATCAAAGTGTGACTTATATGTGCTGATAACTGATAAGTAACAATTAAACCAATGTAACTAATAATGTTATAACAAAACTTCGAAACTTAACTCCTAACGCCTTAGCTTAAAAAGCTCAACATCTGCAAAATTGTGACAAACCAAAAAGCTCGACAAAAGAAAGGAAGGCTGAAAAATGCTCTTTTTGTGGAGGACAGGAACAATAAATAGTCCCAAAACTCGTTAAACAAATCAAACAGAAAGCCTCTAAATGGACGCACTTGTCAGGGCGTTACAATACATTAACGCCCCACGCGAAAGTGAAGTGAAAATACATCCATCACCGAATTCTGTCACTTTGACAGCTCAAAGTACCGACACTAACGTTGACGGCTGGACTGCACAAAAGTCGGGAAAGGAAGAGCAGTATCCCTAAAAGGGAAAACTTTAAGGAAAGAAATACTTATTTTCCCTTTTTTCTTATGCGGATGGGAGTTCTTGAGATTAGGGGTACATTATCGGACAAAAAGCTTATGTTTTATAACATGCATATTTTCATTGATGTAACATAAAGTGATGGATCGCTGTCCTTACTGGTAGTTTTTATACAGTCGTGTTGGAAAGTGTATTTCGGTAAATTTTTATATTTTTTTGTTTCAAAACATTTGGGGTTAAGGGTACTTTATTACGTTACATTTTCATGGAATTTTCTTTTCGATACATAACTCGTATTATTTTTAAGCGCCATGAATTTGAAATTATTATAAATTTCGCAGTTATACCAGTTTTTCTTACTTTTCATAGGGAATCTTTAAACAGACCATGCTGAGACTTGAAAATGCAGTCGAAAAGAGAAAAGGTATTGAAAAAAATATACAAAAATATATTATTTTGTTATGAAAAGAGTAGACTGTTTTAAGATACTAAGAACTAGCACTAATAAATGTCTAATTTTGTTCGTCAGACGGTATAGTAGTATAGGAAATGGAAGACATTTTAAGGTTGCTATGAGCCTGGAAAGAGAAATTTCACCTCAATAGAGAATTGCGGTTTATATAATACGGCATTAGCTGGCTATAAAGTAAGCAGATTATTCAGATATAAACGAAATTGTGACTACGGGTTATATATATACATAGTGTATCTCATTACAATATATTTTTGAGTGCTTCATATTATGTTTACAGGAAGGGCAATGCATATTATGAGTCTCTTGGAGAAACACTTGTTTCAAACAAATGGAGAAGTTTTATGTGGTTTAAGGTATCTGAACACGCTCGGGGAAGCGAATTCACACTTCTTAGAAAAATTGACTTGAAAAAATGGTAGTCATATTTTTATGAAATTTTATTTAAAACAAATACGCAGCTATAGTTTGAAGTATATTTGCATACAATTGCATACTTTTTAAAAATTATTTATGTTATTTCTAAAAAATGTTCCAATTTTCAAAAATGCTTGGAAAAAAAAAAAAATAGTTATGATAATTAAAGTATCGCTAAAATAAGTTTCCTACCGTCACCATGGTTATGTAATAAAGATTTTGATGCTGTATAGGGGAAAAAAAGTAAGAACTTATTGAAGCCATTACTGGCGGATATCTTTCGAAAAATTTGCTACGCTGATATTTTAAGAAAAACCATAACTAATTGAATATCACAGAAATTATTAACATTTTAGGACATTCTACATTTTGGAAGAAGGTTCTCTTGTTATAAAAATCAGAAAGACACATTTTTTTTGCCTCGGTAAATCGCAGTTTTTTTTTTTTTTTTTTGAACATTTCAACAAAATGGAGGCACCGTTTTCAATTTATTGTGTAATTTTAACACGCTTTCCGTAATCTATAGCATCGCCGGATAGAAACCCATTAGCTGAGTTGGTTGACGTGGCCTGCACGGGGAACTCGTGGGTTCGAAAACGGCTTTGCCAAAAAAATGTCGTTTTTGATTGAAGAATTTTCTTTGAACCGAGTTCTGATCTAAATTTCTGTGAATGTAAAATCGAAATTCATTACAAGGTTCTAAACCACAGTTGCTGCATTAAAACCAAAAAAGAAAACTTTTTTTCAACATGAGAAATCTCAGTTATCACCATATTTATTTTTCAAGGATTCCTTTTTTCAGGGTGGAGAGGGGGGTATGCCATAAGTTTCTTAACATAGTATCAAACTTCGTATATAAGGCTTAATTTTTATTTTGCTTACTTTCTTTTTTGCCAGAACATTGAGAAAAAGTTAATATTTTGCTTCAAATAATGTATTTAAAAATTATTTCCACTCTCGAGTGCGAATGCTTCTCACGGGTCAGCCAGGAATAATATAATGCACGAGCATTACTTAACAATGCAATATAGGACAACTGAAACAGTTCTAAATATATTTTAAATCATACCTTAAATCATACCAAGTAAAACCTTTTTCATCGATAGTGCCAAAATCCTTTTATTTTTAACCTCAAAACTAAATTTTATTCTTGTTTATTATTTCCAATTTAGCATATTTTTATTTTTACATACATTTTTTGATTGCTTTTCGATTCACATCTTAAAATCAAGAATTATTTCCCCACTACGTACTTTTAAAGCTTTACTTTTAGTTGCGTGCACGATAAATCAATATTTTTAAATCGTGGGTATAGATGTTTAACCATGCAAGAGCTACATAGGATCGCACTGCGCCAAATGATTTTCAGTACAACTAAATGAGTTCTAAAAATTCGGTGAGGCAATTGCGAATGTTGTGTTCTACTTTTGCATAAGAAACACAACATTTAGCAATCCCTAAAACATAGCAGGAAATACCAAAACATTTAAAATAATATAAAAGTCGCAATCTTTCAACTTCAACAAAAAGAAAGAAAGAGCATCAATCAACGAGACTGGAACTAATCTGAGACTATTTTAAGGCATTCCATTTTTTAAGAACTTAGGGAACAGTAAGTTAATACGGCACGTCATATCCTAATTGTGAATGTCAAAGTGGATCAATTTATAGATCGATGTGTTTGGGGTGGGGAACTTGTCCGAATCAATATCTTGTATTTCACCTTGAAAACAAGGATATTACTTTTATCTAGTTGAAAAAGAACAAGGACATATATTAATAAGCGTTTGGTTGAAGAAAAAAACTATGTGTCTATTTATTTCGCGTTTTTTTTTAAAAATTTATTTATTTTTACTTTTTTTACGGATGCCATAAGCAAAACATATAATCTAGAATAAATTAGAGATACAGGAAGCACTTTATGTATCAAATGTTTTATTTCAATGTACGATCATTACTTTGAAAATAAAGGAAAAATATTTGACGCTTCTGAATGCATGTTGTTTAAATGATACTTTAAAGGGAACAATTTGTTTAACGATAGCGAAATTTTTCAGATAAGTCTTTGCAAAAAATAACATACATTGCTTTTGGTTTGTAGCTCCTTGCAAGAGGATGTCATAATGGAAAGAGTTTTATGCGTGTTGAACTATGTTGTACGTGAATCGTTGTCCAGACCTAAATGTAGGTCTCGCTAGCAAAGATATCGTCGAAAACCATGCTAAAATCACGAATGTGATAATTGGCACTTTTCAGGAGAGCCAAAACACTGAATATATTTTTCCCACCTGACGTGTTTTGTAATTTTAAATTTTAAAATGTTTATACATATTTTTAGATGTAAAACTATTGTTCGAAGGTATCATTTCATGCATTCAAAACACATTCTGTTGGTCATAAGCTTTCTAAAATTTAAGCACCTCAAAACTGTTTGAGATAGCTTCGCGAACTAAGCCCTAGCTAATATAACCAAATCTGTAATATCCACTAAAAATCTGAAAAATCTCAGAGTGAAATAAACTGCCTCAAGAGTTACCAGCTTATGTTGCGCAATGTACCACGAGGGGTAAAAAATTGGATCTGACTTACTGGCAAATACCAGAAAGTCTGCGATCGAGCAATTTTAAACTTTTTTGAATGCAAAACACAGAGAAAAACTATTACAGTGCTGAAACATCCTGACAACATTATTTTATTTCGAATAGCATCCAATCTATCATGTACAATCTATTTGAGATCAATACTTAGCAAGTAACTTTCATCACCTTTACACACATACAAGCAGAAAAAATAAACATAACTAAAAATTTAAGTCGCATGGTATACGAAAAAGGGAGTGACAACATGCTTCATATGATGTAGGACAAAAATTTGATTAAAACGGTGTAAAATATTGTCATGAGAGGTTGTTTCTCTAAAACTCATATTGCACGAGTACATGGTTTTATAAAGAAATCAGAATATTTACAAAATCCAGCATCAACATCATATCAATAAAATAGAAGGTAGTCAGCAATTATAAGTCATCTTGAAATGCATGGTAACTTTCAACACAGCGGCTCAGTACCGAAAATCTCAGAGGCAATCAGTCCCGCTTATCTGTTACTGTATGAAATAGGTTTTTCTTGTTTGTGAGAGGAAGTATTACAACAACAATATGTTTCATCAAGGCATGTCACGCAATTTAAATTACAGTGAACTCTCACTTATACGCCGCCTCATTTATGCTCCATTTTCACTTATACGACGATTTTAAATGGTCCCAGCACATTCCATATCAAAATAATGATAGTATCATTCGTTTATGCGTCGCTCTAAAGATAAATATTTCACTTATGCGCCGAATTTTCCATAAAATCTAAAAAAATTAATTTATTTTCTTTAAAGAATAAGCTTTTTTCTTCACTTTCCTCTTTAATTTTTTGCCTTTATTGCTTACGGAAGGAATTTTTCTCCCATGAACTAGAGTTCGGAGAGGGACAATTATGTATTTTGCATCGTTTTAAAGGGAACAGTTTGTAATTAGGTATGCTACTATTTATGTTTTACCTTTATCATTGTAGTTACGTTACAGTAATTGTCAAACCGTAGTAATATGTCCCTTATCTACAGAAAACATTCTTATTCATTCTCCCATTAGAAACTATGCTGTGATTTAGTCTTTTAAATAGACTTGTTCACTCATACGTCTCTCTCACTTATGCGCCCTTTTTTGTTGGTCCCTTGGGCCGGCGTATAAGTGAGAGTTCACTGTAGATTTATGTCTTTTCTCCTCCACGCCCCACCTCTTAGCGTAGAGCCTTAGATTCCATCATCCGGGGGTCCGTGGAGCGGGCCCCCGCATGACTGGGCGTGAGAGGCCGTGTAGATTTATGTCTAGAAAACATGCTGACAGCCGCTGCATAAATACATTATTGGGAACATTTGCAATTGTTCAATATCATCCGTAAATTAGGACAATTCGCCGACCTTGAAAAATTTGTAATGTTCGAGAAGAACATCAGCACAACGTGTCTACGGTTTTTTCATCGTTAGAGAGCACAGAAAAAAACCGTGTGGACACTAACCATTATGCCTGTCCTGGCAGCCACACAACAAGTAGAAGGTCAATATATTTCTAAAATAATGTCCCTACAGTACGCGCAGCTAACCTTTTTTGTCCTATCTAATAATGTCTACAATTAGATGGAAGAGTAAATCGATATATTGCATGTAGAATAGTGAATCTATTTTCATCTGAGTACAGTACGGTAAAGTAGTCGCCCTTATATCGATTGTGCTGTATGGAATTATTATAAAGGGCGAATCAATGATATATTGAAAGCGGGGCACACACAGATTAAGTTTTTAATTGTCTAAGAATGCTTTTGTCCCGTAAGGTAGAAATAAGGACAGATCGATTGTTTACCGGAGTATCGTTATGTTATGTTGACCTCCCTCATGTGTGCTGCATATTTATTTGTACAAAATATTGCCTATAAAATGTAGAAATTATGGAATGTGCTATGTCTACTATATATTTTATTCATGGTCAACTGTAGTTTGGCTGCATTTTTTCCTCCGTGAATAAAATCGCTTGATGATGCTTAGAAGACATATTCACGATTTCAGTGTCTACCTTTGCCACCCCTTTAAATTTTGGAAATCGACTAGTATTTCTTAATTTTTGTTTTTCGTCACTGATGAGCTGCAATTTTTTTTTTTTTTTTTTTTTTTGAGGAACTGAGCTAATGAATGAACAAGCAGGTTTCTTAGTCTTAAGTCGAGCCGTGCTCCAAGCTGGGAGCTGTTTTATGTGTTTAACAATTGGTGATAGTTCTTTTATGGTTTTATCTTACGGTGATGTGCTTAACGGAAAAGGCAAATATGCTGCTTTAAATATTTAAATTATTTTAAAGAGAACTACTTTTAAATTACACACAATTTTGCTTCTTAAAAATGGATTTAAATTCACTTTATTAGAAAAATCTATCCATGAGTCATTCATTTATGTATATATAAACCAAAACGATGTTACAAAGTATTGTGCTATATATTCATTCCTGAAACATTAAATAAGTTAACATACACAGAATTTAATATGCATTTTCTAGATGCGTTATATTTATAAAACTTAGTCCTCCTTGAAGATCGTAACATGCAAGCAAAGTGAAGAAACGTAATAGTTTTTGCATTGAAATTAATAAGTTTTGCATTTCCAGCGTGGAAAATATACCTACGGTTTTAGCCTATGCATTTAATAATTCACAACTTGTGATATTTTTTAAATATACATCTTCATCCCGCAATGCAGTTCATTCGTCGGTATTTTTTCCGCTAATGTATTATTTTCAAATAATTTATACTTTAGCAGTATATATTTCTTTCTCACCTCATTATATATTTTTAACTTTTCCATAGATAAAGAATAGGATCTCACTACAACTTATATTTTCATTTTTTTAAAAATAATCAGCATTTTTTACTATATATTTTTTGATTATGTTATCACATACTCATATCTGATTTTTCGCATCTTATTATATATATAATCGTATATGTATCTTTGCATAAATAAAACGTTACAAGTATAGAAAAAAAAAGTTGATCTTTTACAAGCGAAAAAAGACGTCATTACAGCAGACAAAGAAAAAGTGAAATGTATCTTCTAAGCTTCAGCAGGTCTAGAACAAAAAAGGTCAGAAGTAAACGGATTAAATAAAAACTATCTGCTCTTATTAAAGGATGAAAAACGAGTTGAATAGTATGAACGAATAGGATTAGGCGTCCTGAGAACAAACTAAATGTAATGTAATTTGATTTGATTCTTAAGTTAAGTCACTGTCGATTATTTTCCTTGAATTAAGAAATATCTGTGTTGAAAGCATTTCTAAAAGATATTTTATATTTAGTTGCAAAAATATGCTTTTTGATGATCATATGCTTTTTCAGCGAAGCAATTGCTTTATCGAATGGATTAAACTGAAAAGTACAGATTACTTTGCCCTTAGTACTTTGCCCTTTTTTGATAGCTGAAAATATTATTTAAAAGCTTAAACTTTTTTGGAGAAACTTATTGTATTGTTGTTACGTGATATATCTAAAGAAAGTAAAATACGAACAAGTGAACGACATAAGCTTGTAATAAAAACATGCATTAAACTAAATGCGAGCATAGTTGAACAATTACTCTGGTACGTGCTAACAATGCATGAAGAGAAACCCTAATATTTTAACCTGATCTGTTTTTTAACCATGTGGAGACTACTTCAATATTTACTGATTTCTTTATTCAAACATAGTATTTTTTTTTCGATTGTTGACAACATAAATATACGAAGCAAAAACGTTATGATTAAAAATGTCATGAGTAAACTTTATGAAAATATCTAACACGTTTATAGGATGGATTTTCGTTAAAAAAATTATGATGTGTAAGCATATACATTTCTTTAAAAAATATATAACCTTTGAGATTAAAACTTTACGGAACCAGATCAATCCGGAAAGATTAGAAATCATGATTTAGAAATCATCTTTCCGGATTAGAAAAATGATTAGTGTTTACAAAAGGCACAAAGCAAACCGTGTAAAATATACAAAACAAAACCACGTAATGTTGCAAACATTTTAAATGAGAACGTAAAAACTAAACAACAGTTTCAAGCTTCGAATATCGTTTCTGCAGTGATATGATTAAAGAGAGACTAAAGCTTAAATTAAAAAAAACAACCAACAAAAGTTTTTTTTTCTTTTCGTTTTAGTACTTACGATACATGAACTTAAACTTAAAAAAGGTTCTGAAACTTTTGAAATAACTGCTGTGTATGTGTTTCTTGTTTTTTTTTTTTTTTTACTTTCCTTTGTGTTTATTTCGTACACAACGTTTTTTACTTTTATTCAATGAAGTGTTGGAAACTCACAATTTCTGTTGTGCATTTTGACATTTTAAATATAAGCTGAAATGTTGAATTGACATGTTTTTTAGAACTTTAACTTTTCATTAAATGTTTTTTTATTAGACAAAAAAAAAGAAAAAAAAACCACACGATTTTCTTTATTTGCCATAAAAAATTCAACACATTTCGCCGTTTTAAACGGTGCTTTTGTTAATGTGTAACCAAGTTAATATATAATCAACTTAACTTAAGCTATGCAAGAATTAGACCTATTTTATAAAGACAAACAATACACCCCTTTGTTCGGAAAATCAGACTAAAAAAGAAGCAATTATCGTCGGAAACATTTTTTTCTGCTTCATTTGAATTTCCAATAACGAAGTTATACCGCGAAGGACAATAGTGTTGTCTCATTTGGGGTTTTCTAAAACACTTAAACTGGTGTTTAGCTTTTTTCGGGAGCTAATAGTAAGCACTCCTATTTCTGAGGTAAAGACTGGTTTTATTTCTTTGCATTGCGTGCATTCTTGAATTTTCTGTAAGTGCTTAAATAAAAGTATGACGTGTCTACTAGCAAATTTTAAACAAAAAATTATTTAGTTGACTTTGATTAATGACTTTTTAGTTCTACGCTTTATTTAGAATGAGCTGGGGGTATCTTGGTTATTATTATTCATTTATTTATTGTGGAAGTTCGATCATTCATGAGAAAGGTTCGATACAAACTTTTTTTTTCTCCTTGATAAATGAAAAGTTTCCGTTTTTTCAGTGAATAAGAATTGCTCCTTGGTAGAGTAACTTCTTAACCAGCTTTAGAGAAATTAATATTTACTATTTTCTTTCTTTTTCTTTAGGTCATGAATATTTTAAAAATTATTATACAATTGTAATTTATAAATGATACATTTGATGGGAAAAAAAACATTAAGCTCTTGTTTGGCTGCGGACACAATACTTTATTGAAAGGAAAAAAAGAAAAACTCGCTACTTCTGTACTTTTGAATTTTGCTGGTTAACCTTTGGCGTCTTTTTAAAAAAATTTCTTTGTAACCTGAGTCGTTATCGTGTTTGCAGTTAAAAATTACTAAAAGAACAAACATTACACATAAATTATATTTTTTTTATCATATTTGCTGTAAGAAATTAAAATGGTCAGGAATCCTCCCAGTGTTTAATAATTGAGCCATTTATAAGGAAGAAAATTTGGTATATCGCAGTGTAATTAGTTTTTACTACTACATGTGTAAAAACACTGATATAAAAAGAAGGCGTTTGTTAGGTAGAATTTAAAAAAACAGTTAAGAGAGGCTCATCATGTGTGATGCAAATAATTAAAACTGATCGCGTTTTCCAAAATAAAAAAAAAGAAAAAAAGTGACCACTATTTTAACTTAAAATCATTTTTTACAACTATTTTTTCTTTTTTCTTTTTTTTTTCAAGTTCATCACACAAACATTACTCAGTTTTAAGGAACAGATCACACTTTTGTTTTACTCAGAAAAACAGGGTGCAACTAAAAACAAAGAAAGTTAACTAAAAAAAAAATACAGCATTGATTTTTAGGATGAACTAAGAAAAACCTTGATTCAAGAATGTGATTTTTAAGAGTAATATTTAAAAAGTGTTTTCGAACAAAATAAAAATAATAGAAATTTAAAACAACTACTTCAGAAAGATAAATCAGACCCGAAATCAAAATTCTTTATAATTAATATATATCTACATTATTTTCCATCTGTCTCATGATAACATATTTACATATAAATTACATAAATTGAGATCGCATGTATGCAGATCTTTGTGGTCGAAAGTAGTATTGGTGTAATTTTAAGTAGGATTTTTAAATAAATCACAATGTGTAAGATTGGGTTTTCTACTAGAATTCCGAACACCGTAAAACCCTTTTTGCTTCTACACTACGTGTTTAGTAAGAAAAACCACTCGTAGGCGAAGTTTTATTTAACATTGTACTGTATTGAAAGAATTACTTTAATGCTGCAAAAAAAAAAAAAAAAAAATACATAAATAAATAAAAAAATATTGATATTTAAAAATGTATTGAAGCAGAAATGTTGTTAAACTATTTTTATAATTCTTAGCTGCTTTAACGAAGTAACTTTTCGATAACTTAGTGTTTTCATTGTGTATATTTTTTTCTACATGCACAAAACAATTTATATTTTACAAATTGAAACTTACTCTTACATGGATCTTTATGTTAATGTTTTGCGCTACTTCTTTAAACTACTTTATGAATTAAATTAAACATTCGCGTAAATGTTCAATGGACTAAATACCTTTCTCGTATGAATTGAATATGTTGTAGTTATTCGCATTTTAAATTAAGAATGCCGTTTTTCACAACAAAATAACTGTTTCTTATTTTTTTATTTTCCTATAATTATAGTCTTCAAAAATTTATATGTTTTTCTAAAACCAAAAAGCAAGTATTTCATACTGAAACATAAATCGTCTCAGGTTTTTAGAAATATGTAGCATCTTTGTTTTAAAATGCTTACTGTCGATTTAAACATGAGAAGCTGAAAGTTTACAGTAATAAGCAAAAATATATGTTTTTAAATATTTTTTCAGAATTATAAATAAAGGTCCAAACACTAAGACTGTTTTTCAAAACAAACTTACCAAAAGACTTTTATTTCGAAAAAGTCGTATATTTTTATAAATTCTCTAAAGTTATCATCTTGAATTAAAATTAATCTGGTGTTTTCTAGTTCAATTTTAACTGTTAAAAATGCATTCCTCTAATGCTAAAAATATTGCTAAAATATACAATGTTCCACATGAATAACTTTTCAAGTTCATTCAGAAACTATTTTCATGCATACATGTCAATAAAATCATTTTAACATTCATTTTTTTAATAAGAAAAAAATGTAAAGTTTTCTCTTGTTTTTTTATTTTCTTTTGCATTTTCCGACTGTAAACAAAACATCGTATTTGACCTACTATCAACAATGCCATTAGGAATAGAATCCAAAAACATGTTTAAAATTTCAAATTCATTTTTTTAATCACCAAAACAATGATAATCCATACTGTTTGTTGTCTATTTCACAACTTAAGCGTAATGGTAAGATAAATAAGCTATTGATCAACTTTAAAAATAATTTAAAATATTGCTTCTTACCTCCGAAAGTTCAGAATCTTTACTTAGTGCTTCATAAAGCGTCTCAGCCGCTGCAAAGCATGCTAAAGCAGCAAAAATAATTGCCCTTGCTAAGTTCACTGAAAGCATCATTTCTGCTGGGTACTTGGTAACAATTTTTTCTGGCGCTAAAACTTGGAACTGTCCTCACTTTCCAATAACAATGTCACTAGTGCGCCGGCTGGGCCGCTATGGCGTCTTGGCCTTTACGACAGATCCAAATTCCCAACGATTTCAAAATGATCCAAGCATCAGCTTTTCTGAAATCCTAGATTAAAAGTCACCACTTCCTTCGGTTTTCTCTCTCTTTTTTTTTTAAAGATCGAGTCCGTTTAGAACGAGGAGAACTTCACAGGATGAATTTTCCCAGCTCTCCCTCAAGCCAGAATCAATCAGCTTGGCATTCGCTCGGTTGGTACCTCTACAAGGTTCCGCAGGGTTGCCTTTCAGATTAGTTATTATCTCAGAGCGCCAAAACTCGCCAGTTCATTCCGCCAAAGAAGCGCTTGCGTTTCGTTAGTAGGTAACTGTTTCGGTACCCTTTCGGTTGCAAAGAAAAATAAAGTATTCCTCGTGTCCTTTACATGCAGTAAAGGTTTTCAGACTGCAAATAATGGCTTAAAATTGCTGTTTTTATTCATTAATTTTATGTCTGAAGATTGCTTTGCAATTTTACATTACATTTGAATTATTATTTTTTTTTTTTGAATGTATCACAAACATACTTAAATTGCCGAATAAAAAGTTACTATTTAGCGACAAAAATCGAAAAAGCAGTGATCATAAGTAAAAACATTGTATGCATTAGTGTATCCTTTTTTTCTACCATATACAGGACATTGTTTAACAATAATGGTCAATTTTATTATTTCTTATCGGAACTGTACTGTACTATAGCTATTAGAACATCAATTTAAAAAAAATATGTAACCTGAATCACTTATCTATAGACGAAATAGCTAAAGCACCAAACCATTAAAAACCCTTTCAGTTAAATTAAACTATCCGTTTTCACGCTTTAAATACATCCGTTAAATTATCACCATTGCGCTATTCATTAAATTTTGAAAGAAAGAAGGTCGATGTTAGAAGCGTTATTAAAAAAAAAAAAAAAACATGTTTATTAAAATAAATTATATATGTCAATAAAAATTGCCTTATTAAATTAACAAAGAGTATGTTTGCTCGTAGGCGTGAAATTAAGACCTAATGTAATAAAAGTTTTTTATTTACATACACTAACTAAATTGTTCTGGTATTTTAAAATCAAACATACTTTGAAGTACAATTCAATTACACTGCAGAAAGTTTTTAAAATAACGTTTTATAGAATGTCAATTAAAGTTTTAAGATTTTAATTGTAGTTTTTAATTGTTCTGTACGTTTTTTTTTTTTATGTGTAATTTTCTGCAGTTATTAAAATTTTATGTTACTTTAATCAAACTAATAGGTTACCATCATGCGTATAAGATAAGTATGTTTCAGTGAGCTTTAGTAATTATTTATTAATTTACTTCTAAAGCTTTCTTTAATTTTTTTTTATAACGAAAATAAAATTAATATTTTATCAGCATTTGTAAATTTTACTCAATTCATTTATAAAGATAAGCGGGTAAATAATAATTGTTGCGTAACTAAGTAAAGCATTTTTTGTAATGAATTTTAATGTACTTTAATATTGTATTACTTAGTACAAAATACATTACTGATTGACGGGCCCGTCATAAAGGGGGGGGGGCAGGGGGGTCAATTGTCTCTCCTGGCTTTGAGAATTCAATGTATTTACATATAAAGGGGAGTGGTTTTTGCTGTTTTTCGACGAAATTGCATTGTGTTTGCACCCTTTGCCCCCCGCCCCTTGGAAAAACTTGAAATGACGTCCCTGGTGATGGACTCTATTGAGTGTCTTTTTTCATGACTCAACTTAAAATAACACCACAAGATAACATTTGTTAGTAAATCTTGAAACAATTGAAAAAAATTATGATATGAAAAGTTTTGAACACTTTTTGCATCAAAATATACTGCTGCGTTTTAAGTTTTTAACATGTTATCGTGTCTTTCGGTGCTTTACAAATAAAAAATTACATCATCAAAGTACTTATAATTAAAAAGAAGCAAAAAAAAAAAAAAAATATCGGATCCGTATGACCAGGTGTGATGTAGTTCGTACCGCACTCATGATTGGCTGGCTTCCTTATGTTTAACGCATAGTCTAAGAGTGGGATTTGCTGTGGCATACTTGTGAGCGATTCCATACCAACTCACCGAAAAAAAAAAGTTGGTCGACTCGGATTTTTTTTTTAATTTGGTACACAGATTGATGGTATAGAGGTATGAAAAAGCCCAAAAGGAAAGTTACCTGATCCACTTATTTCCCGAGATACGGGTCCTCGAAGTCTGGACCTTCAAAATACCAAAAAATTGATGTTTTTTAATAATTTTTTCTTAAAATTTCTACTCATGCAATATGAAAGTGTTTGATACTTACGGAAACTAGCTACTCCTGGCATTCAGAACAAAATATGGCAATGTTTATAACGGAAAATGTTAAGGTACAGCACTCTTAGAAGTTGCCATCACAAAAATTTGATTTTCCCGATTTTGCTAAAATTGAGGAATTAATTCCAAAAAAAGGAAGACTTACTATAAATGGTTACACAATGCATAACTTTGATTTCTCACTCCTTCTTGGAAATATTTTAGCTTAAAGATAAGCCATAAGGAAAAATGCGTTTTTGGCCATCTTGGCAGCCATTTTTCTCATAAAGGGGGAGCAGTAGAAACTTTAATTTTTTTTTAAAACAAGCCACTGATATGTTAGCTATTCACAGGAAAAGAGTTTACTTTTGGTTATTTCTCCCATTAAGAGATATCCTGCTGACAGTATATGCATGTTTTTCACGACGACCATATGCTTTTGTTTCCCCTCTCATGGACTTAAAATTAATTGAACCAAAAATAATGATATATTTATTAATAGCTGTATTATCTGTCCAATATGTCATGAAGTTTAATTTATTAAATCATTGAACAATAAATTAGATAATTGGTGAAAACAAGAAACAGTATTTCTCTGATGCCTGAGCATTATGCATTCATAATTATAAAGCACTAAATACTTTCTTGAGAAATTAATTAATATAAAGGAGCTCTAAATATTTATATTATAAGCAATAGCCAATCTTGTGATTGGGATACTCCTGTTTTTAATTGAAGAATTTCTTGAATATCACATGAATATCAGGAAAAATAAATGAGGTCTTTTCGTTTGATGTAGGATATTTTATGACAAATTTCATTTGATGGGCTACTAACTGAGCATGGTGATAAAGAGCTATTAATTTCAACATCGAATTCCATTTTACCTTATTTACAGTTAAATATTTACAAAATAATTAAATAAATAACTTAATATAAAGCCATGCTTGAAAAATTAAAATTAGTGCAATTAATTTATTCCCATACTGATCTTTACAAAATTGACATGCGTTGAGCACTGATAAGAACTGACAAGAAAAAGTTTACTGACTAAAATATTAGTTCACAGATACTATAAAGCATACATTCTATTTTCTACAAAATAATACTGCAACAAAGAACAAGGGTATCCTCCTGTTTATAGCCATCAATCAGAAACATCCAATCACAAGATTGGGTATTGCCTATGTGGGCAATTCCATGGTAACTTACGTTACATTTCGACCAACTCTTATGCAGTTAGCTCCTTAGTACAGACAAATATTGTTATAAAAACCTTGTACAAAAGCATTTAGTGAAAATGACAGTCAAAAGCAAAATTAAAATGCAAAAATATTCGATGCACTTAAATTTTACAAAATTTAGCAGTCAAAAATAAGTCAGTAACTTACGTTACACAAAAAGGGAATGGCATAATATGAAAATTGGTTCTAAGGCAAATTTCTGCTCTATTACAGCTGTTTTCTTGTTTGAAGTACAATTTATCAGTTTCTTATAATATTTAGGGATTAATTTTCATAATAATAAATAATTTAAAATTTTATTTTAAAAATATAATTTTATGGGAATTTGTAATTGGGTAACTCACATTACAGTAACTTACGTTACAAAATTCACTTAAAAGTATATCTTTATTACAAAAATTAATGAATGAAAATTACAGCTTAGATCAGATCAAAATACTGAAAATTGACAATTATGAGTTAAATTTACAGAAATTTAATGCCAAACTCAATGATCAATCAAAAATATTACAAAACCTAAGACTTTTAAATACATGCTGGCCGTTGATATTAACAAGTTCAAGTAATTCTATTTTCGAATCATGTTTTCTCTTATAATAAATTTCCTCTGTCGTTTCTGGCCATTTCTAATTGGTTCCAACAGCAGTCATTACTTTTACTTTAAACTTGTTTTCTTCAATAATCGTCACAACTCAAGGATACAATGTATTTTCGTATTTCACCACACACCAGTCACCAGCTTTTATCTCTGTTTTTTCTTCTTGTTCCTTAAATACTAACTAAACGAAAACCTACATTTTGTTCATTTCTGGTTCTTAAACGGTCATTGTCAATGTGCGGATCTTCAGAAAATATTTTTGATACATTTTGCTTTTTCTAACATATTTCAATACTATCAAGAGTGACTTTTATTTATGAATCGGTAATATCCACATGACTTTTCGCATATCCCTTCTACAGCGCATCTTTTCTACAGAGTTCAGTGGCATTTTAATGCAGAACAAAATATATTTCAATTGAAAGAGATAAACTATTTTTATATTTGTTTTTTTCCAAAACAATTTTGATAACTTTAAATCATAACAGAAGTCATTTTTGAATAATTCATAGTACATTACCTCCTAAATATTCTGAATGCAGTGATATTGTTGATAGAGAATTAATATTTTAATACCCAAAAAGAAGCATGTAATTTGTAATAAAGGTGTATTGTAATCTTATTAACAAACAGACATTTTAAGAAATATGAGTAATCTAAATTAAGTAAATACAGTACAATTAAAAGAATTATTGAATAAATTACTTCTTCTAACTACATAGGTTTTATTTACAATTTACTTTATTTCGAAACACAAGTATTGAAGTTCTACTAAGGTAACTTACGTTACACGTTTTGACTGTAGCACAAAAAAATAAATAAACAATATTCAAAAGAAAAGTACTGTTATTTGCTTAGTACACATCTATAAGATAGAAAATATAACATAGTTAACATTGTATTGCCCTTTCTTTAATTGCTGTAAAAACTTTAACATGTTTTTGGTAACTTACGTGACATAGAACAGAGCCTTTTTGAAATTGACATAAATCACTTAATTAAATTGAAAACACTTGTTTCATCAATTCACAATATTAATTTAAAGTGTAAGAAACATTAATCTTCCTTTGTCACATTTATCTAATGGAAAAAATTGAAACTTATCAATGTTGAAAGTTTGACCATTTGCTTCACTGAAAATAAAATACTCTAATACCAACATCAAAGTATTGCCGAAACTAAAAAACTACATTCCTAACAAAAAAATGTTATAAATAAGAAACTTCTAACATTTTTAAACCAAAAAATATGCAGAACAGTTACATTACTCGAGTTTAATTTTTTCAACGCTTTTCCACACTTGCATGGAATTGCCCATGAGATAAATATTCGAAGCTCCTTTATCTTAAGGTATCTCACCACCTTTAAAAGTCGATTTTCGGCTAAAATTTCAAACTTTTTTTTTATGTTTGATTTAGAAAATATAAACTTTTTTCAATCGGAAACTTTTTGAATTTTGTTCCTACCATAATTAGAAACAGAGAAAAAGTCATTTTAATTTGGATCCACGGCTGTTTTTTGTATCGTAAGTAGGACCTGATGTTCAAAATAAAACAAAATTTAGAAAATATTTCAACTCTAATTATTGGTAAAAAGAAATTAAAAATATTAAAATATTACAACTGGACTGTAAGAGTCTGAAAAATGTGTAGTTGGTAGAATGTTGCTTTTTAAATTGATATAGGTAGGAATGGCTTCATATGTTTAAATAAAAATCTTTAACTTCATTTATCTCAGAATGGATTTTTCGTTGATTTTATTGGTCTACAAACTCCATAAATCTGTAAATTATTAATATTTTTGCTCGAAACTTACCATGTCTCTTTATAATGATATTGTGGAGGGCCTGAACTAGAGTTATGAATATAAAGTAAAATACACGAGTTCTGTACTAATTTAATTATTGTAACACTTACGAAATCACCAATATTTTAATATCTACAGTGCGTTTATGTGCATATCTCCAAATCAGTAATAACTATAACTTAAATTCTAGTTCAGGCCCTAAAGTGTGTTATTGTGAATCTATAAATAAAAAAGTGTTAATTTTCATGCAAAATTGTGGTCATGGCAGCCCATGTAGTATTTATCGATTTTTGGGCTAAAATACACAAAAATTGCCCCATTGCTACAAAGTATACAATAGTTGGCATTATTTATTATTTTTTTCTAACTAATTTTATGCCCCTTTTTCTAAAAACACTAAAGAAATAAATGTTTTGTCATTTTTTAAAAAAAACTTGCTCCAACGTAGTGAGATACCTTAATTGATTTTCAAGAAATTCTTTAGTACCTACCCCTTTATACCCTTCTTCTTTGTTGCAGTATTATTTTGTAGAAAATAGAATGTACGCTTTATAGTATCTGTGAACTAGTATTTTAGTAAGTAAACTTATTCTTGTCAGTTCTTATCAGTGCTCAACACATGTCAGTTTTGTAAAGATCAGTATGGGAATAAATTAGTTGCACTAATTTTAATTCTTCAAGCATGGCTTTATATTAAATTATTTATTTAATTATTTTGTAAATATTTAACTGTTAATGAGATAAAATGGAATTCGATGCTGAAATTAATAGCTCTTTATCGTTCAGTTAGTAGCCCATCAAATGAAATTTGTCATAAAATATCCTACATCAAACGAAAAGATCTCATTTATTTTCCTGATATTCATGTGATATTCAAGAAATTCTTCAATTAAAAACAGGAGTATCCCAATCACAAGATTGGGTATTGCTTATAATATAAATATTTAGAGCTCCTTTATGTTAATTAATTTCTCAAGAAAGTATTTAGTGCTTTATAATTATGAATGTATAATGCTCAGGCATCAGAGAAATACTATTTCTTGTTTTCATCAATTATCTAATTTATTGTTCAATGATTTAATAAATTAAACTTCATGACATATTGGGTATATAATACAGCTATTAATAAATATATCATTATTTTTTGGTTTAATTAATTTTAAGTCCATGAGAGAGGGAACAAAAGCATATGGTCGTCGCGAAAAACATGCATATACTGTCAACAGGATATCTCTTAATGGGAGAAATAACCAAAAAGTAAACTCTTTTCCTGTGAATAGCTAACATATCAGTGGCTTGTTTAAAACAAAATTAAAGTTCTACTGCTCCTCCTTTATGAGAAAAATGGCTGCCAAGATGGCCAAAAACGCATTTTTTGCCTTATGGCTTATCTTTAAGCTAAAATATTTCCAAGAAGGAGTGAGAAACCCAAAAAGTTTATTGCGTAGCAATTTACAGGGAGGACCTGTACACTACCAGAAAGTGGCGGACAAACTTTGAGGGCATGTATCTCAGAAAATACGTGGAGCAGGAACCTAAAAATTTGGACTTTTCCATGCCTCTATATGATCAACATGTGTGCCAAATTAAAAAAAAATCCGAGTCGGTAGTGCGACCCCCATTCGGTGAGTTGGTATGGAATCACTCTTGTGTTAGTTTGCGATATTTCTACATGTAAAGCACGCTTCGGAAATTTAGATTTTTTTCAGGATGAACGTAAAGCATTACAGTATTGAATGAAGGTAAAAAATATAAAGGTCTCGCCAAGAAACTGGATGAGTAAAAAATCAAGAATATTTTATTTCAACTCCTTTTTCCTCCTTTTTAATAAATACATGAGGGTCACGTGCGGGAGAAAATGGCGACGTGTTTTTTTTTTTTTTTTTGAGACTGTTCTATATAATTACAGAAAAAAAAAGACTAGAAAATGCTGTATTTGTCTACTAGTTCTTATTTACTACGTTTGGGCAGTTTTTTTGTTCGTTTTAACCCAAACCCCCCCCCCTTCATAAAACCTGACACGTGAACACAAAAACCTGAAGCATGAAAGCTCTCGCATTTTTAACAAATAATTACGTATATCATCTGAAGTGATTTTACTGCCATGTGGCAGTAAAAACGAACGTTTACTCTTTTTAACGAAGCTATAAATTTTTAATATTGAAAAGTCTCTTAAAGGTTTATTCACTGGTTGAATGGCCAGTCTTCCCCTCATTGTTGTTGCATTTCAGCATGCTTTTAAAAGTAAAATTAAATGAAAAAAGTTTTATTGTTATGATCTACGTCGAAATGTCATTTCTTGTTAAGCTTACTGGAACCAAATCCGTCTGGTTTTTCTGAAGTTCAAAAGTTCAATTTTCCTGAAAAAGTAATGCTTGATTTCCTTACCGTCTCCTTACTGAGCAAAAATTGTTTAAACCGAAAAATAAAACATGGAAACTTCGTAAAAACGAAACTTTACGTTGGTAAAAATGGAAGTTTTAGGTGATAACGGAACTTAAAACCGGTAAAGGCGCTAACTAAAAATTAATAGTTCCTGTGATTGTTATAAGCAAAACGCACAAACAAATTAACAGACATACATTTTCATAAGACATTTAGCCTATTTACATTTTAAAATTGTATATACTCAATTTGGTAATTATTATTATTGTCACTATTGTTTTTATATATTGATGCATCTTCTTTTCAATGTAATAATTTATTTACTTAAATATGACGTAACTTTAGAGAGATGGACAATTTAAAAAGTTTTTACGAGAATTTAGGTGGGTTAAAAAAATTAGAAACGATTCATAAATTCAGCTTGAAGAACAACTTGTCCTCAATACAAATAAATGACTGTTATGCGTGCTTGTATCAACAGCATAATTTAAGATTCCATCCACGTAATTTTCATCCAAGAAAAAGTATATTAAGCATTTAGATTGAAATACGAATTAACAATAATTAAAAAGGCGCATTTCTTGAAACACTTAAATGGGCTTTATTGAGTAGGTAATGAGTATTTTTCGGTAGAATAATCTCACGGAGGGAAATTCCGCTTCCATTTTAAATATGTTTGTACTTTAATTGATATATTTTAACCGCAGTTTCATACCCTTTTGTATAACCAATAATATATATATATATTTGTGCATTTTTCTGGAGAAAATCTACATACTTTAGATGCAGAAACATTTAACACTAATTTAAGAAAGAACTACCTTTTTTACGTTGTTCTTTTTTTATTATTATTTATCTGAAACAACTACTTAAACTTCATTCAAACGCCACACAGTTGAGTTAATTGTTAGCTGTTATCACATAGTAAAATTAAAAAATTAAAGCCACACAACAAGACTCACTGTTAACCTTAAACATAAGTTATCCGCAATGCTCAAAGGCATTTCCAGAAAATATGGAGCTTACATTATTTGTTGAACGTTACATTGCTGATTTCATTTTTTTAAGCCAATAAGCTGGTTCATTTTATGCACAGTTGAAACATGTCCCCGAATTATATGATAATCAACCGGAAATTACTTATCAAGAGACGTACGTTTCGCACCAGATGTTTAAAGAATGTTCTAGATCGAGACACACTTAAAAAAAGTTGTTACGTAGAGACAAAGAAAATCTAGAGACCTGGCGACTGAAATGTTACGGTGGTTTTTCATTTCTTTTTTTTTTTCTCCTTTCTTTTTCTTTTTCTTTTTTTTTTTTTTTTTTTTTTTTTTTTGACATAGATCAGACTTAGTAACTTTCCAGAAAAATACTCTTAACTCCTAATATGCAAAAATACCCGACATTCTATAAATTGAACAAATCCAAACACCCAAGGCTCTGACAAGTTGTCGCTATCAAGCTAGAACTATAAGCAGGTACCAATATAAGCAGGTACCAAACATCTCTTACCGCATCCAGAAATTGGAGTTCTTGATCGTGTTGGTGATTATCATTCTCAAATAGTCACAAGAGAGCTGGGAGCAGTAAACCTCTGGTACCTCCATTGGGAATACCTTTGCATAAACAGCAAAAATTACTTGGCACAGCGAAGCACTGCAAAGGACGTGCTGTACTTAGTACTGTGTGCATTAGTATCAAAAAGTAATTAATATCGAAAACTATAATAATATCAATATCTAAGAAAAAGCCAAATGTAAAACGTACCGTAAAATGGGGTGTATAGGAACAGCGGGGTCAATCGGAACAAAACTTCCCAACCGTACAAAGAAATTCTTCATAAATATACTATTGGGTATTTTTCGCCATGATTTTTTTTTAGAAAGGTAAGATCATAGGAAGTAGGGGGAAAAAAATACTTTTGTCAATCTGGCAACGCTACTGGCTTCTAAAGAGGGCTGCACGTTGAATGCTAGAAAACATCACATTTTCATAGACTGCAAAACTTCATATGCAAGAACAAACCTTCTTATATTTAAAAACTATGAGTGGTATGTTTCAATTATACATGTATCTGAACAACAGAATACCACATTAGAATTTACATTTTTTATAAATTGTGTCATAAAAGTGAAGAATTCTGAAAAATGCCATGGGAAAAAAATTTGCGGGGTGAATCGAAACACTTAGTTCTGTTGTTCCAATTCAAACATATTTGAAGGAAATTGTTTGAAAAATCAAGATTCTAACCCCAATTCTTCTAATCAAGACAGGGATAAGGATTTATTACTGTTTATCCCTTCTCGTGAGCAACTAGATCTTAGAATGACAAAAGTTACAGATTTCAAAAGATTTTTTCTCCAGGAGACTTTTTTTTACTTAAAATAAAAGGGAGAAAGTCACATAGACTTTATGTAGTAAACGTCCAGCACACAGACAGTGATGAATAAGCGAAAAAATCTTTCAGGACAATCCCCGAAACCCAGAAATTTCAAAAAACTAAAGAAAAGGCAGAGTTCATCCCAGGAGATGTTATGAAAAAACTTAAGCCAAGTCACAATTGCTAGTTTTAAGGACTAGTACATATTTGTGGACGACATGAGTGACTTCCATTCATGTTAAATCTTTGCATTTCAATTCAAAAGCTTTTCTTAAAATTACTTTTCATTTTTCATAAGTTCAAAATTATTTTGAATTTTCACAAATTATAAACGTTTACTGGTACTGAAATTATACATTTATTTGACAGTAATTATCTGTTCTTATTCTCCCCCATCAATATTACTCATGTTTGTGAGACCTATTACAGATTAAATTGAAAAAAATAAAAATTTTAACAAGTGTTCCGATTGACCCCTATCAGCGGGGTGATTCGGAACACCCATAATTTGCTATATATTTTAATAATAATTGCTCAAAATTGTTTGTCTTGCTTGGAATATCAAAAGTTAAACAAGACCGAAGTTTTTACCCAAAAAATCAAATTAAAAAAAAATCTTTTAACTGCTTTTTTACAATCAAAGCTGAAAAGTGTTCCGATTAACCCCATTTTACGGTACGATAGATTTGTTTGCTACATGCAGTGTATATGATAATAGAAGTCATTGTGCAACTTCACTTAGGATAAACTGCCAAAAATAAACTTGTTTTTGCAGCATAATACTGGCAGCTGAGGTTCCAGTTTCAAACTGTAAAAATGCACAGTAATGAACTGCAAAATTGCTATTTTAGAGTAGTCATCTGTAAAATTGTTAATTTTACAGTTTATTACTGCGTTTTACAGTTTTAAACTGAAACCTCTGCTGCTAGTGTTATACTGTAAAAACAGCAGTTTATTTTTTGCTGTGTACTTTAACACGCAATTTTGTGTGAAGCTGTTACTATAAAACTTGATTTCTATCTTTTCATTTGATACTCAAGTATATATTTATTGTTTTTTTAAGCTATGAAACAAGACGCGTGATTCACATATTAAAAAAAGTACTTACAGAGCTCTTTACAGAATTTTTACGCTATATTGCAAGTTTGTTTGGCAAGAATTAAAAATCTAAATGCACAAAAATATACAAAAATCAAAATTTGTAGTCGGTAGTTAATGTCCTTAGATCATTTCCCTCTCGCACTTATTTCGGGGAATTTTCGTCCCACGAATATCAATGCTATTTGTAGTTATAATGCTATTTGTAGTAATAACTAACGTGGCAACAAAAAAAAAAGTTTTATTATGTTGTACAGTGATTTTTACCAATGCTTGAAAAGTTACTTATTTCCTATACAGAAGAGTTTTTTTTCTTGATAAGTTAACTTTTAACTTAATATTTAAATTCAATTTCTAACGTTTGCTTACGATTTTGCAAATCTAACCTGAATTAAAAGAACTATAAGTAAAATGGGTCTAACTTTAAAACGTTTCTGAAATATATTGTTTAAAAATATTTAAATCACAAACTTCAACTTTCTACATCTGATAATTTTAATATAAAAACCAAGTTTACAAATCAAAAGTTTACAAATTATTAGTTGTTGTCGAAAAATAATACTTCAAAGAGATTTTTTAACAATATACTGAAGTACACATATTGTTGATGAAATGGTTGATTAAAAATACAGCCAATGTGATATTTTGTATAAAACATATATTAAAAACTACGGCATCTTTCTCCAATCTACCTTACAATAATTCCTCTTTCATCAGTAATATATAATAAATTTAATATTTTTATATTGTGTATGCCAAATTTGATGCTTGTTGCTTTCCTCCCAAAATTGTGTTTTTCCTTGTCCTATATTTCTTCAAAACAATGTGTATTTGTTGGTTGATTTTTCTTTTATGTAGCTTAAGCACATGACCTTGTATACTAAGACTAAGATCATGATTTGATTCAACGGCCGATTCAAAGTTAGTCGCTATTCACCTGTCAAAATTCCTCTATAAAGGTAATTTGCAAATAACCTAGTTATAAAATATATAAACTAAATACCCTAGCTGTACTTATACGCTGCAATAAATCAACATATAAGGCTGAAAAGCAAACGTTTTCTACCAGCAACCTATTTTAATAGTATATATTTGGAATCAATGGAAGAGGTTAACCCTCGTGGGTCCCTCCCATTTCAGTTACACTCAAGACCCTTGGGGTCATAAACGACCCCAATGCTTCCTTTAATTAATTTATTATGATTATTGAATGTTACATGCATTATTTAAGTTCACACACTTTTTAATGTTAAAAACATAAAAATAAAAAGACACAATCAAAGTAAATTTTAGTTTATGCATTAAAAATTAAAATTTTAGCGTAAAACTTACAATGACTGTAGATTTATTTACAACTGTTACAGACCTGAAAAAACATGATCTTTTGCAAGTGAATTTCAAACACTTATGACATTTTTCGATGCATTTTCTGTCCAGTTCTCTTGGACAAAAGTTGCAACGTCCTCTTTTTTTGGCATTCTGGGGAAGTGACCCCAACTGTCTTGTGTGCAAAAATTGCAGTTCGGGAAAAATAAAGCACAATAATAGCATTATTTTGAATAGAAAACTAGAAGAATAAAAGCTTCAAAATGCCATTAAAAACAAATGGTTAATTAACAAGATATATTAAACAGAAATTGCATTGGGGTCACATATGACCCCAAGGAACCCACGAGGGTTAAATGATGCAATAGTCATAAGGAGTTGTATGTAAGAGGATAGTCTAAGGGGTGGCACATCAATGCAACGTGTAATCAATTTCTCTTGATAGAAGCATATGTAATCAAGTACATTTAAATTGTGAAACATTAAAACACAATATTACAGAGACATTGCACAAGAATAGGTGGTATTTTTTCAAAACAGACAGCAAAAAAGATTTATTTTGATTTGACATAATGACATCGACACATACATAATGACATCGTTTACATAATACATAATGACATACATAATGACATCGTTTTTTGAATAAATAAAATTAGGTTTCCATGAAAAAAAGAAATAATAAATCTTATTAATATAAATAAATTCAATGAGTATAATCTTTCATTTACTTATACTTATTACACTATAACACATTCTTATAAAAAATTCAAATTGCTGCTTTTCATTCGCAAGCAAAAACATAATATATGCTTGCCGTAATTTTATTGACTTTTTGTATTTTTAACAAAAATAAACTAAACAGATATTTTAAGAACTTGAAATAGTTTTCTCCGAAATAACGTAAAATGTGGGAAAGTTAAACTGATTTAGTTTCTTTGCGCAGCATCATTCAAATAATGTAAACAAATTGTTTTAATTCTAAAAATAAATTGACTAGGACTGAAGGTTTTTGCGCGTTAAAATTCAACCTCTGTATGCATGTTTTTCTAAACAGAGATTGTTAACAGCATCATCTATGTCTTAAGAAAGATATTTACATAGGTAAAATAATATTTTACCTATGTTTCAATCCGGAATTATGAAACAACGTGAAAAAAAGCCGAACTATCCTCCAAACATTTTACTATATTTGCTAATCAAATGCAAGAAGCTCATTTTCTGGACAAACTAGAAAAGCTACTATTTAATCATTTCAATTCAGCATCACTGTATAAATTTCATTAAATATCTTTGTACCATCTCTTTAGTCGCAAATCATTTGCAAGTAAAATTAGAGAGAACAGCAAAGTTTTAAGACTGTCAGCATTAAGGGACTAACAAACTTTTACTTTAAGCTAGGATGACGCAAAACTTTTACTGAACTCTTGAAAGCTTTATGCAAAACTTACACAACACAGAGTTAGCGTAAATATACTTGCTTAGTGCTACGCACGTGATAATTACAAATTCAATATTATTGTGTAAATAAAAAAATAAAATAAAAAACATCAATAATGATCAAGATAATAAGAGCTTCCGAAATATCTATTATTATTTAAATTTTCTCGTGCTATTAGTTATTTTATTTTATTTATTCGTTATTATTGTTATTATTATTATTATAAATATGTATCAATCTACAACGGTCCGAAGTTAATCTTCTAGCTATTTTTAAATGCTACGCTCTACAGATGCTGTTTTTTCTAATATACACACAAACACACACATATATAGGGGAAGGTGGGGTACCTCGGACCTATTTTTGCTTTTCAATTTTTAATTTCATAACTATTTGCCAAATTTAAAAACAAATACCATAAGTTGAAACTTTATGATTTTTTACACTACATATAATTATCTTAAAATTTTTTAAAACTTATTTCAATTACATTTTTTGTAATAAACATAATAATGCACATAGAACCGAGGTACACCACCGGTGGTGTACCTTGGGTTTTGGGATGGTGTACCTTGGACCAATGATTAACAGGTAAAGAAAACATGATTTTCAGTAAGAACATCACTATTTATCAATCAGTAAACCACACATAAATTTAGAAATACATTTTTCAACTTGTTTCAAAGATAAATAAAAATTTAGATCTTATTATCTTGCCACGTTTCCCTTTTTAAAAAAATACCAAGATGCTCTACCTCCTGAAAACCATACTAGAGAGCGATTCCATACCAAATCACCGAAAAAAAAAAAAAAATTGGTCGCACGACCGACTCGGATTTTTTTTTTAATTTGGTACACAGATTGATGGTATAGAGGTATGAAAAAGCCCAAAAGGAAAGTTACCTGCTCCACTTATTTTCTGAGATACATGCCCTCAAAGTTTGTCCGCCACGTCAAAATACTAAAAAAGTGATGTTATTTAATCATTTTTTATAAAAAATCGTACTCATGCAAAATAAAAGTGTTAGATATCTATGGAAACTAGTTACTCCAGGCATTTTGAAAAAAAATACTAGAACGTTCATAATGAAAATTGCCAAGGTACAGGGCTCTTTGAAGTTGTCACCACAAAAACTTGATTTTGCAGATTTTGCTAAAATTCAGGCATTTATTACAAAAAAAGGCAAACAAAACCAAAGGTTTTCTCACTTTCTGGTAGTGTACAGGTCCTCCCTGTAAATTGCTACGCAATAAATTTTTTGGGTTTCTCACTCCTTCTTGGAAATATTTTAGCTTAAAGATAAGCCGTAAGGCAAAAAATGCGTTTTTGGCCATCTTGGCAGCCATTTTTCTCATAAAGGGGGAGCAGTAGAAACTTTAATTTTTTTTTAAACAAGCCACTGATATGTTAGCTATTCACAGGAAAAGAGTTTACTTTTGGTTATTTCTCCCATTAAGAGATATCCTGCTGACAGTATATGCATGTTTTTCGCGACGACCATATGCTTTTGTTCCCCCTCTCATGGACTTAAAATTAATTAAACCAAAAAATAATGATATATTTATTATTAGCTGTATTATCTACCCAATATGTCATGAAATTTAATTTATTAAATCATTGAACAATAAATTAGATAATTGATGAAAAAAAGAAAAAGTATTTCTCTGATGCCTGAGCATTATGCATTCATAATTATAAAGCACTAAATACTTTCTTGAGAAATTAATTAACATAAATGAGCTCTAAATAGTTATATTATAAGCAATACCCAATCTTGTGATTGGGATACTCCTGTTTTTAATTGAAGAATTTCTTGAATATCACATGAATATCAGGAAAATAAATGAGGTCTTTTCGTTTGATGTAGGATATTTTATGACAAATTTCATTTGATGGGCTACTAACTGAGCATGGTGATAAAGAGCTATTAATTTCAGCATCGAATTCCATTTTACCTTATTAACAGTTAAATATTTACAAAATAATTAAATAAATAATTTAATATAAAGCCATGCTTGAAGAATTAAAATTAGTGCAACTAATTTATTCCCATACTGATCTTTACAAAATTGACATGCGTTGAGCACTGATAAGAACTGACAAGAAAAAGTTTACTCACTAAAATATTAGTTCACAGATACTATAAAGCATACATTCTATTTTCCACAAAATAATACTGCAACAAAGAACAAGGGTATCCTCCTGTTTATAGCCATCAATCAGGAACATCCAATCACAAGATTGGGTATTGCCTATGAGATAAATATTCGAAGCTCCTTTATTTTAATTGATTTTTCAAGAAATTCTTTAGTACCTACCCCTTTATACCCTTGTTCTTTGTTGCAGTATTATTTTGTAGAAAATAGAATGTACGCTTTATAGTATCTGTGAACTAGTATTTTAGTGAGTAAACTTATTCTTGTCAGTTCTTATCAGTGCTCAACACATGTCAGTTTTGTAAAGATCAGTATGGGAATAAATTAGTTGCACTAATTTTAATTCTTCAAGCATGGCTTTATATTAAATTATTTATTTAATTATTTTATAAATATTTAACTGTTAATAAGGTAAAATGGAATTCGATGCTGAAATTAATAGCTCTTTATCACCATGCTCAGTTAGTAGCCCATCAAATGAAATTTGTCATAAAGTATCCTACATCAAACGAAAAGACCTCATTTATTTTCCTGATATTCATGTGATATTCAAGAAATTCTTCAATTAAAAACAGGACTATCCCAATCACAAGATTGGGTATTGCTTATAATATAACTATTTAGAGCTCATTTATGTTAATTAATTTCTCAAGAAAGTATTTAGTGCTTTATAATTATGAATGCATAATGCTCAGGCATCAGAGAAATACTTTTTCTTGTTTTCATCAATTATCTAATTTATTGTTCAATGATTTAATAAATTAAATTTCATGACATATTGAGTAGATAATACAGCTAATAATAAATATATAATTATTTTTTGGTTTAATTAATTTTAAGTCCATGAGAGGGGGAACAAAAGCATATGGTCGTCGCGAAAAACATGCATATACTGTCAGCAGGATATCTCTTAATGGGAGAAATAACCAAAAGTAAACTCTTTTCCTGTGAATAGCTAACATATCAGTGGCTTGTTTTAAAAAAAAATTAAAGTTTCTACTGCTCCCCCTTTATGAGAAAAATGGCTGCCAAGATGGCCAAAAACGCATTTTTTGCCTTATGGCTTATTTTTAAGCTAAAATATTTCCAAGAAGGAGTGAGAAACCCAAAAAATTTATTGCGTAGCAATTTACAGGGAGGACCTGTACACTACCAGAAAGTGAGAAAACTTTTGGTTTTGTTTGCCTTTTTTTGTAATAAATGCCTGAATTTTAGCAAAATCTGCAAAATCAAGTTTTTGTGGTGACAACTTCAAAGAGCCCTGTACCTTGGCAATTTTCATTATGAACGTTCTAGTATTTTTTTTCAGAATGCCTGGAGTAACTAGTTTCCATAGATTTCCAACACTTTTATTTTGCATGAGTACGATTTTTTATAAAAAATGATTAAATAACATCACTTTTTAGTATTTTGACGTAGCGGACAAACTTTGAGGGCATGTATCTCAGAAAATAAGTGGAGCAGGTAACTTTCCTTTCGGGCTTTTTCATACTTCTATACCATCAATCTGTGTACCAAATTTTAAAAAAATCCGAGTCGGTCGTGCGACCCCCATTCTGTGATTTGGTATGGAATCGCTCTAGAGAGTTTTTTTAAGCTGCACTTATTTCCAACTAAGATTGTAATTGGATAAGTCTATTCCAAATGTTAACTTCTCGAGCTACCTATCTAATCCACTAGATAGTATTGGGTGTGGCAGCTTGAATATGTCCTTTTTTTCAACTTCATAAATGGTAGGATCTTCTCTTGTAAACTTCTCACAGTTTGGATCTTTTTTTTTTATACAAATTTAACTGCATATTCATCATTAGCAATAGAAATTATCTCTGCAAGAAAATATTTGATAGCTTTTTTGCCAGCAAATTTCACCAAAACAAAATCGCCAATCTAAATATTAATGTGATCTGCTTCTTCTAGCTCATTAAAATCTTCCTCTGAATTATTGGATTCCTCATAAAAATCTTCAATATTCTCAAGTTCAGAATCTGAAGAATAATAAAGTTATCTCTTAGCTGGCTTGGTAGGGGTTTTTACTGTCTTAGTTTGCTTTACTTGTTTCATTGCCCCCTTTTAGCCTTTTCTATTTCAAGACGCTCTTTCCGGGATGTATCGGTCAAAATATAAGACGTTCTTTTAGGTCTTTCCCCTATGGGGTCATTTTTTCGGTAGTGCATTTGGATGTGGCCTTATTTATTCAGGGGAGTAACAATGCTTGGCAAAGAAGTACTAGCTTCAAATGTTGACACACCAGTAAAATCATTTTGCGTGTTATTTTCTTCTTGCTTTTGCACTGAGCAATCATTGACATTTGATGGGAGGAAATCAAAATCTTCAAAAAATATTTTCATTCGCCGTTATATAAAGCGTCCAAGGACTGCAGTCCTTGGATGGAATAACCGAGTTAGCGTTGTATTGCACAGATAAATGTAGTTAAGAATTCATCATTAGCGTTTACCCTAAACTCATGATTATGCAGTTGCAAAACTGCATATTTAAGTTTATAATTTAAGTTAAAATTTTTAGTTTTGGAAGGGAAAA
>JAXGGA010000703.1:0-196155 GCA_038373865.1 Uloborus plumipes | reverse complement strand
TTTCGTGTGATTTGGCTTCAGAGTTTATGATTATGCATAGTGTGCGCTGTTGAAAACGAAAGTTCAATGTTTCACCAAGAAATTGGTTAAACCTAGCAAAATTTAACTGCCTTATCGCGCATAGCACAAAAATGGTATCTGTAGTCTGCACTACCGTGCTAAGCGCAAAAGTGGTATCTGCAGTCGAGATCCAACTGAGAAAAAACTCTTTAAAGTTTTGCGCCTCCACGTATTTGATTTGGATTATACTTTTTCAGAAATTTTCAAAAAATGTTTTTTGTTCTCAAATGACAATAAAACATTGTATGTGGGTAAAATACGTCACAAATAACCACCTGGAGGCGATAACTCAATTCTGTTAAAAATTGCAGATACGACTTTTGTGCTTAGCACAGCAGTGTAGTCGACCTTAAACTAAGAAATTACTTTTAAAAGCTTTGCTCTTCCGTACATGCGATTCAGATCGCATTTTCTCAGAATTTTAAAAAATATATTTCTCATTCTTAAATGACCATAGAGCATTGTCTTCTTTGATTTTAGTTAGATAGAATACGTTATAAAGAACTATATGATGATATTAACTGACGAGTTCAAGGACAATCCATGTCCTTTTTCATATTTTCGGAAAAACGTTTTAAAAACAATCAATGCACCGAAATAGGGAAGAAGTGTAGAGTTAGTATGCAATTACGGTTACAAAACTAGAAATATAAGTTTTGATTAAGATTTATAGCCTGCAACAGGCCCGTCGACCCCCCCCCCCCCTTTGAGAAATCAATTATATTTACATATAAGTGGGCGTGGTTTTTTGATGTTTTCCGGTGAAATTGCATTGTGTTTGGACCCTTTGCCCCCCCCCCCTCTCCCCCTGGAAAAACTTGAAAGATGTCCCTGGCCTGCAATCATATTTTGGTGTTAAATTTTTAAGGAAATTTGTTTTGTTTGTTGTCATTGATCTCTAATTCTTTCACTTTATAGCTAGATATTGCTTAAAGTGGTACAACTTCTTAAAATAAATGTTTGGTAAAAGTTAGTATAATAAATAAGATAGTCAGCTTCAGTTTTACATTATTATTTAATAATTAGCTTCCTGCCTCAAAAACAAATTATAAATTTTCTTCTTTTGTGTGAAAAAAATAAAAAATAAAAATTTTTGAAACCCTTGACTCTAAAAGCAAATCTAATATTGCATCTATTTCAAACTAGAAGACAAACAAAATCCTAATTAATTATTTATCAAATCATGTTTAATGTTTTTTATTAACTTTCTGAAGAAGAGAAATGTAAACACTGTGCTCGTAAATTGTTAGCGTAAATTCTATTTTTTTCCAGTTGAAAGGAAAACCACGTCCCCCCCCCCCCCCCCACACACACCAAGGTTTTTTCCTAAAAGCTTGCCAACTCTGGTTTAGCACAATTAAACCTTAGAAAAGAAACAAACTACTTATCATTTTAGTTTTAGAAACCACTCAGCAGGTTAGCTTTTAACATTAACGAATGCTTTTGCTATGTTTACAAATTATAATATCAATGTTCAATATGTATTATTTCATTCGTTTTTAAATAAAAGTCTTGCATGGCTGTAAAATGAGTTATTCTGGTTTGACCCCTTTTCAGATTGGTACCAGACCGCATTGAAGTGATTTCAATGTCTGAGACAGTGTTATGCTCATAATGAGGTTTTTCATGACACAAATGACGTCACTGCCGATGTGGCTCATAATCGATGATGCTGAAATATGGTTTTTATGTTACATTTTCCAAAAATTCTTTTTGTGAAATGTGGGTTCATTCCATTGATTTACTATTTGCTTTACGAAATAGTGCTGAATTTTTTAGTTAATAATATGCATTTGCAGTTTGTCTTTCATCGTTTTTTTCATGTGCTTTTATTTTCTTAATAAATTATCGAAGAAATACGAATTTTATTCTCATTGAACCTTTCTGTACCTATCCCATAGGCGAGAAATTTTGCATGCAAGAGGTTTATGTACTCCAGCAAGATACAATTTCTTGTCCCTGACTCATGCCAACCTTAGAAAATCATTTTACATTTGTTTTATTTCTTACTTTCTAACGAACAAACCAACAGTGCTAAACAATACTAATTTATGTGTAAGCTTAATATTAGTACTATAATGTTATTACCATCCACTAGAGTTGGTAATTTCGCCGACAAAATGTTATTTTCGCTGGAACAGTAGGAAACAAAAGGATAAAAACCCCCATTCCAAATACACTTTCATTGTATTATTGTATTCTGTTAATTAAGAAATATTAATAGTAGTAATAATAATATTGTTGTTAATAATAAAAATTTAAATATATTGCTGAATAAAAAAGTCAAAATCTTATGTCCATTGATTGTTAATGCAAATTCTACTCTTACTGTGCAATGTGATAGTTTTCTTATTAGCCTACTTTCCCGTTAAAAATAAAAGAAAGACGAAAAAAGTATTAAAAGTAGCTTAATGCATCGAAAAAATATCGCCAAGTCCAAAAAAAATCGCCAAGTTAAAAAAAATATCGCCAAGTCCAAAAAATATCGCCAAGTTAAAAAAATAAAGAGGTAAAATGAATATAGAAAAATTAAAAATTTGAAAGTAGGGTATTGAGATGGGGAATTTGTGTGTCTGTCGGTCGGTCTGTCGGTCTGTCGGTCGGTCTGTCTGTCCCCCCCTAATAACTTTTGAATGAACATTCCGATTTGGACAAACTTTTTTTTGTTGGAAAGATCTCGGCGAGTACAGCTCATTCCCGTATTTGATTTTTTGATTTGAACAATTTTTGGTTCAACTTTGAGCCGTTCAAATAACCGGTCCCGCGATACTAACTTTTTAATGAACAGTCCGATTTGAACAAACTTTTTTTTGTTGGAAAGAACTTTTCAAGGATACTTCATTCCCGTATTTACATTTCCGATTTGAACAATTTTTCATTCAACATTGAACCGCTCAAGCAAGCTGTCACCCCTAATAACTTTTGAGTAAACAGTCCGAAAAAAAATGACTGACTGTGCAGACGATTTTTTGTTTATTTATTCATTTGTTTTATTGAATTTATTATTATTATTATTATTATTTTTGGCAGACGATTTTTTTTGTAACAAAAATGTTTCACTCACTAGGGCATTTTATTCTTTATTTATATTTAACAACTGGCAACGGATTAAAAGTGAAATTCGAGACATTTTATCAACGGACGAGTTTTTTTTTCTTTTTTTTTTCTTTCTTTGATAAAATGTGTTTTGATGTACTTTGTACTTTTAATTTTTTTTTTGAAAACAATTGAGGAATTTTTCTACGGAAGAACTGTAACAGTTACATTCTTTAAAAGGTGTGACAAAACTTTATTTATTCATTTATTTACTTTTTATGTGTCTATTTCATCTGATGAGAGAGGTATATTTTGCTTTTAAAGGTATGTTTGACATAATTTTTAGTCTTAGATAATCAAGAGAATAATGATCAGATGCTAGAATGCCGATGTCGATGTACGGGAAAGTAGGCTCGTTTAGTTCTTGACAGAACTTCTTGTTAAATAATATTTCCCAGCTCCTACTAATATCTACTTAATTTTGGCTAAAGTCATATCATTTCGATTTCAACAAAAATAAATAAAGAAATAAATGTATTAATTAACTATAGAGGAGAACTCCGAGGCGACTGAATATTGAAACTATCAAATTTAGAACATCAACATATCTTATTTTGCAAGTGTTATCATCAAGGACCTCCCCTTCTTAGTGATCAATGTAAACATTTGTTTATTTTCTTTAAAAAAAAAAAAAACCGTAAAAAAAAAACATAAGTAACTAGTGGTTTTCTCTGTCTCTTTTGACGAGAGATTGGGTCCATAAGAGAATTAGCAACTTATTAGGCATCGATGATCAGAAAAATTTGGCAGCCCCTGAATAACTTTTCCATGAACGCAGTATAGTCCCGTGTCTAAAAAAACGTTCAGCAAGCGAATCATTTATTCAATGTACAAAAGCAAAATATGAATGTGTACTTTTTTGGATGTTTTTTTTTTACTTCCTTTTACGTAGTAAAGGAAGTATTGTGATCGCGGAAAAAAAAAAAAAAAATCACTCAAATTTGGATCTAAATTTTGATTTTGCTCACCCCCGAATGAATGTTGAGTAGTTTTTTCGACCTGTCAGCACGTGCGTATGTACCTACCAACATGTTACCAGCCGAAAAATCCTTTTCAACCACCTACGAGTTAATTACGGGGTGATTCCATGTCAATTCAACCACACCCCAACACCCACCATCTCGGATTTTGATGAAACTTGGTATACTTCCTTCCTTTGTGGTCATAAGCAACCCCCTAAATTTTTTTCTTTCTATCTCGATGCGTTTTGATTTTATAGCCTGTTGAAATTTTGCGATTTCACACTTTTTGTCATTTTCGTGACACATAAACTGAGCTGGTGTTGTTTATGAAAAAAAATTGTACCTGGGAAACTAATGGTTTAATCTTTTAAATTTTTTTTACAGAAAATGTGAAGACTTTGAGCACGCAAATAAAAAATACTACAATAGTCTTAGTCCATATGAATTTTTCAAAAAAAATTTCAAAATTGAAAATTTTGAATTTTTTTTGTCAAAAAAAGGCTTTATCAAAATTTTAATTTTCAACATGAGGGTCATCGTAAAAAATCACAATTTTTTTTTTACATGATCATGAATATGTGCTCTAATTTATCCCATAAAAATTATTTTGGGTATTTGAGGGATTCTACCCCCCCCCCCTTTTAAAGGAGAAAAAACGTTAACGTTAAACATCATACAAACAAGCTCTTCCTCGAATTTAAAAACAGAATTGTCATCAATTACAACCAAAATTTAAACATGAAGTATGTTGAATATTCAACTCAAACCCATAAAAATTAACGTTAAAGGTTTTTTTTTCAGTTGAAATAGTTTAAATTGAAAGAATTCTGGAAATAAGATATCATGAAATTTAATATTTGCATACAACAATTGACTCATAGATTACTAGATTGTAGACAAGACAACTTTAAAATTAAAAGTTTATCTTGACACTAATCCACTGATTATGCTATTTCTAGCACTTTCTGGATCCCCCCCCCCCCCATGTTCGAGACATTTTTTTCAATTACTTTTACTTCTGGGCAAAGAAAAATTCATCTCTTTTTTCTTAAAATGACATTTTAGACCCTTTAAGAAACAATGGCCAACTTTTTGGTAATATTTTTTTAATTACTTTTACTTCTGGGCAAAGAAAAATTCATCTTTCTTTTAAATAAAATGAGAGTTTATGCTCTACAAAAATTAATGGCTCAATTTTTATAGTTTTAATTAACCTCAAAAAATCTTTTTTTGCCATTAAAAATAGTTTGTACTTTTTTTAGTAATTGAAAATTTTGTGGTTTTGCGTTAATTTAAATTTATGGTTATCTCGCAATGAAGTGTATATCACCTTCTGAAAATTATTGAAAATTTAACATGAAAATGAAATTTTCATACAATTCTAATTTATAACTAAGCAATTAACCCAAAATATTATAGATTCTGTAAATACCAGCTTATAATTCTGATATTCCTTTTACATGTGCCTATTTTTCCTTTTCCTTTCCACTGAGAGCATTATTTATTAGAAAAGGTGTATGTCCCTCCAGTTATTGTATGTGGTGGTTCTACAACACTGAGTACATGAAGAAATGGAATTCCACAAATATCAACAGAACTAGGCCAGTAAAGTGAAGGGGAAGGTCCATTTGGATGTAAAAATTTTACTAGAAGGTCTCCTTCGTCTTGGTTGACTTCAGACAACATTCCAAAATACCATAGATTGTCTTTGTCTTTTTAATGGATCACTACAGACTTTGTGCCGCCACATCAAACTTCTTCAAGAATACATTTTCATGATGAAAACAAATATTTTGAATTGAATCCAGTTCACTGTCAAGTCTTGCACACAATAATTATTTTTCTTCTTCACTTAAACAATTGCTATTCTTTATTCCTTTCTCATGAGTGAAAATCAATTTCTGACATTCACTTGCAGTTAATTTTCCTACACTGCATATAGATACATCCACACTAAATCATTTTTTATAACACAATCTAGTTGAAAACACAAGTAAAATTCTATATCTGTTCAGCAATGGTTTCTATAAGCAACTAAGCAAAGGACAGACTGAAATACAAATTCAAAAGTAGCCACTTGCAGCTCTGAACTTGTTTCATTCATTTAATGAAGTATCAAAATAAAACCTGGTTTTGTTTATTTAACTCTGAACCAATGGAAAAAACAGAAAAGGTTTGTTTTAACTTTGCTTTATCATTATTATGAGTTCAAAATGATTAGATTAGAATCATGAAAAGAACTGTTTACAATTTGCAACAATCTCTTTCCCCTCTAAAAATGTTCTGTTTTCTTAAGTGTTTCATATTTTCACTGCTTGATCCTTTTTATTCTTAAAAAAAAAAAAAAAAAAAAAAAAACTGTGATCATAAATGGCTCCAAATAAGCTTGCATTTGTACAAATGACATTTGCCTGTTATCCCCCTAATTTTAAGGGTAATTTACTAGCTCATAAAAAGGATCAGCTGTCATCTTGAGCCAGCTGATCTGCAAGCTGTATGGTTTATACTTAGTAAGTTGTTTATATTATGGCAGTGAGATTGAAAACTGCTTTTGTGTAAATTAGTTATTTTTCTTGACTCCTCTTCCATCTGCTGCATTCATTTTATCAAGATCAGTACCTTGTTTTAAGTCATTTTTATTTTCAAACAATGATATATTTTATAGGTATCCTTTCCCTCCAATTCATTGCACTTTTTGAAGTGCACCTGCTTAGACCTCCAACAGTAGATGAGGCACAAAAGCCAGAAAAAAAAATCTGGACAAAAGTAGTTTTTTCCTGATACATAATTATTTACTTTTGAATTTTCATTAAAAAAAACATAAATCTATTGAAGAGGAGACAAATATATGATTGGGCATGTCATTAAAGCCTGAAGGAAAAAGAGCTGTTTTAAGTCCTTGGTTTTTCATTTTTTAAAGACAAAAGTTCATTAAATAAAAGATGTGTATGTATAGTAATTTGATCTTACTTTGCTATGAGTGAAGGAAAGGTAATTTACCTTATTAAAAAAATATTACCAAAAAGTTGGCCATTGTTTCTTAAAGGGTCTAAAATGTCATTTTAAGAAAAAAGAGATGAATTTTTCTTTGCCCAGAAGTAAAAGTAATTGAAAAAAATGTCTCGAACATGAGGGGGGGGGGATCCAGAAAGTACTAGAAATAGCATAATCAGTGGATTAGTGTCAAGATAAACTTTTAATTTTAAAGTTGTCTTGTCTACAATCTAGTAATCTATGAGTCAATTGTTGTATGCAAATATTAAATTTCATGATATCTTATTTCCAGAATTCTTTCAATTTAAACTATTTCAACTGAAAAAAAAACCTTTAACGTTAATTTTTATGGGTTTGAGTTGAATATTCAACATACTTCATGTTTAAATTTTTGTTGTAATTGATGACAATTCTGTTTTTAAATTCGAGGAAGAGCTTGTTTGTATGATGTTTAACGTTAACGTTTTTTCTCCTTTAAAAGGGGGGGGGGGGGTAGAATCCCTCAAATACCCAAAATAATTTTTATGGGATAAATTAGAGCACATATTCATGATCATGTAAAAAAAAAATTATGATTTTTAAAGACGACCCTCATGTTGAAATTTAAAATTTTGACAAAGCCTTTTTTTGACAAAAAAAATTCAAAATTTTCAATTTTGAAATTTTTTTTGAAAAATTCATATGGACTAAGACTATTGTAGTATTTTTTATTTGCATGCTCAAAGTCTTCACATTTTCTGTAAAAAAAATTTAAAAGATTAAACCATTAGTTTCCCAGGTACAATTTTTTTTCATAAACAGCACCAGCTCAGTTTATGTGTCACGAAAATGACAAAAAATGTAAAATCGCAAAATTTCAACAGGCTATAAAATCAAAACGCATCGAGATAGAAAGAAAAAAATTTAGGGGGTTGCTTATGACCACAAAGGAAGGAAGTATACCAAGTTTCATCAAAATCCGAGATGGTGGGTGTTAAAATCCCATTTTTGTGGTTGATTTGACGTGGAATGACCCTACGACGAGTTTTTTTGTGACGTCTGTATGTATGTTGCATAACTCAAAAACTATATGCCGTAGAAGCTTCTAGTTTAATATGTTTGCTCTGAGTAGGGTCTAGTTGTGCACCTCATCTTGTGGTTGTATTCGACTGCTCCCAAGGGGTGTTTTACCCTTTTTTTTGTGTAAATCAGTGTTAATTTCAGTGCAGACAAAGATATGAATTGGCGCGACCACTTGGCGATATATCGCCAAGCTTTTGGTCGCCAAGTGTTTGACGCCAATTTGGCGACGTATCGCCAAGTTGGCGACAAATTTGGCGAAAAAAAATGATTTGGTTTTGGGTTTAATTTGGCGCTGTTGGCGATATTTTGCAAAAAATCCACTGAATGCTGTTAAAATCGGCGATATTTAGTAAATTAATCATTGTAAAACTTTTTTTGCATTGTTTCGGGTCAAACTAGGGGTGTAAATGCTTGAAAAGGCATCTACTAACAAATTTACACGTAAAAGGAAGTAGTGTGGGGCTCATACCAGATTTTTTTCTTTTAATGCTAAGTCGAAACAAATCATAAAATTAGTAAGGTTCTTCCTCAACTGCTGTGCTCGATATTTTTAGTTTTGTTCATTTTTCGTATAAAAACTTGGACATTAAATTTCGTGTAAGATTTGGCATACGTCTTTCCGTATTGAAACATCTTAATAGTTAGTTCTACTGGCGAAACACGAGAAGCAGTCACGATCGAGTACTTCTCGTTCGTGATAAAAGCCGTCTAAGTTCCTTCAATTGGATTACTTTTGTCTTTTACTTTAATTGTCTATTGTATTTATATTGTAGTAATAGATAGTTTCTTGACATTTTGCTAAACATTTAACTAACTAGACGCTGTGGTCGAAGATCTTGGCAATGCGTCATTAGTTACCAATAAACAAAGCAAAAAGAAAAAAAAAAACTTACGTATGCATTAAGAGCGCTTTAGATGTTTCCGGTCTCGTGCAGTCGATAGTTTCTTTTAGGGTAGCAACATAGAAAGTGTGGGGGTCCAGTACTTCTTAACGAAGGTAAACTAGTGGGACGATTTTGTTTTCCTTTTCTGGCTGCTCTCCCGGTTGTAAAAGTAGTAGCGTGCAAAACGGAAGTTCAGTTCACGGACGTAAACCACTACATCCTAGTGGGCTTTTTGGGCGCGTATGTGGAATTATCATATTCCTTTTTTCCCCTTTTCCTATAGAATAGGCAGGAGTTTCATCAATAAAAAAAAAAGTTTTTTTATTACATATTTCCTTTTTAAATTCTTATACACTTTCTTCATTTTAATGTATTTTCCTCTCTTCCCAAATTAAAAAAAAAAAAAATCTCTCATTACTTCATTTCATCAAGTAGTTTTTTGTCTCGATATTTTATAGCTAAGGTTGAGCAATCTTGATCGAGCGAATATGTTTGAAAATGCATAGGGTATTGTATTCAAGTGTTGTGCGCTTAATTCCATTACAATTCTTGTAGAAAACATCGCACACTGACTTATGTGCACCCCTCCCCCCTCGCGCAAGATATGTTAGTGCACCTTCATCTACTACTTTTTTTAAAATAATTATGATAGAAAAATGAACAGTATAGTGAATATATATTTAGGTTACTTTTACAATTAATTTTATTTTAAGTTGCTAAAAATCGTTATTTCGCCGAAATGGCAGAATTTATAAAACCAAGCTTGAGATCCTTCCGTGGTCTTGCGATTTACCTTCTTTGTTCCTCAATTCTTCCTTCCTCAATTTTCTTTACTTTCTTCTTCTTTTTTTATTTACTTTTTTGGATTGTGTTTTAATATGCTAATTCTGTTACATACCTCTGCTATGTTGGAGTTGGAAAATGGTTTTCAGCTTAGGCCAGAACTTATGAAAAAGACGTGTGGCACAAAGTTAGACACAAAATTAATAGTTTTTGCCCCTTTTTTAGTATTTATTTATTTTTTTTCAACTTTTTTTGTTTGTTTTGTTTTATCTTTTTCAGATATTTTGGAATATTATGTTAAGTTTTTTGAGCGCTTTTTTCAGCAACTATTGAAATGGACATTTTTTTTCCATCCTTAACAGGATTTTTGCCCCTCAGAGCGTTCAGCAAATCTCTTCTAAGTTCTAACGAAAATTTTGTAATATTATTTTACTTTAATGCACCTTTTAAAAAAAAAATTCTGTGTGTAGAAGAGTGTGAAAGTCCTTCAGGTAAAAATAGTATTTTCCTTTTTGGTGTCAAATCATCAAAATTTCGAAAAATATTGCAAAAATTTCATTGCAATATAGAATGCAAAAATTAAATAATTAACTATAAAAACTAGAGGACAGCCGCATCCTACTCTAGTTTTGCGGTAACTAAATAAGAAATCAGTTACATATTGTGTGTCTCAGCATTAATAGCGCTCGGTAGGAGAGTGAAAAACATAGAATTTGTTGGGAATAGGGAGTGCAGTAAACGCGACAAGGAAATCAAGACTTTTATAATCAGAACCTGAGTTCAATTGCAAGTAATTCCCTTTTGTAAACAAAAAAACGAGGCTACGAAAAAAAAAAAAAACTATTGCTAAAGCTTGATCTATGTATATCATACTTATTTTGTTTTCTACCAATTTTAAGGTTGACTTGTTTAATGTTGTGCGCCAACTATCTCGAGTTGCAAAGAAACCGGGTTCGGTTAAAAGAGATTTGATTAATTGAGGTTCTACTGTATTCACAAATTGTATGCTGTATTCAAGTTATTTTTATAATTTTAAATTTTCAAAACGATAATGTTCAAAAAAAAAAAAGATAATAATAATGAAATGGGAAATTATTCCAATTGTAAATATTCTTAACTGCTGCCTTTTTCGATCGCTTTGCAAACGATAGGGGTCATAAGCCACAGAATGAGACCACTCTCTCAAGTTCTAAAAACTAGATGTTCAACTATAACTTAAATCCATGCTTTTTTCCCTTTTAACAATCGGGTAAGGAGAAGATGTCAACCATTTTTCAGTTGCTGTGCTTAATTTGGAAACTCTTCTTTTCATTATTTCTAGTAGCTGTAGCTGTAGGAAAAGGAGTTGACCTTCTCTAAAATAAGTAAGCAATCTAAAAATATATTAGGGTTTTTTTCTTCCTTTCTTTATTTTCCAACCAGAGGTGCGTTTTGTAGCGGAAATATATATAGAGACCCCCCACTTCCTTATTATGAGCGATGTGGTAAATAAACATGGGCTCCAGTTTGGCGCCGTGGTTTTTTCAACGCCTTTCTTCGTGAACTTTATTTTTCATTTTCTCTTTTGTTTTCAACTCTGCTCTAAACTTTGAATGACTTGTGATGACAAAATTCAGTTGGCGCGACTTAGCAGACTGTTTTTTAGCACGTCTAGATGTGAACAAGCGCTGTGATCAAGATGTATCTCAAAGTTTTACTTTGTAGGTTTTTTAAATCTTCTTCTGGGCTCAGCATCCATTGGAGAGTTTTTATTTATTTTGTTGTATCTTTCGGAAGATGCCTCATCTGCGAAATAAAATAGCCTTTTTGAAAAAATGTTGTTTGCAGTAGAGTCTCGATAGCTCGAAGCTGTGTAAATCGAATATTCCGATATCACGAAGTTTTCATTGGGTCCCAAATTCTTCAGAAGGTTGTGGGAACTTCCTATAACTCGAACTACAAATAACTCGAAGCTTTTAGCCGGTTCTTTGGGACTTTGAGTTATCGAGACTTGACTGTTTCTGCAATGTAAACTGCGACTTCTTATTCTATAGAGGTTCCTAATTTGCGATTAAAGAGCTTCGATACTCTTTTTTCTGGCAATATAGGAAATTAACCAAAGATTTAAGGTGTTTAAATTTTGCACGGACAAGTTCGATGTCTCATTGCTCGGTCTTGTCTTTACCGCTTTCAGCCGCCATTAGCCAGACAGAGACTGCAGCGCCTCCTGTAGTTTGTTTGAATGATCAATCAAAGCTCCGAGGAAGCCAACTTCTAGAGGGAAGATTTTTACAGAGCATTAAGATATTAAACTAAATTGTGAAATGTGACCCCTCTCCTATTAAACGTCTGTTGTAACTTTTACATGTGACTGTTACGACCCACTTATTTACTTCAATATCTGGCTATCATCAGGACAGCAGTACGATAACCAGTCGATAATCTTTATTGTATATGTTACCCCCAATTGATGATTTAATTGCTTTGTTTTTCATTTCTTGCTGATAACAGCATTGTGTTCCGTGCAAGATGTGTAAGTCAAATCGGGGAAATTCCGCTTTGTTTTGGCTGCAAAGCGTCGACTTCCTGCATTTCCTCTCTCCTACCACGAAACTTTGTTTTACTATTCATTGTCTTTGACATTCTGTGCCTGTCGTCCCATTGTGTCCGTCACTCTGTCAACGAGATGTCTTGTCATGCTCTCCACGTCGTTGGAATTGAGGCTTCCGCTTTGTTTATTTGTGACCCTGGGCATTTAAATCGCATAAGCGTCTTTTTGGTGAAGTGAACCATGTGGGAGTCGATCCATGTTCAGAGTTTGATCATTATTCCTCTTCTGAATGGCTTTACTACTAAACGTTCGTTGTTGACACTCTTCGCATAGTAGTTGCATAATGTATGTTCCGATCCTGTCTAATCAAACCTTGGCATTTCTGTCATTGCTTTTGTCCGAGAGATTATATTGCTGACATTTGCCCCAGTTCAGTTTTAGTCAAATGTTTACAACTGCGATCTGTGTGCTTTATCGTGTCTGATGTAAACAAATAGCGAAAAAGATATTTCCGTTGATGTCAGCTAATGATGCACATCGGAAAATTATGTGAAAGACCTAAATATGTTAACAGATTTAGTAGAATCTTCATTGTACGAAATCTATCTTTTCTTTTTTTTTAAATGTGACAACTAATTACTAGCGCTTTAAAAAACACTGAAAATATTCTGCTCGCAACGAAATGACTCTCTCCCCATTTTGAATCGGTTTTCTATTTATAAATTTCAAATAAAGTTTTTAAGTTTTTCCCAAAGTAGTTTAAATATTTGTTCGATTTTGAAGCAACCTCTAGTTATTCTAAAGAGTAATACAAAAGAAAACATGTGTTAGATGTGAAAGACGTTACGAAGTCAGGGTTTCTTCTTTTTGTGAAGTAATATGCTGTCTAATTAAAACTATTTATTTATTAACATCGGAAATGAATGAAAGTGGTGTAAAAAATAGATAGTAAAGTTAAAAAAATTATCTGTTTCTACTTTTTCACTCTTTTAAATCCTCTTGCAGCTTTTGTCAATATGGCCTATCCTTGCTTATTTAGTTATGCTATTTATTGCTCCTTCTGTTTTGTTTTCTTGTAGGATTTCCCCCTTTTTTTTGTTAATTAAGGAAGTGCTGGCACATGTGTTCTATGGGAAAATTTTAAAATTAAAAATCTGGAAAGACTATTTTTTAAATTGTGAATTACTTTTTAGTGAAAAGAGTTTGTTAAGTCAAGTGTTTTTTCATTTTTTCCTCACCTATAGAAAAAATACCGGCTGTCCCTTGAATACATGTCTTTTAAATTTTCTCCTACAACCTAATAACTTCCATTTGCACCTGCATCAGCATTCGATTCATATGCATTGTGCTCAGGACTTCGATTTGTGCGGGAGCTTTTTTTTTTTTTTTCATCGTAAGTGCTTCTAAACGGAACGACTTGGGTGAAAAAAAAAAAAAAAAAACTACATCAGAAATAATGGTCTGTCAAACGGCTTTATGAGCTGCTTCTTCGCATTCAAAGCTCTAATAATCCTGAAAATGATAAAAGAAACTTCTTTCCGAAACCGCAGAAGCTCTGACATCCGGGTCCGCAAGGGGTCTTCCATCCCCTCTTTAGCTGTGCAGGTGCGTTTCATTGGAATTTTTCTGCATGCTTTATGAAGCCAACTCACTTTCTTTTTTCCTTTTCTCTTGTTTTCTTTCTTCTTTTTTTTTTTTTCAATTATGCAATGACTTCCTGTTCTGTGCCGAATTCTCACTTATTGAAGGAAAAACTTCAACTTCATTATACTTATTTATTTTTATTTGTTCTTCAATCATTATTTTCTATGTTTGTGACGGCCTGATTGTCAAAATCCACCACACACTAGATTCTAGGAAACATTAGTTTGAGAACATTTTTTGAAATGACAGATACGAAAAGTTGAATTGTGTTACAACGTTACAAAATACTAAAATGAAGTTGACCAATATTGTTCTTTTAATCATAGGGAAATTACGAGAATTTCGAAACATGGATTTGTGATCTTTTGAAAATGCCAAAACACGCGATTCTAATTACTTGATGAGGACATTCAAAGATAGATTTAAAAAGGAGGGTTTAATTCCTAAAACTGAAAATATGGGAAACTGTCATGTAATATGCTTTCTGAGTTCGGGAAATTTCTTTCGAAAAAAAAAAAAACTGATTTTCTGCCGCGTCTGTTCTAAAATTTCGCAGTTACGACAAAGTAAATCCGCCACCGACCTAGGGTTTTAACTTTGCACGCGTTCTACGCTCTGCTCAAAAGGTTAAAAAGTTTTTTGAAATCCTTTTGCTCCTCTCTGCCTCAATTGTTTTTCGCAAGTCAAAAGAAGCATCATTTTTTTCCTCAGTCGTTTGTTTATCTTTATGATGCACACTGAAACTTTTCTCCAGAGAGGGCAGGATAAAACAGGACCCACCCCTCACTAAAGAAAAAACCAGCTTTTGCTTGTTTTGACAGTTTTGCATTGACAAGCGACGCATAGGTACTTCCTTCGGAAAAAGAAGCTCATAAATTACGTCGTGCTTTTGGCGTGCTGCCACCCAACGGAGGCAAATTGCCTACGATCTTTTAATTATGAAGCCAAGGCTTTGCTTGCAGTAGGGCAAAATATTTATGAATGATGGTACGAGCCAACTCCGAAGTTGTGGAGTAAAGAAAGTAAATATATTTTTGTCAGTGATTTCTTTTTCAATTTCGACTTAAAAACATCTCTTGATGCACCCTGCAGAAATCATGGGCATTTTTCGTGATAATTTTAGAACCCGACAGCCGTTCTTGCAGTGATAACGACCTGCTATAAAATGTGTTTTCATCCTTCTGCTCACATTGTAAAGGAGTTCATTAATGTGATTTTAATTCCTCTTGGAAGAAAGATTCACGACAGACTTCGAATTGTTGCTTTTTAAAGAAAGCAAGTTACTCATGCATCATAGTATGAGCACCGTCATTTTATTGTTTACTAGACATTTTTACCGTTGACTAACTAATCTTTAATTTTATTAGTTTAATTTTTAAAACTAATTTATTACTTTTAATAAGATAAGCAACTCATTGCCATTTGTCACTTTAATTCAATTTTTTAAAAAACTTATTTCTCTACTACAGTCGACGCTCGATATAACGACCGTCTCCGTCCTACAGAAAACGGTCTTTATAACGAGTGGTCGCTATAAGAGGTAGAACATAGAATATATTGGGATACAGTTGGGGGTTTTCTCACCGGTCGCTATATTAGGATGGTCTTTATATTAGGTGGTCGTTATAACGAGCGTCGACTGTATCTGCATCGAGCCCCCAGCAGTGGTTTTTCCACCAAGATCTATGTTTTTCAACCGCCATTTGGGTTAATGGCTTATTTCAGTAAATTTACACTGTAAAAAAGTTTGCAAGGATCTACATTCTGTTCCTCAATAATGTCCTATTTCTGTATTCTCATAATCTTGGAAGATGTGTGGTTTACAAATTAATCATTAGGTTTTTATTCTAGTTTGATCTTCTAAGAAAGATATTCTACTATTTAAATATTAGATCAGTTTTTAATATTTGCATTGTTTATTATATTGGAAATGTAACATTCCATTGGTCATTACTAATTTAATTCTATTCTTTTACAGGTAAGTAAACTTTTGGAAATCCCAATGTGTTTGAAAAGCTCATGGTAAGGTGTTTCTAAAACCTAAAATTTATGTTATTATTTTTTATTGCAAAATTATAAAAATTTCAGTTAAGGAAGCTGAAATTGTTAATTTCTTCAAGGAAGGAAATTAAATATAATTTCTCATGGAAATAGTGCACTTTATAGTTTGTTGTGTTAAAGTTTTTTTGCTATGATCTACATGATAGAATTGTTTTTAGGTCAGTTATTTAAATTATTTAATTGCTTCAACCATTTTTATTTCCATAAAAAGAAGTTTTGAAGTACAAAGTAAGCCTAAAAGTCCAAGACTGAAGTTTTATTGTTAAAAAGTGTTATATTGTTTTTGTCATTGGAGACTATTTTTAAAAAATGCTAAACAAGTTTATTTGCTGCCACCGTTATTGTTGATTCAGTCTTATGAAAGAATTTTATTACTTTACTCAATTTTTAGCTCTGGACTCGTAGAAATGTGTTTTATTACACAAATACATCAATTTAACTTTCTTTTTTTAAGCTAAAAATTATAAACATTGTACATTCAGTTTTTGCACATTCGCAGTAGAACAGGGTTGGCAACATTTTTGCTAGAATGGGCAATACTGATTAAAAAAAAAAAAAAATTAAACATCTGGACTAGATAGGGTCTACGATAGGTTAATGTCATTCAAATACATAAAGAGCATGCACAACAAATGACCATATTTATCTATTATTTATTTAATATATGTATGCATTAAACAATGGTTCCAGCTCAATATTTATCATTATTACTAGCTGCTTGGCCCGCGTTGCACGGGCTACCCCTGAACAAAAAATTAACAAAACCCCAATATTTTATTAGACTGGGCGTCTTACGAATTTTTTTTCACCGGTTCTTTTATTTTTACGTTTCCCTATGTAATTTTTTACTTTATATTTATTATATACATATCATAGCGTGATGTAATTAAAATAGTTTTTTAATAGATTGTTGTCTTATTAACACGGGTGATACCGCGGGGCTGGGCACAGCTTTGCCCGAAAAAAGGTTTTTGAAGTAACAACTCATATCCACTATAATGCAAAGGATTTCTCATTTTTTGTTAAAATTTTGTTTCGTTCAAGCCTACGTACGTGACCCGCTAATGAGTTTCATGTTTGATTCAGTTTAGCCTTCATTCAAAATTCTTATTATTATTACTGTTTCATATCAAATATCAACCATGTTTTATAACAATGGATTTCATATTTAATCATCCAGGACCAATCGCTTCAAATTTGAGCAAAAATTTGAAGATTTTTCTCAATTTCTTCAGAATCCCTTTATCAAACCCTATGTAAATTAAAACTAATGAAGCCTGAGAAATTACGAATGTAGCGGTATCTGGTTCGACTTTCAGATCATTGGCGTTCAGGAGAAAGAAGCAGAATATAAATAGATAGATAGAAAGATACTCAGTTTTTAATATAAGCAGATTATTTTATTTATTTATTTATTTATTTATTTTTTGATCTACGAAGAAATTAAACATTATATAATTTTACGAGCTTCTTATTTTCTACATTAGTTTCTCTTGTTTACTTAAAAGAAATATTGTCATTTAAACTTTCGAGCTTAAATTTTCTCTCTCACAGTTAGAAGAGAAGTATTTTTAATTATGAAAGCGAAAGAAAATAAAAAGAAACTTTGAAATAAAGAAGACAATGCCCTAACATTTCGCTCAATCTGAGAGTATGAACCCTTCCAAAAGCACAACCAATGAATTGTTTACCGAATCGTGAGACTAAACGAAAAACAAAAGAAGGTTGCCTCAAAAACAAAAACCCATCCTTAATGGCAAGGTAGGAAAAAAGCAAAATGCAATAACCACATCCAGAACTCACCAAGTGTGGAAAGTGCGATTCCAATGGAGAAAGACGAGCTTTCATTGAATTTGAAAAGGAGGAGGGTTGAGTTGTAGCCTGGCATGAATAAAGACTTGTATTTTTCGGTAAGGGGGGGGGGGGCCGAGGTCTCTGCACTCTTGGTGCTTGTCTTATCAAGGACATCGGTGTGAGGGGCGGTTGGGGGGGGGGGGAGAAATGTAAACACAAAGAGGGTGTGCTGCGATGTAGCTTGACTTTTTATAAGTCTTGAGCAATCACTGAGATGTGAAAGACTTCAACATACTTGATAATGTTTAACTTTAGATTTTACTCGGAAATTGAGTTTGTAGAAAAATTATGCTTTTGTTCAAGACGAGCCACTAGATTGACCAAACATTAATGAAACATTTATGCGTAATCATTTTTGAAGAATGACTTAAAATTCGAAAACGCGTTATGGGAACGAGAGATAATAAGAGCCAAAACTAGTTTTTTGTCTTAATATACTGTAATTAAACAATTTTTTAGGGCTAGGTCCCATGGGTTTGCAACCTGGATCGACACCACTTGGAGCAATCGTGGCTTATAGGGTAATTTATCTTAAACTTTGACCCCTTTTTTTATTGAATATTATCAACTTTGAGTTTGTTTAATTAAATAAGTTGATTAGGTCTTACGGGTTTGTAACCTGGATCTAAAGCCGTCTTATTACTTGGAACATATTTGTTGTTGTATTTCAACGTTACTGACATGTGGCATGTAAAAAAATTGATCTTTAATTTTAACCTTTTTCTTTCTAAATTATTATCTTAGAGACAGTTTAACTAAAGTTAAAAGGGACCCATCTACCATGCTTGATAATTTTTTAGCTACTACTATACTAGATGTAATTAATCCAATAGTAATTATGTGGGTTACTTATGTCTTTTGTAAGTATTGATAGATAATAGGACATAAAACAACATTTTCTAATGACATTTGCTCTTTGCTCTTAAGAACTTGCGTGAAAATTATTTGTATTAATATGTACCTAGCGTCATATTCTCTGTGTGGAAAAAAAAAAAAAAAAGAAAAGAAAATTGTCATGGGTCACTTGGAGCAAAAGGATTATGCAGTTAACACCATACAATTACGACCTTTCACTTGGAACTGTATTTAAGAGCAAACAAGTGAAATTTAAAAGAAAATAAACTTTACATTTTGCAGAGGGGACAAATGCATCACTATTACGTCCCCATTTACTTTGTCCTGTTCAAAAAAATAAATAATTTAACAAAAAACAACAGCAACCTTAAACCTATTAATGAAATTGTCTGTTTTATCATACTCAGGCATGACATTGCGATCTTTAAACATTCGTTACTCAGGACAGTTAATGTCTACTTGTCCTCATTTTTATTGATTTTCTTTTCTTTTTTTGTAAAAAATAGAGTACTAGTTTTATGTATTTAACTATGCCTTCATGGGCTACGTTCACTATAAAAATTTGCTTTTCCCACCACCAGGGATCGTGTCTTTATATTCTTGAGAAAGATTATTCTAACATGTTTCTTAATGTTACTTTTAATAATTCCAAAGTCTTCATCCTCCGTTCCAAACTTTTTTTGTTCTTTATGTTGGTGCTCAAAAAGTTTAATCGTCCTTAATCTTTTGGTCTTTTCTACCATTCTGGAAAATTTGTCAGCAATTTATTAATTTGAGTGAAATATGTATTGGTAATAATTAGCCGAGAGAGGAAAAAATCAATCCTTTTCATTGTTTACTTTGATCCTCATGAACGAGGATCAAAGTAAGGAGGAAAGTTCTCTGCCAACCTCGACACGACCTTCCGGTCTTTTTCGCGCCTAACATTGACACGCCCCAGTTCCTAACCTAAAACTTGTGATAAGATTGATACTCCGTGAAACCTTGGATGAATTTGCATCGCATCTGGACTTCGTTTATCACGTTAGTGGCTTTGAGATGTCAGACGCGACGCTATTTCGTTTCAGTGTTGGTAATTTCTGAGAAAATTATCTTGCTATTTAAGCCAATTTGTGTGTGCATTAGCACATGTATTTTCAGTCTCACATCCCACGATTAATGCGAATTTTTAAAAGATCTGACGTTTTATTGCAATAAGAGATTGATTGAATTAATTTCTTCCAGGTGTTAAGACATGGTGTCACGTGCTCAGGTGACGCAGTTTACTGGGTTTGTGATTAAAGCATTAGGCGGCAATCAGAACATTCGTTTTAATCTTGATAAAGTTTTGAACTTCAAAAGGCAACAGATACACATTTTATCTGTGTTTGCCCTTGTTTTTCTTTCTTTCCCATTTCTTTCCCTCACTCTTCCATTTTTTATTCTCAAGGCAGGGTTGACTCAATTTTGCATAACCAGAAAAAACTCACCTAGTTTTTTTTTTTTTTTTTTTCAAACTTCTCACTTAAAATTATATTTTTAAAAATACTGATTCAAATCAACAACAATACACAGGATTGTAAACTGTTCCATATCTTACGGAGCAGTTGTTAACTTTGCAGTATGTCGCCAAGTTGGTGGAAAGTTTGGCGGAAACAAATGAATTTGCGAATCGGATATCAATTAGGTGCTATTGATAGCATTTAGAGAGATATCCATTGAATCATGTAAAAAATATCAACATGTGAAAAAATTACTCTTTGTGAAACACTTTGTTTTGCTTCGGTTAGCGACAGACTAGGGCTGTGGTTATTTTAAGGGGGTTCTTCCTCACTCAAATACACCATTTTTTTCCTTCATTTGTTGTTATTTATACATCTTCCATACAGTTTTAGGCAAATTAAGCTCACATATGCTAGAAAAACATCACCTTTCTTCACATTTAAAAGTACCATATTTTCTCCATGTTTTCCATGCTTTTATAAGTGTGGGAAAATGTCCAAAAAGCTATTCATTTATGAAGAATTGGTTGTAACGCTCATACATGAATCCGCGCACCCATTCTTTTAAGTTACTAAAAAATCGATTATTTAGTAGACGTATAATGAAGTAGTGTAGGATCCACATCAGATTTTTTTTTAATAATGAATGAAAACAAAAGAAAAATCCACATAAAAAGTAATGTAATACTTGGCTCTAATCGTTCAAATGTAAACGAAATTAGGGGGGTGCGAGAAGAAAGCACTACACATATTCAAAGCAATTCTGCCTGCATCGGCCCATCAGCGTGATTAAATTCTGAACCCTAATACGTTTTCCATTCGAGTACTTGCAAAGGTGCTAGACTTTTTTTGTTTGTATTTTTTTGTCTAGAATCGTTTGCCGGTCAATTTTGTAAAATTTTTAGCTTCGCCAATAAACTAAAACCCCCAACTATGATTAAAATTCTCCCATTTAGATTTTAAAAGATGTTCTCCTACCTCGAAAGCCTGCCGTAGTGTTTGGAGAGGACATCCTTCTCAGCCTTCGAGGTTTGCCGAAAACAGGCTGTCTGCCTTCGTGCTGTTAGCCAAACTCGAAGCAATTAGAAGAGGACATTATTTGCCTAAATATCCCATTTGAGCCTTTGAAGAGTACATTGCCGTCGAATCGTTTAAAAACGGGTTGAGTGAACTTACCTGCAAGACGACCTCTTCTTCAGCTAACGGAAGCTAGTTTCTCGTCGCGGGATGGCTAATGTTAATAGATTCGAAGTTGGTTTGTTTTCAGACGACCTGCTTGTCATACAGTTTTTCAGTTATTTATTTTTTCAGGTTTCAGTTATGCCTGCAATCTTATTCGTCGCTCAGTCGAAATTTCGAAATGATTCAAAAGGTTTCCTGTTTTCGGCGTTTTTAGCAATGAAAGACCTCGGTGTAAGCCGTTTGCGGCCCCACTTTTTGTCATTTTTGTGTTTTACATTGAAATACACGAAGAAAAATGTTATTTTTCAGTGTGTGCAAGAACGAGGTATCTCCGATCAATATTCCAAAGGTGAACTGCAGTTCATTTTTTATGGTATATACATTCTGCTTTCTCTAATTAATACGAAAGAATTAACGCCCATACTGACACGTTCGATTTTTTAATTTGAACTGCATTTCGTTTCAAATAGTCGAATATGTTTTGACTTGTATCGTTTGTATTAATTATTTCATAGCATAGTTTCAAAGCAAGACACTCTTCCCAGAATTCAAGTTCGTGTTTGTTGCTTTTACTCCCTCCCCCCCCCCCCCCCCCGCCTTAAAAAGTTTGAGCAGAAATTATGTTCTTTTCCAAATAGATGTAGAGGGACATGACCCCTATCCTTAAAAAACGAAAAAGAGATATTTTTAAGAAGTTTTTTGAGGTAGTTGTAATCGTTTATTATTAATAAACTGATAATCGTAATAAATGTAAATAAAACAGTTTAATGACATCACTCTCCAGACATATTTATCTCCCTTGCTCTCTACTATTTAGCTTAAAGCATTAGGACGTGTTGCCACGTAGTACTAGCAAAGTGTGTTACTTCCCATGCTGAGAATAGAAGCCAAGTTGCTCACTCCAGAAATAGCTGTTGATTCAAAGATTGAGATGTCTACAAATTTGTATGACTGAAGTATAAAACAATAGTGTTATGTTTAGCAATTTTTAGAAATATTTTAGTTACTTTTACAATACTCATCCAAAAGGGAAGTGAAACTTTATTATAAGTCGTCCCAGAAAATAAGCAACAACAATAAGTAATGTGCAATGAGTTACCGCCCGTAAGCCAGGGCTGAGGCAGAACTGTAGCAAATGCACCCACAGATGCTATGATCGAGCTGTGGGTGCATTTGCTACAACAATAAGTACTTTTCTTGGTCTTAAATTTTCTTAGTTAATTAATAGTAATGGCGAGAAATTTTTGCTTGCGTAGTTGTAATGTTAGTTTCCCTATCTCCAGTGTTTTCAATTCTAATGCAGCTCAACATTTCAATTATGTCTCTAGCTTTTGTTAATATTAAGTAGATTTTTCTACAATCAGTTGATTCTACTAAGCGGTGAACTCTGCCGTGGAAGGATTTTCTTCACAACTTGTTTAGCGGGAAAGTAAATTAAACAAATTACTAAATGTTCACAATTTTCCAAGAAAGAAAAAAAAAGAGGGTAGTTACTTGGAACTTCGTTTTTTTTTTTTTTTTTTTTTTTTTTTGGCAAATTTGTACATATATAAGGTGTTTCAATGTACTTTTGCACAAATTTATTTATCATGTTCTAAAGAGTTTGTTTGGTAGGAGATAACTTTGTTTCAAACAGCGGTGTCGTATTGCTTGGAGAAAAGCTGTGCTCAAGTAAACAGGAAGTATATAATTCAGTTCTATCTTGGGAAAGCGAAGTCTGTTTTGTTTGTTTTCACTCTGTTTTGTTTCGGGAAGTATTGAGGGTTCTTATCAAAAAGAGAAACTCATTATGAATTTGTGCTTTCGCTCACGTGTGCCTGCAATTTTCCTAATTTGTTTTAAAAGTGGAAAAAAATCTTGGCTTGGCAATGAACTTGATATCTTTTCAGTTTAAAGCTATATTTTGAACTAAGTATTGAAAACATAATTTTTTTCTGAAATATGTTAAGATTGTAGATATTTAGAAGATGAATGATTGTAAAAGTTTTTTTTCTTCGATGATTCTCAACAATTTAGGGGTATAATTGTTTAAAGTGTTTTCTTCTCTCTAAGGTACTATTGTATTGCATTTTAGTTCTTTGTGTACGTACCATGCAGCTTTGTGAAATTTTAGATAACAGACGCCAAATAAAAAGTATCGCTGTCCTTTACAACTTTACATTTTCAAATTATTATTCTTCTCGTTTCCTATAATTTTATATGTGTAGGAAAATATCAGAAACCCCTATCATTTAAAAAGTAGTGCTTCTAATGCTCGTACATGGGTACTACAACCATTCTCTTGAGCTATTAAAAGAACATTGATTATTTTGAACATTGATTATAGACGAAAAAAGGAGTCTGGGGATGACGCCAGATTTTTTAAGAGTTGGTCTCATAGTGCTTTTATTTTTACATTATGAGCGTAAAATGTTCAATCTTTCTTTCATGCATACTTAAAGCAGCATGCAAAATTTTATTAATGTAAGAGTTGATAGGGTGAGGATAATTTTAAGAATTAGTTCATCTGACCTGAAATGACTTTTTAAGTAGGAATTGTTTTCTGTTCTTGTTAGATTTCATTTGTTGAATGACTTCCTTTCTCTAGTCTTATATAATGCAGATTGTACTGATATTCTCTCACCAACTGTAACTTATAGCTTATGATTAATATGCTTCAGCTTACCTTAGGTCTTGACTCTCGCGACATCGCAGATAATAATCGGATTAGGAGACAAGACAAGAGATACAGAGCCAAATTCGTAAACTTTTATCACTTAAAAGCAGAGATCAAAACTTCAAAACTACAGATAAAAGATTGAAAATTCCAGCTCTTTTCTTCATTATATGAACAGTCTAGATATTGCGCAACTTTTTTTTTTTTTTTTTAGTAACATTTTACTAAAAAGTGCAACGATTATTTTACGTCCGATAAAGTGCTACTAGTTAAAATATTGATTATCTTCTGTTTCTTTTCCCTTGTTTTTTCCCATAGTTAACTTAGAAAAGCGTTTAAATGCAGCAACTCTCATGAATTAGAAGTTTGTTTCTATTACGAACTTCTTACTTTTAATACTATTCTTTTTATTGGGAAATAACGTATCAAACTTTTATATTCATAAATTAACTGAGAGGAACAATAGAATGACCTCAAGGATTTCAATATTAAATGGAGGATTCGGGAAATATTTTATATTCCTCGCCTCAAACGTTATATTTGAATTTCAAAAAGGCCGAAAGCGTTATTGTTTTATCTATTGCCTGCTTGAGAACAGATTTCGTTTGATAAAAAAAATAGCACATATCGAGAAAATTGCTTCATAGAACCTTAGAACACACTTTCCGATTGAATTTCTAAGAAGTAGTGTTTTTTTATGAGAAAATGGCAGACGTGGCAATCTCAGCCTAAGAAAGAAAGGAAAATAAAATAAAAGTGCATCGAGGAATAGAAGCAAATTAAACCCAGTAAACAACGATGAAGGAACAATAGCATCGCTTTCGTGGAGCAAAATAAGTGACTTGATGTGTGAAAGCATTGCGGCGTTTGAGTCGAGGTGTTTTCATCCTTACTATTTCCATTTCATCATATTTTTGTCTTTCTTTTTTTTCTTGACAGTATAAACATCTGTTTGAAAAAGAAAAAAGCCATATGATCAAGGGATTAATATCTTTATTACTCCTTTTCTCTTTCACTGTGTATATACATATATTCACAGTGACTTCCTAGCACGCATATTACCTGCAAAAATAATTTGTAACCCCCCCCCCCCCAAAAAAAAAATGTTTTCAGAAACAGCTCATTTTTTATTCTTGTGGTGGTTAAAAGTTAAAACTGCTGTCGGATTTTATGTAAAATTTGCCTTTGAAGCACATGTAACCGATCCCTCCCCGCAAATTCTGCTTGATTTTCGTTGAAGTTTCATAGATGAATTTAGTTTAAAATATAATGGGACGTTGGCAGATCGCTCCCTGTATAGTGAAACACTACTGCACACACATTATCTTGTCACAAAATACGATGACAATATGTATTGTTACAAATCTTGTAAATAGTTGTTGTTTTTCCTGCCTTGCATCATTTTCATTAGTTTTGGTTTTATCTGATGTCATGTTGCAAAAGTATCTGAAGATATCACTTTTATCACTTGTATACCGGCCCTATAACGTTTTGTAGTTTTTACACTTGCCCTGCATTTAATAAGCGTGAAGACATTTTCGCTCGGAGTGGTGTTTTTCTTTTTATTTCTAGCGTTTTCTTGAATGAATTGTTTAAAGTTATGAATGATTTGGAATATTCCAGATATTACTAGAAAGTTGTCGGGAATTCTTTCCGTGTATAAATAGCTGGCCTTGAACACAAGTCAGTCAGTTGTTTTCAGATTTGATTCTGGTGACTCGTTTTATTCGCTATTTGCTTGGGCGAATGTTTGTTTTGCTTTTGTAATTGCTTAATTACTGTTCACGTTAGATACGTGGTGCTGAATTACTGTTGAGAGTACAGTGTAGTGTTTGCTGCCTAATTGCTGATGTTTAGCAATTGTTTTCTGCTCTTATTGTAAATAGTGTAAATACTTGTAAATAAATTTATAGTTACTTCCTCAAGATTGGAATGCTCATTTGAAGAAAGTTGAAGGTGCTACGGACTCGTTACAGTATGAACAAATTTTGTTTCGCTGAAGATCCATCCTCGCTCTCGTGCTGTTTGTGAGTGCGTATAGGTTGCTGAAAAGTGGATTTACACCATGATCTTAGCTTTTTGGTTGAAATTGAACAATTAATAGTCCATTAGTATTACGCGACGTTAAATTTGATCCATTTGAAATGCGCAACGGCCCCCTAAATGATTTGTCGGCGCTACTAACCAGTATTTTCCATCGAAATTTCCTTCACCGAATGTTTTTTAGCACTGATATTGCTGCGAGATATTTTTCTTTTGCAATTATTTAAAATCATAAAAATAAAATATAAAATAATCAATCGCAGAGAAAAATTACAAAAATCAACTTACAAGCTTTCGATAGAAAACTTAAAATGTGAACATATAATTTATTGTACTGCATTTTAAATTGCATGGCATCAAACAAATTCAAGTATCGAATTGTTTCAAGACAATTTCTGTCGTGAGTTACAAATCTTTGCAATTACTAAACTTTTGAATATATTTTAATTGAAAAAAAAAAAAAAAAAATTCATTTGAATGATTCTGAATTGTATGTAGTGTATATGAAATAGTTTCAATGATTATTCTAAAATGTTCGGTTTCCTTAAATAAGTCTCTTATTGAGAGGTTCTACTGTATTTCAAATTTGCTTGTTTTTACTGTAACTACCTTTTTACGAAGTAATTTCCATAATAATAATAAATGATTCTTTGAAAAATATCGCTGGAACCAGACGTTTGTTTAAAACATCGCACTGATACTAGATGCAATCCAAAATCAGAGATTGCCCACATTGCGCATGAGTAGCGTTCCAAATTCTGGAGTTGTTTATCCACGTTCGAACAAACATGGTTTAAAAAGTAACGAGACTTTAATACACTGTTATCAATGTTTTGTAACACATTACTGAAAATATCTGTTGCTGCTAAAACAGCTGTTGATTGCATGGAAGCTGGACTAGTGTGGAATTTGAAAATGAATTCTTAAAGGTTAAAACTAAGCATTCTTCCAGATGAACCCAATGACGCTTAACTGTTTTCCAATAGCAGATATCTAAAAGTTTATCTGAAAATAAATAATTTTAGCCGTATTTTAAATTCCATATCCATCTTTACTACTGACGAAATGTGTTTTTCAAGAGGCTATAAATGGAATTGTGACGTCTGTGTTGTGTTTTGACGTCATTACCGTAATCGTTCACTGATTCTAAAGAAGCCGTGAAAGACTTTCAGGATCAAAAATGTAACAAATTTAATCGTTTTGAGATCTTGAAAATAACAGATAAAGTTTGTTTATGGAAAGCTTTTAAAGGTTCTTTTTGTGCAAAATTTTCGTTTAGAAAATATTTGTGTTAATTTCGAGAAATCAGGTTGAAAAATAGCAGTTAGCAGTCCTTTACAAAGTAATAAATCGGTGATGATTGCAACTATTTACCTCCCTTTAAAAGTTTGTCATAAAGAACATATAAGAGATTTCCCCCAGCTTTCTATCTAAGCAAATGCGGGGCAGTCAGCATTCAAAAATGGCAAAATTTCATGAAATGTATTGTTTTTCTCTTTGTCATGTACAGCTTTTAGCTTCTCCGATGGGAGGTGACTTTTATAACTTATTCTGTAGCCGACAAGCATTATCTGACGATCGATTTCGTAAGATACAGCAGTGCAGTCTTTTTGTAAAATTATGTCTAATGTCGCTTTTTATGAAATGACGGTACAGTCTGCCCACGGTTGCTTGGAATGCGTCCATTTCTGCTTCTAGAGGCCTATTCACATAACGATCGATCTGCCCGTCCGAACCGAATTTTTCGCTGCGAAACTGGTTTTCGAAATTCGTTGCCATGACAGCGCGCCGAAAAATCGGCTTCCGTCGCCGTTCTAGAATGCTGGATGTCGTCGGGGCCGAAAACAGACCGGTTGTTAACCACTTCGTTCGACCGGATCGGTCGTTATGTGAATAGGCATTTAACAGGAAGTCAGCCTTTCCGTTTCATCCGTTTTCGAACAGTATGTGTTTTATCACGTGGCGAAATTAAGAGTCATTCGGTAAGTTTATGAGCACACCGTTCCACATTATGAATATTAATATGGCTTGTGAATTAATTGAAAGGTGAAATATTTCATGCCTAAGGTGACCATACTGCTCATTTTGAACGTGCCAATCTCGTTTCCAGCTATTCTGTCCCGTTGTTTCCGCACATACTAAAAGGTCCCGTTTTCTGAAACGACAGAACGTAACACTGAATGCTTCAACTTTACACACTCCAGGGTCCCCCGTACCTACCTCAATTCGTGGTTTAACCGGGATAGGGCCCTGAAGAGCTTTCTGTTATTTTTGAACTAGAGCCTAGGGTCGAGCAAACCCTTGGCCCAGCACCCCCCAGAGGTATCGTTTTACTTGGAGGACTTTGTGACCACGACATTTTTAACGTCCCCCAGCCACCATTAATCAAGACGGTGGATCTTTGATCGACTGGGCTCGAACCCGGGTCCCTCTGGTCACGAGTCCGACGCCTTGCCGATCGGGCTACCGCGGCCCTTGAATGCTTCAACTAAAAGTCACTGGGTGGAAATGTTTAAGCGTTCTTTTTCCAATAAATTAAATAATGTATCATTATTTATTTATTTTATGTCTGCTCGGGCCTAATGCACTCATACAGAAAGTTTTTTTTTTTAATAGTTAATTTTTCGGTTAGCATAAAAGTGCAGTTGGCAAATCGCAACTCTCAAAGCAATGTTGATTTTAAAAATAAATCAGACAAAATTTTGCCAATAATTTCATTCTTATTTAAAACCAACCAAATGCACACAAGCAAATTTGTATGTAAAAAAGTATAAGATCACATCTTCTCTCTTAGGTGTTTATTTCTAATTTTCCCTGTCTCAAACTATAATATATCTTTAAAAAATACATACTACGGCAGATGCTTAAAATTGGTAAATGTCCGCTTTTGAGGGGAGAAAAAATAAACAACCACCTTATACATGACCCTATTCTCCAAAGAAATACCTATATGACTTCATCGTGTCCTTCCGCAGTGACTCAGCACAACGAATGAGAGAAGGTGTTCTAACACCGACGTCCCTCCGATTATCTCCAATAACCGCAAGGAAAGAACTCGGATTCCACGATACTATTCCTCTGTCAGAGCCAGTGTCAGCTTATCCGCTCGCCGCCCCCGCAAGTAGACGGGAAGGCGCGGGTTGACTCAATTTTCCGCCGCATTGTGCCCGAGAATCGGAAAGCGAAGCCACAAACCGAAACTGGACTTCAATGTTCGCGCCCGCTTTTTGTCCGTCGGATCGAGACGAGCGATCGTTTCCGGCCCGACTTCCTTCCGTCCTTCCGTCATTGTTGGCGATCTGCATCAGCCGACACAGACTGCCGACGGACAGCAGCTGTTTTCGCGGGCTCCGGATTTCGGCTCAGTTTAAAGTCCTCAGCAAATATTTCGACAAATAACTGGTTTCCTAATTTCGTTTGAAAAGCAACGCGTTTTGGTGGGCGTCTGCTGGCTTGACGCTTTTTTGTTCACTCGTTAGTTGGAGCGGTTCATTTCGAAAACCAGTCTTTGTTTTTCGATGAGGATGATGGTATTTTAAACTGAAATGTGCACAAATTTCGAAAAATAACTCGCAGCCTTATAGCTGGAATATTCCTTTGTCTCGAAGTTTTCAATGGGTCCCTCAGGGCCCTGCTCCACATTGACGTAAAGCAGAAACGTAAAATGGATTACATAGCCCCCCCCCCCCCCGTTCCTATGGAAATCATCCGGATTTTCGGTTTCTGCCTACGGTTTCGGCCGCGTTTTACGCTGATGTGGAGCAGTGCCCTAACTCTTGAGAAGGCTGTGGGAACTTCAGTGGCACACTCATGACATTTTCCTTAAAAATTTAGCACCGTGCAAAACCTGCATCGGTTTTTACTGCTACTCGTTATAATTGCTACTTCACGGGAAAGAAAAACAAGTAACTTGTTTCTTTTGTCGAACGATAAAATTTTTTTTCTGAAGCGGTATAAAATTTCGGTATTTGAAGGTTTTATTGTCATTTTTCGCTTTTAATTTTTTTCTACTTGATGCACAACTCACATTTAAAAGAATTTACACACTGTCAAGTTTAGCCTTTGATCACTTCTAAAATGGTGCACTTATCCACCCAATCTCTGCTGTCCGTCCTTGAAAACCGCGCCTAGCACTCGGGAAGTATTCCACTTTAAAAAGGGGTGATGGGTTGTGAGTGGGAACTTTCCGGAGTTTTCAATTTAAAACTTGCATTTGCTATCCTATTGACACATTCCTTTTAAACTATGTATTTGAAATTAGCATCATTCTACGTTGTTTGATACGGCTCAAAATGCTTCCTATTATTCTTCCCCTTATTTGTTAACTTACCTATCACCCCTTTTTTAGTAAAATCAGTGAAGACCTGACGCTTGCGTAAATACGCGGAAAGTTTTATCTAAGAAAATCTGACAGTACGTTATATCTCGTTGTGTTATCCATTCAAGATTTCTGACTGCTAGTCAAACTTTAGTATAAGAATGTCAGGGCCAGCAATATGCCAGAAAGGAAATGAATTGCACAATTTATCAAAAACACATATATTTAAGTTTATATTGCAATAAGTTTAATAACGCTACTAGTTGAATCGCTACTAGTACACATTTTCCTGGCGGGGTCAAGACATTGCATTAATTGACATTGTTTTTCTGATACAACTTTATCAATGTCTTTCTTTAAGTTCATGAATGCTTATTATAAAGGAAATAAAGACTAATGAACTCCTCCCGTGATTTTTAAGTTTTTAAGCAGTACTACTTTTTTCTTTAAAGTAGTACTGCTTAAGATATTTTGCCCCATCTGTTTTCGTTTCAAATGCTAAATTAAAATATTTTTCCAGCATGGAAAAAGGCAACAAAAATGAATGAGTGGGCCGCATGCGGGCCGCGGGTTGAACCATAGTGGTGTGACCCACGAAGCGCGATATAACATGAGAAACACTATGAAACGAATTACATCGCATAACAATCGGATATTTGAAGCAACTAAGTCGGAGTTGCCAATAAACATTTGTTTCGTTTCCCTTGATCAGTGAAGCTTCACATTTTGTTTAAATCTCGTCACGATTAGGATACATTTTGAAATAAATTGGCGAAATTAATCCACAATCAGATGGATCTATTATTGCCCTCGTATAGTTATTTTTCTAATGCAGCACTAAAACTAGAATATTAAAACTCTAATGTCAAGTCCGAGATATTGACTTGGCTATTCCTTTGTAGCTTGAAATCCGGAACTATGCTGCTGTGCATGTGAATATTTAATTGATTATAAAAACATCTTTAACTTCGTGTGTATCTTCTTGAGTTATATGCATACGAAAGGTTAAAATTTGATTGAACACGAAACGTATTATCTAACTGCTATTGTAATCTACAAAAGCAAAGACGGTTGAAAATTTATTGTTCAGATATTCGTTATTTGATCTCATTTCTCATCTGTTCTTATTCAATCCCCAACCCCCTAACTTTTAAATCAGCTTTTCTCAACCTTTTCGTTTTTGTTGCATAGGGCGCTTTTCCACTTGACGACACGACAACGACGAAAGTCGGACGGTAATACTGCAACGATAAGTACGGTGTCGTATCGTCTCTTGCACTGCTTTTCCACTCAAACGATATCGTTTCCACGAAAGGGTCATTTTCCACCGCATTTCATTTCAAAACAGCACTGTGTTCGCACGTATATTATTATAGCTGCTCAATTTAACAGATTTACGACTACTATATTTGCTTTACCTCATGAGAAAAAGAAAACAAATTATGAGGCGGTATTGGGTGCACGATATTTTTAAAGAAAGTTACATTGTAGGCGAGTTTTATACACTTTTCAAGAAATTGCGAAAAGATTTTAGGTGATTTTAAATATTTTTACTAAATTTGCAAAGAATAGTAAAAATTTAAAATCTGGACAAGGTTATTTAACACTAGCGGTACCCGCACGGCTTTGCCCGTGGTATAAAATTAAAAGTTCATTTGTAAAATAATTGATATAGCAGAAAAAATGCTCTCTATTTTAGTTTTATTCAACTATAATTCCTTCAAAGTGATATAAAGATCTGATATGGACCCCACACTACTTAATTTTACGTGTAAATTTCTTAGTAGATGCCTTAAGTGCTAAAATAGTGCTTGGAGTGAGCAAGATAACAATTCAAACATTTGTATCCCTAGTTTGCTACGAAACAATGCAAAAAAATGTTTTACAATGATTAATCTCCTAAATATCGTCGATTTTAACATCATTCAGTGGATTTTTCGCAAAATATCGCCAACAGCGCCAAATTGAACTTAAATAATAATAAAAAAAATTTTTTTTCGCCAATTTGGCGTCAAATACTTGGCGATCAAAAGCTTGGCGATATATCACCAAGTGGTCGTGCCAATTCATATCACTTTTGTTAACCAATTCATATCACCTTGCATTGAAAACACTGATTTACCCGATAAATGGGGTAAAACACCCCCTTGGAATATTCGAATGCAACCCCAAGGGAGATGGACAAAAATAAGCCAAAAGAGAAAATAAGAACAATTTTCTTGATAACAGGAACCAACAGAAATCTTACCAAAGTTTAAAAGAAGAAGAAAGTTTTCTTTCCTAGCTTAAAAAACAAAACAATACATTTTCCGAAATGAAACACTTTAAAAAAACGATGCAATAGGTACCCTTTTCTCGCTAAATGAACGATAGGCGCGTCAAGCGTGGTAACCCTAGCTATTTTGTGTAGTTGACTTTTTGAAAACGCGCCAAGCAGGGTCCCAAAGCATCTTCACCGGGAAAAAGACAGGGTTGCCAGAGAATTGGAACAAAAAATACTATACCTCCTCTAAAAAAATATTACAAAATACTACTGTTTCCAAACGTTGCCAAAATCAATGTTGCTGAAATGCGAAATCTATGAAAATGAAAGAAAAAAGTCATTAGTATATTGGAAACAGGGTTGCCAGAAAAATACTACGCTCCTTATTTGGGCCGAAAAAATACTACCGTAGAATCAAAAATACTACGTCTGGCAACCCTGGAAAAAGAACGAAACAAAAATAAGTATGAACACGTAACCATAGTAACAACATGAAAAGTTGATTTCCGTTGATAAAATAATTCATTTTATCTCTCTTTTCAAACAATTTTTATTCTAGAGCTCAACCATTTTAGAATCGTTTGGCTTGCTTTACTGAAGGTAAGCCTTGAATTTCGGGATTCTAAAAACAATTATTATAGCTCTCCTGATGATCGTAGAAACTTCGAAAAAACTTCATTTTGTGCAGAAAATTCCAAGCTTTCGAATGACATAAGACTTGAAAATGTGTGTGAAATATTTCTTCCCTATTTCATCGAATTTCCGCTAAGAATTCGAATAGAAAAAGAACGAAATGGAATTTTCGAAAAATCGCTTCGAGGTGCAAAACTACATGCTACAAACTAATTTTGTACCAAGTGGCATGAAAATCGACCGAACGGTTTTGGCTCTACGCGCGTAACAGACAGACAGAAGGAAAGACAGAAAGAAAGACAGAAGGAAAGACAGAAAGAAAGACAGAAGGAAAGACAGAAAGAAAGAGAGACAAACTTTCAGCTTTATTATTAGTATAGAGAGTAGAGAAGAGACAAGCAGTTTAATCTAAAGTGTATAATATATTTCTATAGTTACGAACAATGCTTTTTGAACTTACCTGTTTCTTTCTTGTCTGTAGAAGTTTTGCCGTCATATTCCTCATCTAAAAATCTAAAAACTTCTTCCCGGGCTTTTCCCCTGTGAATTTTGTTTTTGTATAAAATATTTCGCTTATCCCATAGACACGGTCACTGCTAAATTAATTCACACAAAACAGACACGTCAAACCTGAATGCCATGACTACTGTGTTGCTCATCGAAGAAAGTCCAGAATGAAAATTTAATCAATTTTGAAGCATTTAAAAAAATCGTCTGATGCGCTACAATTAATGAAACAAAGTATAAAATAAAATGATTCAAATCTTTTATTGCTACATCTTTTATCAATCGTCTGCAAATTGAAGCTTATATTTTATTAATGTAGAGATGTCGAATTTAAACGCCATTGCTTTCGTTCGAAGAAAGTAAACATATGGATGAATATCGTCCCGATTTTAAAGGCGAGACGGATGCCATCCGACACGAATGGGACGACAAACGACAGCGTTCGGTCGGAGACGGCACAATGGTCCTGGAATCGGGAGATGGAAAAGCGCATAGCATATTTTGATGTATTTTGCGTGCTCCAATGTCGGATGACGACAATCGCTTACGATTTATCGTTGCCGTGTCGGTAAGTGGAAAAGCGCCCTTATGCTAACATTTGTTTCAAACGATTTTTTAAGAAACAATATTTACATTAAATGATCATAAATCCAAAAAAAACTTTTTCAAACAATCTGAAGGCAATATTATTAGTGATGCAACTGATGTCAATTTGGCCGGATGCCGGACATCCGATCAGAGCTTCAACCGGATATCCTGGCGGAAAAATTTTTTTTTTGCTGCTTTTCTTTTTTTCTCTCTTTTTTTTCAACTAACTCCTTGTTTGTGCTTTTTTATTTTTTAGGTGGAAGCCAAATAAGGCAACCTTAAGGTTCACATTCATAACATGATTCACTAAAAATAAAAAAAAAAAAATCCCTGCAAAAATTAAAGTTTTAATCGCGTTTCTCAGTTGTTTTTATTAAAGAAAAGCGATTTGGCCTTATTAGGAATACGTCTCTCCAAAAAGAGCAACGCAGAAAATACGCCAGTTAGCTCTATCAAAGTAAAAGAAATTGAAAAAATCCTTTTTGTCCATACAAAAATACTTTAAAGCTGAATTTTACTGTAAAAACAATAGTATAATAATATGGCAGCAGAGGTTTCAGTTAAAAGCTAAATGCACCGTAATAAACGGAAACTAGCAATTTTACGATTTATTACTGTAAACTAGCATTTTTACAGTTTACTACTGTAAAATTAGCACAATTTTACAGCTTATTACTGTAAAATTACTATAAACGTAGCTGTATTGTACTGTAAAAACATCTAGTTTTTACAGTGTAATACAATCTACTCTTCTAGGGCTATCAAACACAGGGGAAATTTATAATTCACAGAGGCATTTTTCTTTTTGATTTCGTCAACTACATAAATTTGGATTTCTTAACAATTAAGGTCGTTTTTTGTTGGGAAGGGGGGGGGGGAGACAAAAAAACAAAATGTTGTGTATGAAATAACAGAATGTTGTGCAAAATAAGATCAGGCAATTTTGAAAAGACTCTTCTGCAATAACCGTTGCTACACTTTTACCTGTTCGTAACAAACTGCTTGTTAACAACACTTAGTTATTTGGACGACTATAAAGTCACGCCCTAGCATTTTTTATTATCCTATACAGAAATGTTTGGGTTGAACCTATTGATCTGTATGGTTTGTTTTGGCGTACTCAACTTATATTTCGTTTATTTATTTCACCAATATGCGGCGTACGGCTGTGTGTCCCTGGTGGGGTTTGATCCTGGGACCGGCGTGATAGTCACCAGTACTGTAGCAGCCACTGAAACAAAAGAGCTTTAAGGCATGGGGACAAAGCTGGGTTGTATGCTCTCTGACGTAAGCCGCACACTTATTATTATTATTTTAATGGTGAATTTCCATACTTTGTCGCAAAGCTCGTTTTCCTCAAAGGGTTGATAACAGGGTTTGAAAAAGTCCAGCCGTCCTGCGTTTTTGATGAAAAACTCGGGTTTTTTAAAGAATTATTTTAATATCATCCTCTATTCAAACATTGTTCGCTACTTTTACTTCTACTTCTCATAGAGTCAGGGAATCATGAAAAGAGGTCACTGTGAATTCCTAAAAAATTCTTATTCCGCAAATTTGGAAACAGCATTGTAATATTAATTTTTTTAAATTCTTATTACATTTTTATATTGAATTGGATTCACATAAATTGGAATAATTATTGCTCATTTTGATCTTCCAAGTATTAAAAAAAAACAAAAAAAAAAAAGTGTGAAACTCATGCGTAATGTAATTTCTAATGCCTAATAAATTGTCAGGAAAAGAAGATGGCGATTTCTGGACCATGCACTAGCCAAGATTAAATCTTGTAGGAAACTAAATATTGTAACTGAATTGATCAATACCAATTTATGGGCTTAGTATTGACCAAAATATTTGTAATATTTAGTTTGTTTCTATAAAATAAATGTTTTCAATATGCAGTAAATTTTGAAGAAAAAAAAAACACTTTACCGCAGTGGCGTATCCAGGGGGGGGTGCCAAGGGACCAATGCACCCCCCAAGATTTTGTAAGACTATAAAAAAATGGTGGCACCGAATTTTAAAAAAAACATGTAACCTTCCTGTAAATATGCTTCAGGTTTTTTCAATGAAAAATACTTTATGGACACTGAAATATTGTCATATTATTTTCTGTTTTCGACAAGAAGAAGCAAAACTGATTGTTATTCTGTAATTGTGGAAAGTAAGAGGAAAATGAGCGATGTACCCGCGCGTCTCACAAACATTGTTAGACGTTTAAGCTTCCTATTAATTGCAGATTATTTAAATGATTTAAATGTGTTTAAGCATTGTTCCTCCTCTTATTTTCTCTTTTTAGCCTACTTTACCGTTAAAAATAAGAGACGAAAAAAGTATTAAAAGTGGCTTAATGCATCTAAAAAATATCGCTAAGTCCAAAAAATATCGCGAAGTTGAAAAAATATCGCCAAGTCCAAAACAAAGTCAAAAAGAAAAAAAAAAAAAAAGAAATAAAAAACGAAAAATTAAAAATTTGAAAGTAGGGTATTGAGATGGGGAATTTGCGTGTCGGTCTGTTGGTCAGTCGGTCTGTCGGTCGGTCGGTCTGTCTGTCCCCACCCCCTAATAACTCTTGAATGAACATTCCGATTTTGACAAACTTTTTTTTGTTGGAAAGATCTCGGCGAGTACAGCTCATTCCCATATTTGATTTTTCGATTTGAACAATTTTTGGTTCAACTTTGAGCCGCTCAAACTACCTGTCCCGCGATACTAACTTTTGAGTGAACAGCCCTATTTGAACAATTTTTTTTTTGTTCGAAGCATCTCGGCAAGGATACTTTATTACCATATTTGAATTTTAAATTTGAACATTTTTGGTTCAACATTGAACCGTTCAAGCAACCTTTCCCCACCTAATAACTTTTAAGTGAACCGTCCGAATTCAATAAACTTTTTTTTGTTCGAAAGATCTTATCAAGAATACTTCATTCTCATTTTTAAATTTCCGATTTGAACAATCTTTCGTTCAACATTGAACCGTTTAAACAACCTTTCCCCGCCTAATAACTTTTGAGTGAACCGTCCGATTTAAACAAACTTTTTTGTTCGAAAGATCTTATCAAGAATATTTCATTCTCGTTTTTAAATTTTCTATTTAAACAATTTTTCGTTCAACATTGAACCGTTCAAACAAGCTCTCACCCCTAATAACTTTTGAGTGAACAGTCCGATTTAAACAAACTTTTTTTTGTTCGAAAGATCTCGGCAAGGATACTTCATTACCGTATTTAAATTTTAAATTTGAACATTTTTGGTTCAACATTGAACCGTTCAAGCAACCTTTACCCACCTAATAACTTTTAAGTGAACCGTCCGAATTGAATACACTTTTTTTTGTTCGAAAGATGTCGGAGAGACTCATTCCCATATTTCACGTTTCAATTCGAACCATTTCAATGATGAACAGTTCAGAAAATTTTTTAACATGAGCTCCTACTGGGAAATTTAAATTGAATGTTGATTCTGAACTTAAAGGCGGATTTCCTTCAAACTAACTTTGTAAGAAAATGGTTCTGTGAGGTAAGCTTCTGTGAGGACTCTGATTCCGATTCCGACTCCGCAAACATGGCGGAAATGCAGGCTCAGAAAAAAATGACTGACTGGGCAGACGATTTTTTGTTTATTTATTATTTTTTTTTGTTTAATTTTTTAATTTTTTTTTTTTTTTTTGGCAGACGATTCTTTTTTTGTTTACAAAAATTTTTCATTCACGAGAGCATTTTCTTTATTTATATTTAACAACTTGCAACGGATTAAAAATAAAATTTGAGACATTTTATTAACGAACGAGGTTTTTTTTTTCTTTCTTTGATAAAATGTGTTTTGATGTTCTTTTATTTTTTTTTTTTAGTTTTTTTTTCTTTTGGAAGCGTTTGTGGAATTTTTCTACAGAAGAACTGTAACAGTTATATTCTTTAAAAGTTGCGACAAAACTTTATTTACTCGTTTGTTTAATTTTTACGTGTCCATTTCATCTGATGAGAGGGGTATATTTTGCTTTTAGAAATCAGCTTTAAGTGCTATAAAGGTATGTTTGACATAATTTTCAGTTTCAGATATTCAAGAGAATAATGATCAGATGCTAGAATGCCGATGTCGATGTACGGGAAAGTAGGCTCGTTTAGTTCTTGACAGAACTTCTTGTTAAAGATTATTTTGAACAAATTGTCATATTATTATTTTACATCGTAAAGAAAAAAACAACAAAACACCAACTTATTTTTTTTTTTTTTTTTTTTTTTTCGAAACGTGACAAATTGGATTTTGTTTAAAACTTATCGCACATTTAAAAAAAAAAAAGATGTTTTTTATATTAACTCTTACATTGAAACATTACTGCTCATTTCAGCAATAAATATTAACATTGGATAAAAAGGGATCAGTTTCTTTCTTTTTTCATGGGATGAAATGAAAGTTTTTATTTTATTATTAAAAGTTTTATTAGAAATGAATAAATAAACAAGTTGAAATATTATTGAAGGAATGCGAATGAATGAATTAATCAATGAGCATATCTGGGATTTTCAAAAAAAGGAGTAAGTAATAGCTGAAAAACAAAAACAATTTTCCAGAAAGTGCAAAATATTACAATATGTGTATGAAATTTTGAAAATGAGTTGTATATGTTCCCTTTGATTTTTAAGTCTATTTATATTTGAATCGCAATCGTCCAATCGACTATAAGTTTTATATTGCTAGGTGGATGGCGCAGAAGAGTTAAAATGTTTTAACATTTCAATTTGTCTCGTTATTTAAATCTTACCCCCACGTTCCCCAACATCTGAAGGACGTTTAAATGGACATTTTGTAGAATATGCATGAGAAAATGGGTGCATATAAGCTAAGAAAAATCTTATCTTTGATGAAACAAAAATAATCATAAAATAAAATTTCATAAAAACCGAAATGTACAAAAAATTTCATTTTGGTACTCTCGGACCTTCAAAAATATTTTTTATCGCACAACTATTTTTTTTTAAATTATAAATGATCTATCAATTTTCCGATGAAGACTTGAGTGCTTTTGGCTTGAGATTTTTTTTCGTAATACGTTTATTGTTCTTGCATGATATTCATTTTTGTGAAAAAACAATCTTTGAGCAACGTTCAATAGAAAAAATTAAATCGAAATGCTGCGTTTTCAAAGTTTCACCATATTTCTTGATTTTTTTCCTTTCTCATCAGTGTCGAAGTTCGATGTGCACCCCCCAAAATCAATTCCTGGATACGCCTCTGCTTTACCGATATAGTGTGGTTTATTTCCTGGGTTTCCCTGGTAAATACCCGGATGGGTTTTTTCGGACAGGTCCTGCTTTGGCGAATCCTGGTTGACTATGCTTAAAAGTTTTTTTTTTTTTTTTTGCATCCAATGTGCTCACGAGACTTCAGCGTCGAAGTCGCCGAACCGATCGATGTTCCAATCGTGCGCGCTACTTTTTTTTTTTATTTATGTATTTTTTTTATTGTTTTACTCTTAGAGCAATCGCGAGTGTTCCCTTCGTCGGCAGCGAAAACCAATCGGCGTGTCGGCCACCAGCAGCAAGAGTGGCTACAAAGTTTCTCTTTCAGGCAAGGGAGAGTGGAAATCGGAGGTTTTTGACATCTGGGAGTCGCTGGAGAAATGATCCCATAATCATTCAGTTACCCTCCACTTCTCCGGGGTCAGAAAACACGAGAAAGTTTTGCCAAACGTGAGAAGAGACTGGCAACTCGCTCTTTCGGAGCAAAAATGGCTCCCAGAACCTCACTGAACCAGTTGTATGGCTTTGCTTTTTATTTCGGATGGAATTAGTGAAGCCTTTTTTTTTTTCAGTTTCAAATAATTTGTTTTGCTTAGTTTTCCTTTGATCAATGTTGTACATTACATGTATCTGTATCAGCGCCGTATTTAAGGGGAGATTTTTTGGAGTTCAAACCCCCTCCAAAAATTTTCAAAACTATTACAAAAATGCTTTTTATAGTTTCTCTGCAAACATAATTTCTTAACAATACACTTTTTCCTTCGAATTTTTAATACCACTAAAAGAACACCGAAATTCTTCAAATTTGTAAGTACTAAACTCTATATTTAACACATCTTACAAGTGTCGTAAGATGGAAATTTCAAAAGTACTCCTTCGAATGCTTGTATATGAGTAAACTCATCTATCCAGATTTTTTTTTCTTCATTGAAAAGATGAGTCATTTTTTTACATTTTTCATATTAATATCCTTTTAACATCCATTGTAACAAAAATCAACAGAATATATAACATGAAATCAAATTTTACTGACTTTGTAGATTTCATGAGGAATATGTTTGGTTAAACCCTTCCCGAAACTAAGGTCTGGTTACGGGCCCTGATCTATATGTATTTTTTCCCATTCCATTAAATGCAGCGCCACGGGCTTCAAAATTTGAAATTTCGACCTTTCAGCAAATAAACAGTTCATTAATGGCTAATTCCTTGCATGACTCACACTACAGGCGGAAATTAATGTGGCATTTAAGAAACCTAGAGCAGTTTTTTGTATTTAAAACTGAAATTTATTGCTCTTACATTGCCCTTTAGTAGTTAAACAACTATTTTATGCTAGTTAGATTTAACTTGATTCATGTTACCCTATGAATATGCTTTCCTGTGACTCACACTGCTTTGAAAAGGAAATTAATTTTGTGCTGGGTTTTTAGACGGGTGAACTTCATTTTTACATGCCTAAAAATTCAAGTTTGGGATCAAGAAATATTGAAGCATTTTTGTGTAACATGCAACTCACACTACTGGTCGAATGTGACTTAGGCTAAAGTTTTAATTTCTTTCTCTATTCTTTATCATTGATTCAGTTTTTACTTTCTTTATTTTTGAAAAGTAGGGCAGTATTTTTGATATGGCATTCTCATTAAAGAAGTGAAGACATTTTATTTGATTCAAGTTCTTATCCGTAACAGCACTGCAAAAAAAAAAGCATTTAAAGCACAAAATAGCCAATATAAACTGCATTAATATGACTTGAAGTTACAAGAACCGATTCAAACCATAAAATGTGTGAGATTATAAAAGAAGAAACATTCGATAAAAGTTTGCACATTTTGAAGTGTTTATGAAGGTTTTTTTTTTGAAGCTTCTCAGTGGTGATATAGTCGCTTAGAATTTGCCCGATATTTAAGTGGAAAAAAATGTAGGGGCATTATAAGATAAATAAATTTCGATGATAAAATTTTCTGATGGAATTTTAAAAAACGGTTTATTTTAACTTCATTATTTTTTGCTTTTGTTAAATTCAACTATTAGGAATGAAAATTTCGCGTTAATACAGTTGATTTTCTCAGGTACATATACGAGTATTTAAAGTTGCTGTTCAGATAAGAAAATGATCAAAGGATAAAAAAATAGTTAGGTCATTTGATAGTCCTAAATTAAATAATGGATTTATGAAGACAATACTCTATACGTTCTAATTTAAAGTTTTAAAATGTAAGAATTTAATGTAGTTTTGAAAAAATAATAATAGTAATAATAAAGTTCTCATGCTGTGAGTAATGATAATAATTTTCCGTATTTCTTAGCTACTTAAAATTATTTGTCAGAAATTATTGATGTGAACCAGAACTTTTCAAAAGACGAGTTTATTTTTCAGTCTTTTCTTATTGCAAAATATAATTTTGCAGCTTCAGTTACGCAGCTAATTTATACTTTACTTGCAGTTAAGGCATATGAATGAAATGGTTTAATTAGGTTTTTTTTGCTTTGAAGTAAAAAATATAATTCCTTTCAATTCTCCACGTTTGTGGAAATGAAATAAATTTACTAATGATATCGAAAACTAAAGGCCCTTTCTGACGCATGCATTAAAACTTCTAAATTAAATATTCTTGCCTCCTTAATTTCGCTGTTTTAATTTTAATAACCTCTCTAAATTCTTTTAATCTCATAAATTTAATCCGTTGCTGATGCAACACGTGTTTAGTGCTATATATTCAAACTAAAATTCCTTCCCTAAGATGTTGACTAATTTTTACTCATTTGTTTTATTAAAAACCTAGTTTCTGCAGAAAAATGACTAATATCCATATTCTCAGCGTCTATTGTGGTTACCTTACAGGTGTTTAAGGAATGCTAAATATTAATTTTCGACTAATGAAAAAATACGTGATGTGCTAAAACGAGTAATTTTTAACTTGCTCTTTAAGAAAATAACCAATCATGCAATTGTTTCCCGAGATTTTCCGCGTCAGTTTTATTTTATTTTTCCCCCGACCTATATTCACAAATTAATGTATTTTATTTGCACTTTAAGCTAGTTTTCATTCAGACAACTTTTGTTCCTTTTTTGAAACTTTAAATTAGTTTGTTCGCTTAGAAATGATTAAGTATGATTAAATCATCACAGAATTAAAATAATTGCATAAATCGAGATACAAATTGGAATGTATTGTGTGTGGGCTGAGTTTATAAAAATTGGTCGGATGTTTTTGCTGTATCAGATTAAAAAGTGATGCTATGTAAAGAATGCACAGTTATTTTAAGTTTTGTAAAAATTTGTTTTTATTGTTTGAAATGCATAACATCTGGCAAAATGTTTTGTGATTTTTGGGGAAATTTTCAAGTTAAATTTACTAACTATTAATATTAATGCGATCAGATTAACGACGATGACTATTTTGATACCAAAGATTTACCCCTGGTGCTTAAAAACTTAAATTTAGGCTCATATTCTTACTCTTATCTCTCAAATCAGGGTTTTGTTTTCAGAACGCTGTTACGTCATACTTGTTCCGTATGGGAGTTGGGTGGGCTGGTGGGACTAGCTTTTTAATCGTTGCCAAAAGCAAAAATGATGAGTAGCAATTAAGAAGTTAATAAAGTTCACAAATTAATTTTAAGGCTGACTTTAAGCCAGCGTTGCATTGTAGCTTATTGGACTTAGGAAATTTTACAAACTTTGAAAATAATCCGTGTTTAAAGCAGTGAGTAACGCCCCTAAGCAAGGGCTGAGGCAGGAACATGCAATACACCGCCAAATGGATAATTTCCATCTATGGACTGCAGTTTCGTGCTTATTATGCACTCATCAGCATGGAATAAGAAAGTAACCGAGTTGGAGGCAAAAATTCTCTTATAGAGCAAAATGGAAATGACCAAATTGGCGGTGCATTGCACAATCCGTGTTATTGAGGTTTTTCTTGATTGAAGTCATCAATTTAAAATATTCTTTCGCTATATTCGTATTTCCATTGAACTATAGGTGGCACTTCAGTCTCTGGCTAATGACAGCTGAAAGAGGTAAATCCATGTAGAGGAATGTGGGGCAAAATTGATTGGTAAAATATTCTTGAAGTTTGCAGCGCCACTTATCTAGTAGTGTTTTAACTAAGCTCCTAAACATATAGTTGATTCGTGTCAAAAAATAAATAGCTCTAAAGAACAAAGGAAAACATTATACAAAGCATTTTAAAAAATTTGATGCACTTATTGTAATATTTGTAATTTTTCAAAAACATTTCTTATTATTATAAAATGATAAATTTTTTGTAATTTTCATCTTAAGTTTTAATTAAAATCTACTGATATCCAGTGCAGTAATTATTTAGTTTATATTAAGCACTTTTTTATTTTAAATTTTTTTATATAGTTTGTCGGGTGCTCGCGGGGCTAAGTGGATGAGGCAAAATGAAATAGTTTATTTTGTTTATTTATGCATTTATTTATCAAATCAACATACATATTTCTTCACTTATTGGTTCATTTACATTCTTTTACTTATTTATTCATTCATTCACTTATTGTCTTGTTCATTCTCTATTTTATCCACTTATTTCTTTTTTTAATATATTAATTCATTTATTTGCTTATTTATTTATTTATTCTTTTACTTTTTTCATCCTTAATTCATTTATTCAATTATTTATGCATTCTTTGATGAAAGTTACTGCTAATCATTAAATAGATTTTTTTTTAAACCAAAAATATTATAATTTTTCACTTTGCCTCAGATTTTTTTAAAGTGAAAATTGTCCATCTCTTTTTTTTTTTTTTAAGGTACAAATCAACTGCCGAAACTGAAAAATAATATTTCAGCGCAAGTTGTTTTACAAAATACATTATTAATTATTTATGTACAACAATTTTCGGAACGAATTTCCAATTTGTTTATTTTGAAACAGGTCCTCTATCTTAGCTATTTCACTTTGCCCCCCACATTCCCCGATATGGAATATGTCTTGTCCAATGAGGTAATCTCAAAATTGAAAGGATTTACCTCTTTGGCTAATTTCTTAAATAACCGTCAGGTGGCGTGTTCAAGCTCTAGAACTACGAATACTTGTTGATTTATTTTTAAATTTAGAAATGAATTGTATGAAAAAAAAAGAAAAGGTATTCAAACAAAGATCGTTTTGTCAAGTTACGCACTACTTCATGTTGAATTTTAGGCTGTTACAGTGTTCTTGTTTCGGTTAGTTACTTACCTTGCCGTATCTTTAAAACACCTTTTTTTTCCCTTCTTTTTTATACGATCGACTTTGCACAACGTTTAAAAATTATTTTTTGAAATGGAGAGAAATATTTTCATTACGAAACTGCTATTTACATCAGTTGTCTTTTTTAATAAAGTCAAACTGCAATTAATTTCTTTTGCTTTATCGTTTTACTTTCTCCCCTTTTCAGTTTCAGAATTTAATCAAGTTGCAATAGTTTATTTTATTTATAATAGGTTAAATTTCCGCCAAACAGACGTATCATAAGTAAAATGTAACAAAGCGTGTCTAAAATGGATTTGATGGCGTTCGGATTTTTTTTCTTTTAAATAGTCGGTAATGAGGCTAGTCATGCTGTTTCCTTAAAGCACAGCTGCTTTTGAAGGACGTCATTTTAGAAAGGCATGGTCAAAGATTTGGTTCGAAAAAGCCCAGCCTTCCCGGATTTTTTTTAGGTTTTTTCAAGAATAATTTTAAGAGGTCACTGTGATCTCTTAAAAATTTCCTGTTTTGAAAATTTGGAAAAGTATTTGTTTTATTGAATTTTTTAAAGTGATAGTATTAGATTTTAAATTGAATTTATAGATTGAAATAACTACTATTTTGATCTTCTGAGTATTTGAAGAAAAAAAAGTGAATTTCATGTGCAGTTGTATTTGTAATACTTATAAGTTGTTGAGAAAGGAAGAAGACCAGTTCTGGACCAGGTATTAACCAAAACTAAATATTATTACAAAATAATATTTTAACTAAATTGATCCATACCAATTTTTAGGTTTGGTATTGATCAAAATATTTAGTTTATTTCTGAAATAAATGTTCTTAAAATACAGTAATTTAGAAAAAACCCACTTAGTGGGTTTTTTCAAGTAATCCCACCCGAAAAACCCGGGTGGGTATTTTCGGTCTAGGCCCTGGTCAAAGTAGAATTTGCGGGGGTTTAAGGTTAAGAAAATTTGTAAGAGATGTGAGCTTTTCAAAAATAATAATAAACGAAAACTTTCCTGTCAACTCCGTAGCTTTTGTTATATGATCTCGCTCTTCGGTGCTTCTCAAGATCTAAAAGACTGTTTTAGCCAATGGCAATGGCTAACATTGTAAGATTTGACCACAGATGGCTCTTGAAAAGTGCTGAAAGTGTGCCCCTCCTTATCCTTTTTTCGGACCCTTAGAAAGTCTTATCTTGGATAATGGATATTATTGATCTTCCCCGCCCGACACAAGATTCACTGAGTATTTGCTTCGCTTCTGCGAATGTCTCGTCACAAAGCTTTGAACATTTCGAAAGAAAACTCTGGTGCTCTCCACCGCGCAAGAATAAAATATCTATTGCACGACTACAATAAAAACCCAAATCTACTACCACACACACACATCCACAAACGATTCCAGCAGCAGAGAGCCACCGCTGGCGCACGTGATCGAATAAATCTCCGGTGTCGGGGGAGGGGGTGAATCAGCGAAGCGTGCGCTGTAATTTCGTCGCCGTCTCATTTCGAATTCTGGGCCATGTGCTGACTTTCTTGCAGCCACTTTCTCAGGGAAATCGAGCTCTTCTGATCGACTCCCGAGCAGAATGGCCGCCGCTCCGGAAAGACACGGGTTCGATGGCTTTCGCCAGGGTTTTCTGCCCTGTGTCTCGCGCCCTGAAACATTTATTCATTGGTCTTTTACTCCCAGCGAGAGGCAAGGGCGGATCCAGAAATTTTTCAAGGAGGTGGCGATTAATTCTTTTACTTACCTCTTACTACGTATCTGTTTTCAAACATGCTTTTTTATTGGGGGGGGGGGGGTTGCCACATTATTTTGATTTAAATCAACTAAATTATAGATTTTTATTCAAGGAGGTTGAGACAGAGGAATTCCCCAAACGTCTTCCTCCCTTTTTCGTTACAAAAGATTTTCTAAATTTCGTGTTCTTAGAACTTCAACTTTCTAATAATTCCGGTGGAATGTTCAGAACATCCCCAGCCACATATTCGAATATCGCAGTTTTTGAAACTTTAAGTTCATAAAATTACGGAAGGAAAATCTCTGATCCCTATCCCTTCCACTAGCGTCATCAAAGATGGACTACACACTTGCGTTTTTAGGACTTTATTTCTGAAATATTGCTGGTGCAATAAGTCTCAAGGGAGAGGCGATCGCCCCCAATCGCCTCTCCCTTGTGTCCGCCCTTGGCGAGAGGACCTGATATGATGTCATACCATTCGAGTATCGTGCCTCCTAAACAATTTTTGCTTTTTTATATATCTTTCACGGAATTTAGATCCTGAGCAAACAAAATTTGAAATAATTTAAACTCCTTACAGATCTACAGATGTATTTTTTCTAAGCTACTCTTGAAATTATTGCCGCTTCATTAGCTACCTGTTTCATTGTTTTTAATCCTGGGCACTCTTGTCAGATCATGTCACGAACTTTCTTCCAATTCTGTCAAGTGCAAAAATGTTTTAATTTTTGTATCGATTTTTTCCTCCCCCGTACTGTTGTTTTTAGAGCCTCAAACCTCAATATCAAAGTACCAAGTACCCTACGCGTTCTTTCTCAATCGGTTTCCGAGGGGCAAGAGGGGGGATTGTACTCAAAAATCCATTTTAGAATTCAAAGAAGTTGTTTCATTGCGTCTGTACACTATATAATAAAGTCATGCAAAAATTGATATGAATACGTGTTTGTATTTAAAAGGAAAAGAAAAGAGGTACGGTTTCTGCTCTTTAACCGTGGATTGCATGTGGACAAGCAAAAGCTGATTTGAAATATCTCATCTCATATATGCAGTACAACTTCGACCCCGTGTATATAGAAAAAAGAGTATCATTTCAGTAACTTCTTAGCACAAAGATTTAAGGTGAAGAGCTCGCTACGAAGTTTTGTTTGGAGCTAGAACTGTGGAAATCAAAATATCTCCATCCCCCCCCCCTGAACAATTTTATTTAAGGCTCAAATGATTATGCACCATACATCTGGCATGTAACAACACTTTTGTTTTCTCTTTAAATATTTAGTCATAATCTTTTTTCTCACATTCTGATTAAAAACACCACAAATGTATATAATATGCATGAGAACTATAAACTTAATTCTAGATGAGCATTTTATTAATTTGCTTCATGAAATGTAATGAACATTGAACATTTTAAATTGTTGATTTAGAATTAAAAATTAGACATGAACAATAAAAATTGGATGCTTTTGTCAGCTAAGTACGAAACAATGAGACAGTTTTCAAACTTATTTTTAAAATGTACTCGCAATACATCGTTTATAATCGAAGCTCTTGTCTAATTTCAGTGCTGTGCTATTTCATTTTTCATTTTTACTGGGGGAGAAAACTTCATCGTATTGACCTTAATGATACAGCTTGTTTTGACATAAGGGCAACAATTTCATCTGTGTATTTTTTTTAGTAGCAAGTATTTACTAATCCCTCAAGAAATAAAAAAAAAAAAATGCAGCGTCTACTGCATACATCCTGCTCAAAGCGACTGCCTGTGAAATTGATTACCGTCTAACTTTTCAGAATGAAATTTGCATCCTGATCATTTTGCTCGTTAATAATTCACTTATTTGGCTATTGATCCTGGGCGATTTGCATTTTCCCCGCATTTAAATTAGTACCTCCACCATTTTTCCGCTCCACAGAATACCAATCGCGAGCCAGGTTGCGTAATAATTGTGAACTCTTTAATTCGGGCTATCTAAGTTAGAGTAAAATTTCCGGCACTTGCTCTTTTTGTGGCAGAGCCTTCTTCTATATATAGTAAGCGGGTTGATTCGGAGGCTCCCACGAATAAACAAGCCAATGTTGCTTCCAGAGGGATAATCATTATCTTTCCCATTGGGTGGAAAGAAAATTAGCCTCCGGGAGTGGAAGTGGGGCGGCTAGCAATCAACCAAGGATGACAGACGGTGAAAGGACAACTTGGGAAAAGAGTGGGACCACTTTCGCTTTGTTCCTTCCGCCTTACAAATGACGAGAGGATGGTTGGATGCCCTCGGATTTTAGGTATACAAATTGTTCTTTTAGACAAAGTTTTTAGTACGCCGGTCAGTTTTGAACTATTTTGAAAATTATGGCTGTTTTGAAGGCATTGAAGCTTTATGATGTGGCCCCCAGGAGTTTTATCTGTACAAGTCTTTGGCTTAGATTATCACTTAAAAAGAAAGAAATTTTGATGCTCTTTTTTTTTTCGTGTATATGTTTTGTTTTTAACCAAAGAAATGGATAAAATAATCCGACCAATTTTCTACACAGGCAGATTAGGACGATGCGAGTTGAAATTGTCGTGCCTTTTTTTTTTTGCTTTACTTAAAAACTTGAACAACCAATTAAATATAAAGCAGTGAGTAACCGCCCCTAAGCAAGGGCTAAGGCAGGAACATGCAATACTTGTCGACGTTTGCTACAGAACAATCTTCATGAAAGGTAAAAATTGGTAATTTTGCCAGAACATGCAAAACATTTGTCTTGACTGCAAAATATTTGTAAATTTTCTGTATTCTGTAAGGGATTAGCCACAAATGATCTTACGCACCACAAATGATCTTACGCATTGAGAGGGGATTGTATGTCTCTTAGAATCTGAATCATAGACAGCCCTTTAAGACATCTTTATCATTTCATTAAATATTTTCTCATGAAAATGAGATATTTTTTAATGACCAAAAGTCAATTGAGAATATAAAATAAATAAAATGCAGTAACCAGTTAACATTTCACCATAGTCTTGATTTTCATTTCCTTGAACGAGACAGTTAAAAGAATAATGTGCAGACTTAATCATACACTATTAATATAAACTGCAAAAACCAACCAGTAATCATAATCTAGAGTGTTTCCCCCAAATAAAAAAGAGGCAGAGTGCTTCCTTATAAATGAATACTTCAATTGAATTAATAGGGCATTTTTTAAAAATAATTTTGTAGTAGAAAAGGTGCTTTTGGTTATTATATGCATGCAGAAGCCAAGTATTTTTCAGTAGTCATTATTTTCTTAAATAAAAAAAGCTGTTATAATGATTAATTTAAATACTATGTTGAAGAGTACATTTAGATTCACATTCAATCACATTCGTACTCGAATTCCTTGTTATATTTTATGGATATTTAATTTTTGTGTGGTAAATTTAAAGAATTTTCCCAACTTTCCACCCATAATTAGAATGCAAGATATTAATAGGCAGAAGTTGATTTTTAGGAATTCAGACTATCAGCAACAATTAACAAAAATTGTGATCGCGAAGACGAATTGTTTACAAAAAAACACATGTTCCTTACCTATTTCTGGCAAAAAAAAAAAAAAAAAAAAAAAAAAATGCTTTTTTTTTCAAGCTGTTTGTTTCTAACAGAGCTCACCTTATTTCCATTTTTTCCCTGGTGTTAGGAGAGCTTTTGCAAAGGTTTGTTATTTATTTATTTTTTATATTTTTGTTTTCTCTGAAAGATGGGGAGAGCAGTAGCGTGCGTAGACTTAGGTGCGCTAAGATTTGTAAGTGCCCCCCCCCCTCCCCCAAACTATAAAGAATCTGTTTCCCGAGTAACTCATAGTGTAGTGCTATTTTTCTGGATCGTACGCCCTCAAACCTCATGCGGGAATGCTGTATAATGCCACTGGGGGAGAGCTACAATTCCACGCCATTTTAGTGGATAAGGGAAATGAGAATCGCATTTCAATTTTTCCTTTCGAGAAATAAGATTTTCTTTCATGATCGAGCATTGTAAGAAGTGTAAACTTATATGAGGCAAGGAGAACGCAATGTATTGAAAGATACCTCATTTTTCTCTAAAAATTCATCTTGTTTGTATTGTTCGTTTGAAACTATTTCATTTGCATAAAATCTATAAACAGTCTGTAAAATTTAATTCTTCTTTTCAGCCATCTGACACAAACTACGACATGGGTGGATCCTCGCAAGAAACCGGCCGCTGCGAGTATGACCGCTTCTGTGAATATGCAAAGTCTTGGTCCTCTACCCAAAGGATGGGAGCAAGCTACCACAATGGAGGGCGAAGTATATTTCATCAATCACATAGATCGCACTACAAGCTGGTTGGACCCCAGAATTCGTGAGTTTAATCAGTTTTTTGACAACTCTTCTTTTGTAAATGTTACCATATTTTAAACCCATATTTTATTGTTACCTTCGAGATCAATCATTTCTATTTGAAGTATTTCTTGGAGTATTGGAACGGCAGTAATTAGCATCGATTACTTTGGAACGTAGTGGTGAAGTACATGTGGCTTCATAATGAGTCGAAAAATAACAACTTGCAGAACTGTTTGCATTCCTGCTTAACCACTTAATCACTGTCCTCTGCATTAATCGAAATTTGATTTTAAAAAAATTCAGGTTCCCCTTTTCACCGTAAAATCGGCGACAGAGTCACTGAATTGAAAAAAATTGCACTTTTTTGAACCTCCATACTTTTGATTTTCCTTTCCCTGTTGCTTTTTTAAACAACCAGTAGTAGAATATAAAAATAAAAATTAACTATTATGAGATTAGAAGTCAACCTTTAAAGAATAAATGTGTACTACGCTTGACCGTGGGCAAGGTGTGAAAAAATCAATGATTTTTTTAAAAAATCAAAAAAATCGGATTTTTTTTATTTAAATCAGATTTTTTTGATTTAAATCGGATTTTTTTGATTTTTAAAAAAAAAATTAGAAATTTCAGCTATTAATTAATTTTTATTTATGAACAACTTACCTTTAAGTTTTTAAAAATACAAAAACACCTTTGAAGTAAAGCTTCACCAGTAAGAAACCCAGAAAAAAGTGTTAGGAGCCAATCTGAAAATAATCCTGTCTACTAGCTAGGATAAAAATCAAATGGGGCAGGGAGCTCAACCCAATCCTCACTTCATTCAGCCCCTCCCCTCTTTATTTTGCTTTTGTTTTGTAAAGCTTTAATATGTTCCATTTCAGCCACTAATAAAGACTGCCCCCCCCCCTCCCCCCAGTTACTAATGCAAGGCATAGAAAATTCATCTTCTGTTTGGTTGTTTTTGTTTTTTCTTTTCACTGAAAGTATATCACTCACATTCTATCATGTTCCTCCCTCCTCAATTCACCTGCCCTGCACCTGCATGTATTTTCTTTATTTCATACATTAGACAACAAATATAACTATTTGTGCAGACATATTATTTGGACTGCAACCTTCCAGCATCTGTGGAGAGGGGATGAATAGGATTACTTTTCCATTTATTAGATGGAAATCAAAGCTCTAAAAGAAAATGGTAAAAATAATGAAATTGGGATTGTCCAAGAGAATTTTTTAAGGATTAAAATAAAAAGTGATTTAAATCAATGATTTTTTTAAAAAAATCAATTGATTTAAATCACTGATTTAAATCATTGACACCCTGACCGTGGGTTACTTATGTTTATATTTTTATTGTATTATTCCATACAAAAAGCCTAAAGAATAGTGATTTTAAATGTGTGATCTACAACTATGTCTTTTTCAGTGGAATATTCGCTTGCACAGATTTAGCACATTTCTTTTTTTGTATTCTCACCACATGAGTCACATTTCTTCTATTGTACTTAAATGGAGCGAAAATGAAGGATGTTTTGAAATATATTTTCTTTTTGTTTTAACTACAAACTCCAAGTTAAAATGTATTGTATAATTTAAAATTCATATTAAAACAAGCATAATATGCTTTTTCTTGATGGCATTTAACTCAAGACTTATGGCTTCTTTTAAAGAGCAGCCATTTTGACTGTTTCCGGCTGTTCTAGGTATAATGGAATATCGGCCGTCAGAGTGTTAATGTACTTTTGACATTTGCAATTTATCCGCACCCTCATAAGTTTGCATTATTAAATTGTTCTGTGTTTTTCATTTATTGCACTATTAACTTGCTCTTCTTGTTGTAACCAGCTGCTCATCTCCAGACCCCTCCTACAGTCAGTGCACCAACACAAGCGCTTTCATCATTATCTGCTCTTCAGTCACAAAATCAAGCTCAGGTAAATTCTACCTTTTCTTGTGTATTATCAAAACTCAAATTTAGGTATAAAATGGTTGAAATTTTAACAAAATGTTTTCATATTTAGTTGAATAATTGAATGTTCAAAAACAAATTGTTGCGAGAGAAAGCTAATTTAATTTGTTGTTGAATTTCTTTTTAATAATTTATCTGTTTTCCTGACACAGTATTAACCAGAAATGAATAGATATATTTGTCTGTTCTAAATTTAATTCTTTATTGATATGAGTGTTAAAATTTCTGTTTTCTCATATGGTTATTTATTTGCTATTTGTTAGTTTCGATTTTACTATATCGGCAAACTTAAAAGAAGAGATTTTCAGATTCTTTTTTTTATTTATATACTATTCTTAAGATTTCATCTTTATTTCATATGTGCATAAATTTCTACAGGGTCTGACAAAGCTCAAGCGCCAAATCGCCCGCGCAGCTAAAGAAATTAACTTTTCGATAAGTTCTTTCAGAACAAGAATACTCTAGAAACTATGTTGCACTGAATTTTCCTATTAACTCTGAGAAATAACTTGTCTTGTGCCTGAAATTTTTTCCTTTCTCAATTTTTTTCGTTTCAATAAATTTGTACATGCGTTTTACATGAAAGTCCAATACTTGGTAAATGTCGACAGTTGCCAGTGAATGTCAATTTTCACATGGCAAAGACGGCACCAAAAGTCTAAATATTTCCAGTTAATCACCAATGGATATTGACATTCATTATGTAACTTTGGTCTTTCACAGTAACATATACAGTAGATTCTTTATTTAACCACTTACAAGAGGCCACAAAAAATCATCCTTAAGTAAAAGGCATCCTTAAACATAGAATACTGTATACATCATTTCCTCAGAGCAACAGAAACCTAATCCTAAGAATAACTAAGATATCCTACTGTTGTGTAAATTCTAAATACAACGTTAAAAGAGCACAAATACGCAGGGATACTGCAGACATGGAAACATACTGCAGAACAATAGGCTTTACAGGGAATGCCTTTTTCAATACAAAAAAATTGTGAGCTTATGGATGTACAGACATCTGACAAAAGCATATCATCTTTTATCCGATGTCTGTGCATCCATAAGCTCACAATTTTTTTGCATGAAAAATGCGTTCATTGTAACGACAAAACATGTGTCTGCAGTATCCCTGTGTATTTGTGCTTTTTTTAATGTTGTATTTAGACTTTACATTTATTGCACAAAGGTATTTATATACTTCACCCTACTGTTACTTTGAGGCTACAATGTGTATATTACAAAAATGAGTATTGATATACTAATTAAAATATGAGATTGTGACAAATATTCAAAGCTGAATTTTAATGTTTTTTGTATTAGGTCAACAACGTGAGTTTAGCAAGGCAATTACCTACACAGACCATAAAGCTGCCTTCAACGTTAGCGTCTGCTGTTAGTTCCACTGCAGCTTTGAACAATCAAATCAACTTACAGCAAAGACAACAAAATCTTCGTGTACAGAGCTTAGAAATGGAGAGAGAGCAGTTAAGACTCAGACAGCAAGAGATAATGCGTCAGGTAATGGATGATTATTAAGATACTCTTATTGTAATAAATAATTTCCCAATAAAATGTGTTTTAATGTTTTAGATATAGCAATTGATTTATTATCTTCGGTGAAAAAGATTTCCATTCATTATCGATCTTTTATTCCTTAAAACTTGTCATCTACTTTAAATCATTGATCAAAATATTTCTGTTTGAATTTTTTGTGAACTTTTTTTTTTTTAATTTTAACTTAAGTATTTAAAGAATTATAACAATTATTTTCCTCCTTTTTTTTCTATAAGGCATTGAAATAATACATAGTACATGTAAATAAGATAGTTACTGTAATTGAATCGTCAACTTTCAGAAAGGATTGATCTAAAAATTTTTGCAGGGAATAAAATAAGTTAACTGTATGAGTAATCAAAAATATTTATTAACTACACCATACCACAGACAAATGTATTTACTCTTTATACTAACTTTGTGATTGGTAAATAACGAGTAACTTGTCCTTTTAAAACAAGCAGACATATTGTAACGAGTCCGTTGCACCTTCAACTTTCTTCAAATGAGCATTCCAATCTTGAGGAAGTAACTATAAATTTATTTACAAGTATTTACACTATTTACAATAAGAGCAGAAAACAATTGCTAAACATCAGCAATTAGGCAACAAACAGTACACTGTACTCTCAACAGTAACTCAGCACCACGTATCAAACGTGAATAGTAATTAAGCAATTACAAAAGCAAAAACAACATTCGCCCAAAGCGAATAAAAACGAGCCTCTCAATAATCCAATCTGAGAAAAACTGACTGACTTGTGTTCAAGGCCAGCTATTTATACACGGAAAGAATTCCGGACAACTTTCTAGTAATATCTGGAATATTCCAAATCATTCATAACTTTAAACAATTCATTCAAGAAAACGCTAGAAATAAAAAGAAAAACACCACTCCGAGCGAAAATTTCTTCACGCTTATTAAAGTTAGGGCAAGTGTAAAAACTGCAAAGTGTTTCAGGGCCGGTATACAGATGATAAAAGTGATATCTTCAGATACATTTGCAACATGTCGCCAGATAAAACCAAAACTAATGAAAATAAAGCAAGGCAGGAAAAACCACAACTATTTACAAGATTTGTAACATTGCCCCCTTCCTAAGGACTGCACGTCCCGGGCAGTACAATCCCCAGAAAAGAAGCAAGGGAAAATTTACAGATGCACACATTACGTGATAACCAATCATAAACATGATAAACAATAACAATGAGAACATGAAAGAAACACTAACATTGATAAAGTCATATTACAAACAATTAAAGGCAAAAGTTATTTACAAAATTTACAAACAAGTTACCATGGTAGCTTTAGATTTACTTTACGAACTATGGCCATAGTATGGGGCTAGCCGATCATAATGGACAACCCTAGGTTTTGAATGTGATGACTTCTGGATCCTCACTACGACGTCGTTCAGCCGGTGAAGGACTGTGTAGGGTCCATCCCAATGCGACTGCAATTTGGGTGACAGACCTTTACGTCGGATGGGATTCCATAGCCATACTTTGTCACCTTCTTGAAAGTCATGACCAGTGGATCTTGTGTCGTATCGGGTCTTCATCTTCTCCGTCGCGATGTTGATTCGCTCCCGTGCGAAGTGATGAACGTCCTCCAACCGGGCCTGGAGATCCTGGACGTATTCCTCAGGCGATGAAGGCGCATCTGGAGGGAGACCGAAGACGAGATCACAAGGTAGCCGAAGCTCTCGGCCGAAGAGCATCTGTGATGGGGAATATCCGGTGGTCTCGTGGACAGCACTGCGGTAGGCCAGCAGGAACAGAGGAAGTTTCTTGTCCCAATCCTGTTGATTTTTGGAGACCATAAGCGAGAGATTATTAAGGATTGTCCTGTTGAATCTCTCCACCATGCCGTCCGATTGTGGGTGTAGTGGTGTCGTTCGAGTTTTCTCAATTTTGAGGATATCACATAGGCCCTTAAACACAGCAGAGATGAAGTTTCTTCCCTGATCGGAATGGATCTGCAAAGGGGTCCCATATCTCGAGATCCAATGCTGGACTAGAGTCTCTGCTACAGTGGTAGCTTCTTGATCCGGAATGGAATATGCTTCGGGCCATTTGGTGAAATAGTCAATGGCAACGAGGATGTATTTGTTCCCATCAGTAGTTTTCGGTAGAGGACCAAGAATGTCGATCCCGATTCGTTCGAAAGGAGCTCCTACATTGTAAAGATGTAGCTTCCCGCGGCTTCTTCTCTTCGGTCCTTTACGGGCAGCACAGGCGTCACAAGAATGACACCACTTCTCCACGTCATCCTTCGCCTTGCTCCAGAAGAAGCGCTCTCGAACCTTGTGGAGGGTTTTCAGGATACCAAAGTGTCCTCCAGTCGGACTACTGTGCAATTCCTTTAGAACGTCTGGAATTCTTGATCTGGGAAGGAGTAACTGCCATTTGAATGCTTTACCATCGTCAGATTCCCATTTCCGATACAGGACGCCATTTCGCAACTGGAGAGATTTCCATAGAGCCCAGTATCTTTTCGTTGCAGGACTGTAGATAGAAATGTCTTGCCAGCTAGGTCGCCGACTGTCCTTTTCCATTAACTCTATGATAGGCTTTAGGTCTGGGTCTTCAAGTTGATCTTTTCTTACTTGGTCGTCACTCCATGGATCAGGATCTGAAGATGATGAAGTAGCAGTAACTTGACAGGCAGTAGGGATTGTCGTCCCGTACTGTTTCTCTATTCGGGAGCAATAATGGCAGTTCTCGGAACAAGGTCTTCTTGATAATGCGTCAGCATTACCGTGTGACAAACCTTTTCGGTGCTTAATCTCGATGTCATATTCCTGGAGCCGCTGTATCCACCTGGCTACCTGGCCCTCTGGATTCTTGAAATTCAAAAGCCAAGTTAAAGAGGCATGATCGGTCCGGAGCAGGAATTTACGGCCGTAGAGGTAATGATGGAAATGTTCTACAGCTTTAACTATGGCGAGCAATTCCTTTCTCGTGACACAATAATTTCGCTCCGACTTGGATAAGCATTTGCTCCAGTAAGCGATGACATGTTCGTTCCCGTCAATTTCTTGAGATAACACAGCTCCAACGCTCTCGTGGCTCGCATCAGTGTCAAGTATGAAGGGTTTTTCAGGCTGAGGATAAGAGAGAATTGGCGTTGATGTTAAAGCCTCCTTCAGCTGTAGAAATGCATCCTCGCATTCTTTGGACCATTCAAATTTTTGTTTGCTCTCCGTCAGCTTATGCAACGGTCGTGCAATATTGGAAAAACCCTTTACAAACTTCCTGTAGTACGTGCAGAGCCCCAGGAAGCTTCGCAGCTGATGGACATTTTCAGGGCGGCTCCAACTCTTGACTGCTGATACCTTATCTGGATCTGTTCGTACACCTTCGGAAGAGATAATGTGACCAAGGTAGTTCACCTCACGGCGGAATAAATTACATTTGGACGGGCTTAACTTCAGGTTGGCTTCCTTAAGCTTTTGCAGCACCTTCCTAAGATTAGCCAAATGTTCCTCGAAACTGCGTCCTATGATGATGATGTCGTCCAAGTAGACAAGACAGGATCCATAAGAAAGTCCTCGTAACACTGACTCCATAAGACGCTCGAACGTGGCTGGTGCATTGCAGAGGCCGAACGGCATCACTTTAAACTGCCACAAGCCTTGTCCGGTTGTAAACGCCGTCTTCTCTCGGTCGTCGGGGTGTATCTCCACCTGCCAGTAGCCGCTCTTTAGATCCAGGGTCGAAAACCACTTGTGTCCGGAAAGGGTATCCAGAGTGTCATCGATCCGTGGAAGAGGGTAACTGTCCTTCTTGGTGATGTCATTCAGGCGTCGGTAATCAACACAAAATCTGGTGGAGCCGTCCTTCTTACGGACCAAGACGATAGGGGATGCCCAAGGACTGGATGAGGGTTCGATGACGTCATTCTCCTGCATCTCTTTCAAGAGGATCTCGACCTCTTCCTTCTTGGCGAACGGTAGTCGTCTTGGATGCTGCTTGATAGGGGGATGATCTCCAGTGTCGATCTTATGCTGCGTCAAACTCGTGCGACCAACATCCTCGGATGTAGATGAAAACACCTGCTTGAAGTTGTCCACCAATTTTTCCGCAGCGTATCTTTGATCCTTCGATAATGGTGCACTCCCAATTAATTTCGAAGTCAAGGACTCGGAAGACACAGTCTCGGAGGAATCAATTCTTCTGATGATGCAGTTTACGGGAGTACAAGTTGCCAACACTTCTCCTTTCTTAATATTCCTCGGTCTTTCACTTACATTGGCGACTCTCACAGGAACTGCATTCCTTGAAAGGTCCACAAGCGTAGAGGCCACCAGTACTCCTTTTGGGCTATTATTCTGGTTAGGATATTCAATAAGGCCGAATTTAAAGCTATTGTTTTCCTTGATGGAGCCAGGTATTAGTACTTCTGATCTAGATGGAATCAGTGAATCAGTTTGGGCTATTATTTGTTGAGCAGATTTTAAGTTATTTTCGGTATTGAAAATTACTATGTCTTCCCTCATCGAGTGCAACTCCTTATTTTTAAAGTCAATAGAAAAATTAAATTTTCTTAAAAAGTCCAGTCCGAGAATGAAGGGATCTGTAATGTCAGCGACGAATGCCGTGTGATGGTAAGTGGCGCTTCCGAACATTATTTCTAAGTTCACTTTTCCTTCAATCTCGATTTTGTCGCCTGTCACAGTTTGGAGAGTGACGCAGGGCGGCGTCCATAAGATCTTGAGTCCAAATTGATGAGCCACATCAGTCCTAATGATGGTAACGTTGGCTCCTGTGTCCACAATCATTTCGCAGGGAAACCCATTCACATATGCGTAAATGAAGAGTCCGTTGCAGCCGCCACTTCTTGAAGAAATCTGGAAAACTTTGGGATGGGGCTCATTGCAATTTGGCGACCTCCGCCCCGCGAGATTGCCATAGCTTAGTTTTCCTGAGCTGGAGAGGAAGAGGTACCCTTCCTTCTTGTTTCTTGGCGGGCTTCGCAGTTCCTTCGTACGTGGCCCTCACAGCCACATTTCCAGCACTTCAGTGGTTGTTTACTTTGGTCTTTGTGAGCCGTAATCTTCTTCAGGGTCCCCGACATCTCTTTGATTTGTCGCTCAATTTCCGAGAGACGAGTTGAGTTCGAGTCCTGGGCACTCACTTCCAAGCCCCTGATTGAATGACGATCCTTGCGGGACGTTTGTTGTGCAGCCTCGAATTTCATTGCGTAGACCAGACCGGATTTAAGATCTTTGATGTCCGCCATCCGGAGAGCCGTCTGAATTTCCGGACTTCGCACTCCGTCTATAAAGTAGTTCAGGGCCAGGCTATCGCGAACACTCGAAGGACAGTCCGAGAAGGCGAGATGGGAAAGCCTCTCAACGTCTGCTGCAAAAACTTGAAAAGTCTCTCCAGCCCTCTGGAGTCGGGATTTGAGCTGAAGTTGGCTGAATTCTTTTTGGCAGGATTCGCCAAAGCGAAGCTCCAAGGCCGATGATAAGGCTTCAAAGTCATGGTGCTTGTCCTCTGGGAAGGTCTGTAGTATATCAGCTGCATCCCCTCTCAGCGAGGCTGCAAGTTGACAGGCTTTCGTGGAAGAGTCCCAGGAGTTTGCTTCTGCAATGATGAGGAACTGCTTCTTGTAAATATTCCACGAGGTCTTCCCGTCGAACGTGGCCAGTTTGATGGATGGACGAGAAGTTCCAGCTGCAGCTACACAGTCACTTGAGTTGTTGCAGGATGCTGATAACTTTGATTCAAGTTCTTTAATTTTCTTTTCCACATGGTTTTCTACTGTGGAGATTAGATTCTCAGCGCTGTCTGAGTTGTTGCAGGATCCTGATAACTTTGATTCAAGTTCTTTAATTTTATTTTCCACATGGTTTTCTACTGTGGTGATTCGATCTTCTAGAGCCTCCACTTTATTTTCCATGTTGATAAATTTAGTTTCCACCAAACTTTTCATTGACGTTAGATCGCTCTTAATTTCTTCTTGACTTGAAGTTATGCTAGCAGTTAAATCACTCTTTAATTGTTCTTGATTAGTAGCCAGATCATTTTTTAACTGTTCTTGATTAGTAGCCAGAGTCGCCATATCATTCTTGATTTCTTCTTGACTTGAAGTTATGCTAGCGGTTAAATCATTTTTTAATTGTTCTTGATTCGCAGTCATGTCACTTTTAACAGCGTTGATCGCATCAAGGAGTTTTTTCAGTTGTTCCTCCATTGCTCGAGTAATCACCATAAAATTCTGAAGCCAAAAAGTCCTCAGGAAGAAAAGTCCAAGTTCACAGAAAGTTCCAAGAAAGTCCTTGAAGATGCCCCACGTTGGGCGCCAAAATTGTAACGAGTCCGTTGCACCTTCAACTTTCTTCAAATGAGCATTCCAATCTTGAGGAAGTAACTATAAATTTATTTACAAGTATTTACACTATTTACAATAAGAGCAGAAAACAATTGCTAAACATCAGCAATTAGGCAACAAACAGTACACTGTACTCTCAACAGTAACTCAGCACCACGTATCAAACGTGAATAGTAATTAAGCAATTACAAAAGCAAAAACAACATTCGCCCAAAGCGAATAAAAACGAGCCTCTCAATAATCCAATCTGAGAAAAACTGACTGACTTGCGACAACTTTCTAGTAATATCTGGAATATTCCAAATCATTCATAACTTTAAACAATTCATTCAAGAAAACGCTAGAAATAAAAAGAAAAACACCACTCCGAGCGAAAATTTCTTCACGCTTATTAAAGTTAGGGCAAGTGTAAAAACTGCAAAGTGTTTCAGGGCCGGTATACAGATGATAAAAGTGATATCTTCAGATACATTTGCAACATGTCGCCAGATAAAACCAAAACTAATGAAAATAAAGCAAGGCAGGAAAAACCACAACTATTTACAAGATTTGTAACAATATGTATGTTTGTTTGTTATCTCCTTGAGCATGGCTGTGAGTTACAGGTCACACCATATGTCCAAAAATTTCCAAGAATTCATTCAACCTATTCTCATCTTTATAGAATAGTTATTGGAGATATTAGAGGTTAAAAGACAGTTTTAAAAAATTCCTGATCGGTGGTGAAAACATACTTGCACATTTGAAATTGCTGATATCGATGCTATAAGCAAAAGAGCATATTCTTTTTACCTGAAATGAAATTTATCAGGAGCTTCTAAAATAATTAAAATTGAAGCTGTAAGTGTTCTAGCTCAAACTTGAAAATATTTCTTCAATTCAAATCATTAGCCACACCACATTTTTTCTTTCATTTTCCTCCATTATGTATTGATGTTTTGTTGACGTTTAGAGACAGTAAGAACAGTGTTTATTTAAAACTACTCATTAATGATTGTAGTTATTTTAAATGCGAGTTTTACTTTTAAAAAAAAAACTGTTTCATTTAATATTATGATTGCACTCATTTCTTTCAGTGTAGATATTTTACTTTTTATTCATTGCTTAATGTACTCATATGTATGCTTTTTATTTATTATGGTTCAACTTTAAAAATTTTCTGTGATTTATTAGTGTTCTTTTCATGTGATATTTACTGTGAACAACAAATCTAAACGGATATTCTGAAAATTTATTCAGAACAGCAACCATGAACATTAGTAAGTATTCATCTGCAGAACATAGACTCAAAAAGAGAGAAGTTGATTTCATAAAAATAATGAATAATTATGCTTCAAAACTCCAATCCTTGATTGCAAGAACTTTAAATTGTCAGTAACAAATTCAAACATATTTTTGTCCCTTTATATACTGTCGTCCCTGATAAACAAATACCCTGCTTATACAAATAAAATATCCCGGAACCTGTGCCATACACCTAATGTTAAAGATCCCCGCTTAATTGAATACCCTGCTTAATCGAATAATATTTCTTGGAACCAAGAGTATTCTTTTAAGCGGGGCTGACAGTATTTTCCTAGACATCATTCTTTACACTATACTGCTTTTCTGTGGTCATATGTTGTTGACACTGGTCAAAATACAACATCCTGGGATCAAAAAAGCCCTGCTGCTATAAGTGAAGTACATTATAAACTATGTTGTCAATAAATTACTGCTTCTAATTTATAAATGGAAATTTTCTGAGTTTTTGAAATTTAATGGAGAGAAAGGAAGGAAAAGATGCTTTTTACATATTTATTTTAAAAAAAAAAAATTGTTATTTAATGGTATTTCCTTCGAGCAAAGAATGCATTAAAACCAAAATTCTGTTTATTCATGAGAATTTTCTCAGATTTTCTCTATATAATCAGTAAGATTTGATACTTTATTAAGTTCTTAAGAGTTGCTTTAAAAATGTTACATTTTTTCCACATTTTTGCCCTTCCTCTCCTTTTGTCACCATTTGTCACATTCTTTCTCCCTCATTCCCATCCCTTTTAATATCATAGTACGTTTCATATATATATATTTTTTTCATTTAAAAATGTGGTGACACTTTGTGCTACCCCCTTCCTCCCCTTGTCATAAACTGTTGTTTTCAAAAACTGTCTCAAATTGTGACATCAGTTGGGAACAACCTCTTATTGCATTTTGCGCTCTGACGTTTTGGTATAATTCCTTCTTCAATTTCTTCATTATTATTGCATTTGTTATCTTTTGTGAATGGTCTAGAAACTGAAGCCTAATGATTTGGTTCAAGGGTTAAGGAATGGTGTCCCTCCTTTTTTTTTTTTTTTTTTTTTTTTTTTAATATCCGGTTAGTTTTAAGAGTTATTATATTTACATTTGTCAGTATCCCCCCACTTTTCCACCTAAGCACCAGTATTGAAGCAGCTGTCTTGATACCAGGTTGCGTTTGGATGCTGTCAGGTTCAGAGCCTGATTTAAAAGTTTAAGGACAGTACCTGAACACATCTTGAAGATTGTACAACACATTAAAGTTCCTTGGATAACAGCTTTACCGTAGAGCTTTCCTCGCTGCCATTGCTTCAGTAGAAATGTTTCCGAGTAATATCTAGGAAATAAAAATCATGATGAGTAAATCCTTGTTAGATACGACTCTAATAACGGGATTGAATTCAATTGCTTATTTTCATGAAGATCAATATTAGCTGCCATATAAATATTTCTTGGTAACAACTATTTTACTTTTATTGCTTCTCAAGAAATCCACCAAGTTCATACCAATATCATTAGATTAGCCATTTTGTTGTAAGAAAATATATTTTGATACAAAAAAAAGTCTTTCTCTTCGCATATGCAATCTATCTTGTCTCAGCAGATAGTATCCAGATTATATCAAAGCAACCCCCTCCCCACTCACAAATTGGCTGGAAAAGTTTACCCCACATGTAAGAAGTATACCAATATTGGTAATAAGGCGTACACCTCATAACTCTAGCAAATGGAAATATTTAGCTTTGTTTCTAAGATTGGTCTCAAAAATTAATAAATAAATAATTATTACATTAAATGATTTTAAAAAATATTACAATGTGATGCATTGTCACTATTATTTCTATTGTGTTTAAGAGCATTGAAGAAGCAAATGCAAATATGAAGTCTTCAATATATATTAGTTAAAACTTTTGCCTGGGATTTTTTTTTTTTTTTCTCTTTAGCTTAAAATTCTAGTAATGTCAACACTTATACTCAAAATATTGCTCAAAATTGCATTAAAATTGTCTTGATTAGGAGTACTTAGTCTTTAATTGGTGTTTTCCTTCTTAAAGAATTATGGGTTTTTATATTTTATGTTTTACATTTCCAGCAAGAACTAATACTCAGACAAAGCCTGGGAGAGAAGCTGACTTTGGCTGCTTCACCTACTGGATCCCTTGTTGATCTACCTCCTGTTACAAGCCTTGATTCCTTCCTGGATGGTGGAACTGATTTTCATTCCCGCCAAGAAAGTGCTGACAGTGGACTGGGTTTAGGCCCTAACTATAGCCTTCCCCACACTCCAGAAGATTTCTTGAGCAATTTAGACGATGTAGATGGTGAGAAACATTTTGAAAATGTGAAACATTGAGAATTTTATTTTAAAAAATCATTATTTTTGTCTGTTAATCTCTATCTCTCTCTTAATCGTTTTTTAATCAGCTATGTAGATATGGTAGCCTTGTTGTTAAAATGTTAAAATACTTAAAAATACTCTATTAAACTCCAAAATGATTTACATATTTAAGTTGTTAAAAATTATCATTTGAGTATGCTACTGTGTGCCTGCTTCATTAAAAAAAGTCAACCATTTGGTAGCTTGAAAGTTGACTTACTGATGAAGCATCAAGGCAATGATTTCATATCTGTGGGGCAAGCCTTCCTATCAAGGCAAAGAATTATTGTGATTAGGCACACAGCTGCTACCAAAATGGTTTTTATGGCTATGTCAGCTGGGTTTGAGAGCACACACAGTATAAACAGTAATAGAGAACAGTAATAGCTTTTTAATCACCCATATTGTTTGAGCAAATTTGTGTTTGAAAAAAGTCCCTTCTATCACATCAACATTGCATTTATATTTATCTATTTTTTGTGTAATTTTTAAGACATAGTAAAAGTATTACGTTGTAGCTGCTACAATATAACTCATGTTGCAAATCCTGTTGCAACAAATACCAATACATTGAATTATCCCCTTTACAAAATATAAGATTTGAGGTCACCCCAAGTTTGTTGTACTTTGTGGGACTTCAAATCAAGTTTGTTTTGCAATATTGTTGAATTTCGTGCAAAGTAATTTTGTTTTTCAATTTCATACAGAAATCTAAATAGTACTTTTTAATTCCAAGTTTTGGCCTTTGCCTGTTTTGTAATTTTTTCTTTAGCCAACCCAAATTCCTAAGTAAAACATTTGCTCAGAGTATCACGAAGTATTAGTATCAAAAAAGAAACTCAGCTGAACAATGAAAATAGTTTTTTATTTTAATGTTCTATTTCTTAAAAAGTAGTCTCATAAAGTAATGTTGTTAATACTAGTCGTGATCATTTTTGGTAAAAGAAAAGTTGATAATATTCTGCAATTTTTTATTGAGATGTAAAACACTACTAGTGCATTCTTTTCGCACAATAAATTGTCTATCAAAAGTTCAAGCCTTAATAATTTATGTGTTAGTGCTTCAAGATTTTTTAAAGATTAGTGATTAAAAATAACAAATCTAAAATACTTTTCATAGTTTTCTTAGATTTGTTTTGAAATGTTCTCTTATTTTGTTACAAATGCCTTTCTTTGTCCGCTTAAATTCAACTTTTTAGTTTTCTTCTAATAAGGAATTTAAAAGTACTGTAAATATATTTATTGTATGAAACAAAACAAAAAAAGTATACATTTATGAAATGCTTATTAATTGAAAAGTCTTTTTAAAGCATTCTTCTTCACGTTAGATAAAAATTAGAAATATCGACATTGTGACGTCTGTTGCAGGTGATCTGCCATCTATATCTGAATTGGGAAGATTTTCCCGCCCTTTCTGTTGTACCATTCTCTCAAATTTAAAGCAGAGAAATAGTGAAATAGAAAGAGAGTTTAAGAAAAAAAAAAAAGATTTGTCTTAAACTATGCAGGAGCCCTCAATGACTGAGAGGACAAAAGCACTTATTCTGCAGCTACCTGCACCTTTTTTTTCTGTTTTATTTTGAAGCTTTGTTGCCTTTGATTCACTCTTTATTTTTAAATTCAGCATTTTATTTTTAAGCATTCCTTTTTGCTGTTTCGTAGTAATTGTTATGACTGAATCTGATGCTGGTTTACCTTGCAGACTACTCTTCGTTTTTTAATCTCTGTTGCAGACTATTGAAAAACATTCTGTTACTAGGCACATGAGTTGTAACCAAAATAAAAATTGTTACTTTGATTACTTTTGCCTTATTATTAAAAATGAATTTCTAAACCTCAAATTGAAAAACTTATACTGACAGCTGTTTCAAACAGTTATATTAGAGGTAGCTAATTTCTTTGTTAATTTTAATTCGTCTTTGTACGATTACCATTTTGTATTTAAGTGTATAAATTTGTAAAAAAGAAATACACTTCAATGCTTATTTTTTTTCTTATATTAGTGCCCCTTATATTGTACCCTTTTCTATGCAATAATTTAATATGCTGCTGAAAATTTGTCTCTATACTGAATAGATTTCATTAGTAATATGTATTCCTTGGTAATTTAAAAGAAAAGACAAACTATGAAACGTGCAGTGCACATATTGTTTGCTGAGTATTGGAAGTAAATAACTGTAAGTTTGAAAAAAAAAATTTTAACTTTTGTTGAAAGTTCTTGCTCGAAAGAAGACGTGAATGCTTTACTTCAAATAAAATTTAGAAATGATAGTTTAATAACATTGGAGTCTCATCTTTACATTATGCTAAAATTGTGAAAAGACATTAATTTGTTGATTTTTCCTTGAAGTAGTATGAAAAAAAAAAGAATTGTAGTTTTCTAGTAATAGCATTCACTCCAAAATTTATTTTTATGCATGTATTATTGAACTTACTTTTCGCAACTAATCATTGTATTTCTTATATAGTAAGAATGTTTTCATATATCTTATTTTGAAACTTTTTTTTTAGATCGACATAGTAATGATTTAGGCTTGGACTTGCAAACAAATTTAGATCTTGGAGATGATAATATGGATACTGATTCTTTAGTCCCAAGCTTGCAAGTAAGTTGAGATGTAGTACATGAATTAGATCATTATTGACATTTATTTAGTTGCAGTGTATTGTAAAAATTTTAATTTATAATTCATCTAAAGGTAACATTTCTCACTGTATTATTTTTAAAACTTCATTGTTATTTTCGTTTCAAGCAACAAGTTTAGTTTCTAAGTTGTTATAGTTGAAATTTAAACCCTAAATGTATATGTGCGCATTTTTCAAGACCACTTAGTTAATGTGTGTATTTAACTGAAACGGATTTGATCTCATTTTCTAGCACCAAATTTTACCTTTTTTGGGGGAGAATCTAGTATCTACATTTAACTTTCACTGCTGACATTAGAATATTACAGATCGGGTTGCTTTGAAGTTGAAAATGTTTGCACCAAGGTTGGCAGTTTTTGACAGTTTAAACCATGGTATAAGCTGTCAAGTAAAAATCCACCTTGTCAAAAAATGTTGAATACTGTCAGAAACCAATTTGATATGCAAATCTTAATAAGTCAGTCAAAAAAATGTATTTATTATAACTGTTACTAAATTCTAAATCTGCAGAAAAGAAAATAGTGCATAAAGTGATATGTCGGGCAAATTTAAAGTTTCAATAAAGATGTGTATTTAACCTCATATTTATACTCTTGGCAAAGAGCACATATTCAAAATAAAATGCAGATATATATAGTCAACATTGTCATTCAATGGCAGAGCTACAAATTTGGGGGTCCATCACAATGTGTTTTTTGGTCCTCCTTGTCAACACAAAACTATGTAAAAACAAACAATCTAAGAAAGTTCTTCCTCGCCCTCCACTCACTAAAACATGTAAAGAAATTTGGTTGAATACTTGGTTTATAAACTGAATATTAAGTTTGGCCCAAAACTTTGGGAATCAGTAAAAAAAAATCTTGGACACAGTATGTTGCACCTCAGATCCAGAGTAGGAAAACTTCCTTTATTATGTATATTTATTCAAGTTACATTCCCAGATCTAATCCTGCTAAAAAATTAAATTAAGTATGCTTATAATTTAGCATTAATGAAAATTTGTTTCTGGGTATGTACAATAGGGTGGGGCGAAAAATAAAAAGTTTTTCAGATCAACTTCTAATAGTTGCCAAAAGTTGTCTTTGGTGATAGTTAGCTTTTGTGCAAAATTTGAAAAAAATCGGTTACTATCTTCAGGGGGCGCTGCGATCGCAAAGTTTTACCATAGCTTTGTTATGGATTTTATGGTTAAAATATCAAAAAGAATGCCTTTAGCTAGTCTCTTTGCTTTTTTTTTATTCAAAAGATGTTTTCATGCATTAAAAGCATATGAAATGACTCACAAACATTATTTTATATGATATATTTATATTTTAAAAAAATCACTTTTTTTCACGTTTTTGTTTCTTTTTAAATGCTTGAAATATAAATATATCGTATAAAATAATTTTTTGTGAGTTATTTCATATGCTTTGAATGCATGAATATATCTTATGAGTAAAAAAAAATGCAATTAGATTAGCTAACAGCATTGTTTTTCATATTTTAACCATAAAAGCTATGATAATACTTTGCGATCGCAGCGCCCCCTGGAGATATTAACCGATTTTTCTCAAATTTTGCACAAAAGCTAACTATCACCAAAGACAACTTTTGGCAATTATTAGATGATGATCTGAAAAACTTTTTATTTTTCGCCCCACCCTAATGTACAATAGGTTGTATCACGAAATTTTTTTTTTTGGAAATTCAAAATTTCAAGTTGATAAAAAGTTGTCACTATGTTCACATAATTACCAAAAAACTTTATTTTGAAATTGAAGAATATTTAGGTATGCCGGGATGACCTTGAAGTTTCATGTTTTTTAGTAAAAACCATGATTCTTTTAAAAAATGCATACATTATGTGTAAAGCAAAAATAATTATTTAAGTGCAAAAAAGGACTACTTAAAGAGTAATCTATCAATAAAAACTGCATTGGATCTAAAATTGAACTTTAAGGTTTCTAGAAATAGTTATGAAAAACCTCACGTTTTCGCTAGTCCGTCATATTTTTAGAATAACCCATCCTGCAAAATAATTTTTATTATTGTATTAATAGGACAAAAAATTAAGCTCAGCATTTTGAAATAGCGAGATTGGTCCATTTTTCCACTCAAATAATTATTTTGCTTTACACATAATTTATACGGTTTTTTAAGAAATCATCGTTTGTACTAAAAAACTTCTTCAAGTTTCAAGGTCATCCCGGCATACCTAAATATTTTTCAATTTCAAAATATTTTTTTTTGGTAACTATGTGAACATAGTAACAACTTTTTATCAACTTGAAATTTTGAATTTTCAAAAAAAATTTTTCGTGATACACCCTAATGTACAACCAGTGTTTATCATTATATCAAGAAGTGTAAACTATGTGGCTGGTGTTACCCACAAATATAAATTTACATATTGCAGTATTATAAGCATACAAAATTTCTCTTTTGATCTTAATTAGGGCTATAGGTGTAATTTGAATTATATAAATAATATGGGAAAGTTCTTTACTGAAGATCTGCAATGGGACATTGGCAACATGCAATGCTTCCAAGATTTGTTTAAAGAAAACTTTTCAAATATTATATTTTTTTAGACATGGGGCTCCTAAAGTAACCTGACATTCTGGTTTTATGCCAAAAAATAAGCACAAAATTATGGGAAAGGAAAATCCAAAGTGAAAGACTGTGTATGATTATATAAAAAATATTTTAGGGTGGAGTACCCCTATGAGTAGCCCAACTTGCTACAAATGTTCATAATTTTGAACTTTGCTGCTCTCTAGCCTCTCAGAAGAATGTTGATAGTTACTATAGCACTCCCTTACCCTCCATAATAAAAATAATATCTATGAAACTTAAAAACTGAAAAATATTGTGAGGTTAGTAATTAAATAATAAGATGTAAATGCTGTTGTAATTGTTAATAAAAAGTGGTTGATGATGGAAGAAAGCGATAGTGATGTTTAGAGTCGGGGTTATTTTACATAACAATCAACAAGAACTGTGCCAGAAGCATTTTGTGTGAGAGTTTTTGTTTGTTTTTTTATCCCACTGTTGATTGAGTTTTTAAAAAAGTGGTCACTTGAGCTTTTTTATGTAATCCGCAATGCATGACGTTGAGTCGCCTGGTGATGTAATTATTTTCTAATCTATTATAATGATTATTTTTGGACCTATCATCATCATTTTATTTCCCTGCTCAACTCTGATACTTTTTTTATTTGTACTGCATGATAAATAATCATTTTAAATATCTGAATGATTGAATAAAATATACTTCACCTTTTTATTAACAGGAGGAACTGAATGCTGACATACTTTCTGATGTTGAAGCTTTGTTATCTGCCAATAAAGATAGTGTCTTGACTTGGCTATGAATTCTGAGAAAGATTACAGAGTTGTGAAAGAAGACTAGTGACATCATAATGACATGTGACTGTTTTTGTGTATTGCTAGCCGGAGACTTTTCAATTGAGGATTGTTTTCGGATGCTCTTAGATGATGCCCAGTAAAAGTTTTCTTGGCTACTGTATCATTTCTTTTCAGCTTTTTGTAAAAAAAAAAATGGTAGTGGTTTAGTGATTAAAAGTTATTAACTGAACTTTTTAATTATTGTTGTAATTATTATTTCTGTCATATGTATTGTTTTAAGTTAACCAAGGAAACTTTTACTAGATTTTTAGTCTTCCAAATAAAGGAGTATGAAGTGGATTAATTTTATGCATTAGTTTTGGGAGTGTTGTCTCTTTAATCTTAACATAGAATTTACTTACAATGAAATGGATGTTTCTTGAAATATAAGTTTCATAAAATGTTATTATATATTTAATGTTTTACCTAATATTTCATACTACATGCCTGTAAATATCAAGCTGATTTTTGTTGTAGGATTATTTTGAAAAGAAATACAGTTGGTTATTGGTTTTTTCTGTATTTCAGTTGCCTAGCTTGTTCTTTTTGTTACTTCTTTTTGAAATGCAGGAAAATTTTTAGTCCCATTTCCCCCTTAGTTTGTATCTTTAAAATGGACAAGTGTGCCGTTCAAACTAGTTAAGAACTGTTGTATCATGAGTAAATGTCTAATTTTTGAAGTTGATAATGTTTAAGAAGTTCATTGGAGATATGTTATATACAATATTGTAAAAAATATTTTTTCCCCTTTCTTCTCTCGGTAATCGTAGTTATTTGTACATTTAGTAATTTAATAATACTAGACTAGATTTCTGTTAAATACTTCTTAATTATATCATTTTGAACCAGGTTGCGAGAGAGAAAGAAAAGAATAGCTTGATTTGCATACTAATTTTTTTTTTTTTTTTACTATGCAATATGCACTTTAAAATATAATTTAATAAGATCAATTTAAAATTACTTCTTCTCTTAAACTTCCTTCAATTCAATAATCAACTGTAAATCTTTTTTATTATGCTATTTTATTGCTAAAATTTGAAACATTTTGCTTCCAGTTTGTAGTGAGTTCCTATAATGATCCATAAAATTTTATTTTGCCATATTCATCTTCTCTATTTGGAAGACTAAAAAATGAAAGGTGTCGGAAATCAGCAGTACGGTCATTTGCTCATCGTCAAAAGCTACAAGCTGTATCTTTGAGTATAAGTTCCACAATTTCATCTATACAGAGTCATCATGGTTTTGTGCTCAAAACTCAGTGCCTTGTTTTATTTTTCATACATGGCCACCGCTTTCATCCATCATGCATGTATTTTAGCACAAAAGTTCATCTACTTTGGATTCAATTTTGTAGCCATATTTTGTGATTAAGTGACCTTTAGTTGGTTTATTTGTTTAAAAAAATGTTTGTACTATTCTCAGTTGGTTTTTAAAACAACTTTTACGATCAAACCTCCATATGTTGGAATTTATGAGAATATTTGAAATCTAGAGACAGTCTAGCCCAATAGCTAGCACTTCACCTTACCATGCTACAGACCCGGGTTGAACACGGAAAACTCAGCCTTTCGTCCCTTTAGTGAGCCAATAAAATGAGTACCAAGAGTGCTTGGGAACTAAACCCTGGCGGTTCACCCCAGAGCCCTCAGTCAAAGAAAACTGAGATGTGCACAGTAAGCTTTGGCCCCCATTGACTGTTGTGCCACTGATTTCATTTTTTAGAGGCAGTCCTCTAGATCATTACCAGTGATCCTCTGTTACAGTGTGTTACAAATCCAGCGCCTTTTTAAATATTTTTGCTAGAAAAAATTAGCAGTTTGAGTTGAAATATACTTTTTTTTTTCGTTTTTTAGCAGTATCCGAGTTGTTTAAAGGTTACATTGAGGTATTTAAGCCTTTTCATTTTAGTTGTAACTTGAAGCTTATATTGCATTGACATCAAATAACTCTTATAAGATACCTATTGTTGAAAGGAGTAGATTGAATCAAAGAGCAGTTTTCTTTTTCTTCCTTCAACAGAAAATTCTATAGCTCTTAGATATGGAGGTTTGACTGCACATTTTATTACAGATCTGTGTACAATAACTGAAACAAATCATTTTTTAAAAATATATTGGTTACCTGCTGAATCTTGGTTTAGAGTTTCAACAGAATTTTTAAATGTGATGTGTAAAAACTATTTGTTATATTTTTAAAAGTTTAGATCATTGCATGAAAAATATTCCAACTTGAATTTGCATTAGGCTTATACACTCACTGCTTTTCTTCAAGGAATCTTTTTTTTATATCACAGTTTGAGCTTTGTGTTATTACTGTGCAAAAAATATTAATCTTCTAAATAGCAAGTTTATAGTGCACGCTAGCACCCGATTGGCACAAGCATCGGCATATAATGAAAGTTATATGATGCAGGTTGCACTATTCAATATGAGGCAAATATCACAATGCTGAAGCTATTCCACATTAAGTATATATTTAAGAACCTTTGGGAAGACTTTTGGTCATGGTGTTTTTTATTATTATTATTTTATTTTTATTATTTTTTAAAAATTATTTGTGACATTTTGAATCTTGCTACTTTTTTCGGTAATAAGCATTCAAATATCCAGCAGCTGTCAATTGTCACTACTTTCGTAACCATGTGAAAGAACTACATAACTGAAAGTCTCCCAATTTTGATGATTTTGACACTGAAAATCTGTAAAATTTTTTCTTCACTATTTTATTCATTAACTTAAAGTTAAAATGTTATGTTCTCAACTTTTACATTGGTTACTTGATAAAATAGTACTTTAAAGAAGCTCTACCATCTTATTAACTTAAAAAATATTTTAAAAATCTCATAAAATAACTTTTAATTATTCTTGCTGTTAATGTTTAAAATAGTGTATTGTTTTACAAATTTAGTGGACGTCAGTAACGTTTGGTTAAAAAATAATCTTTTTCTGAACTGATGTACTTATTATTATGATTATTATTTTGAAACTTAATTTTGCCTCTTAAATGTGTAGACTTACTACTTCTTGCTAACTGCACTCTTTTCACTAGAGCTGACTCATGCAAGAAGCATTTGGTTAAGTCTAGATCCTATATGCACAACTATTAACAAGTAATAAAATTTTTCCCCATTTTTTTCTTCTAAAAATTTTTCTGTATTTTTTCTTTTGAACTGCTTGAAGAAAAGCTTTGAATGTATTAGATTTGGATAATTCGTTTATACATACGTTTTTCATCTGTGATTTTTGTGCCTTTTTATATTTCATAAGATGTATTTTAAGACTCCTGAACAATCATAAAAAAGAGATTGCAGTGCACTCTAAAATATTTTCTTAATAGATTTCTCTATTTAATAATGAAAATAGTCTATAAGCATTACTATTATCAAATTTTACTGCTGTTAGCAAAGCTTGTTAAATATTTGTTAAACTCTATTACATATGTATACAATACATGTTTTAGCAATATTTTAAATGCAGTTGAATTTTAAACTGAAATTCGATTGTCTTTTTACTAGATATTTTACCTCTTCACCGAGAACCGACTAATATGTTGTTTCTTATGGAAATGTCTTAGCATAATTTTTGCTATCAATCCACATCTCTAATGGTTTTATATGTTTTTTTTTAACTTGATTTATTTAATAATTTTATCAGCTGTATCTGGTTATCATTTTAGATCATCAGTGGGAAAGAAACTGTATTTCCTGTACTATGCAAAAGTGCATCTTATTTACAATAAAATCGATCCATCAATGTGTATTTGTTTGCTTTGAAAATTTTTATTTTACTTCATAAAATATTTTCTTTATAGTTCTATTTCAGATAAACTTTTTACAAAAGAAAACATATAAATTAATTTTGACAGCATACAAATAAGTAGAAAGAGGTAGCTCCAGTTATCGTTGGCTAACTCCTGCTAGAAAATATTTGTATAATAATAACATATTGAAATTAGCATTGAACAGATTAATTTAAAATAATATATTAAAGAATGAAAATGCTTTTGTAATTTAACAATGCAGATTCTCCCTCTGGCATTTAATGAGAAGAATCATGTTAAAGACTTCAGAGTAAATTTTAATGACCCAAAAAGTATGCATGTTCCTAAGGCCCCTGGTTTTAATTGTACAACAATTAGAATTTACAGCCAGGGCAGGGCTGCTGAGAGCCAAGGTGACACACCCCCCCCCTATAAAACTTAGAAAATTTGCACTATTCCAATCCCAAAGCCAGACCCCTAGTTTTCAACTAGGCCTACATGGCTTCTCCTCAGCCCTGTTTACTGTTATTTGTGGTAAAATAAGAAGCTCGTAAAATTGTTAATTCATAAATACATGTTGTTTTAAAAATAATAATAGATCAAAAATTTCAAAAATACAAATTTATTCTGTACATTGTATATGGACATCTACACATTTATGTACACCGCTTTTCGCCTTATATCTGCTAAATATAGGAGCAACAGCTATTCAACTTCCAATATCACTCCCCAAGTATTTACAAGAAAGTTACGATACACCTACTGTAACTTTTTTTTTGAGATCGAAAAGAAAGATTGTCTTGTGTATCACAAGAAGGCTACAAATAAGTCATCTCTGTTTTTTCATATACATCACTAATGACGCCATCAGGAACACTGAGCGAAACACCATTGGCTATTATTCGTGGGTACGGTCCAGAGCCGTTCATTTCTACTATTTCATCACCAGAACCACCATAGACATTTGATTCTTTTTTGATATCCATATTCTTTCGATGTGCTGTTCTGGCGATTTCTCGAAGCTGCTGTGCCATTCCTGGACCAGTCATTTGCACCATATTTGAGAACAGGCTGTTACGATTCTGTAGTAAAGTATAGGGCTCATCGAATTCTTTCACTTCTCCCGCATCAAGAACCTAAAAAAAACGTTAGCTTTTGTAATTTATGTTAAAGAAAAATAAATTGGAATTTCTACAAGTAATTGGTGATATTTGGTCCAATTTGGCAATGCAATATATGGGTGAATTCGGCACCAACTAGTGTCAGCTTGGTGACATTCTGGGCTGAAAGTCCATAAAAGTCTTGAATGTCTAAATATATTTTAGTAGTGAATATAAAGCCGGTTAGGACTGTACAAAGTTATTCAGACAAAATTAATGTTAAGGATGTAATCAGTAATTAAATCTACTGTATAAAACACAATGTAAAAATAATATATATTTATTAACATGCTATACTCTGAGAACTGGACTCGGCTACTCTATGTGACCTGTCATAGGATTGTTTAGCAACTGCCTAAACAGGGGCAACCAACTGTGACGTCCCAAAAAACTGTCCTAGCAGAAAAAATGCTCTATTTTAGTTGTAATTCAACTATAATTCCTTCAAAGTATAATATAAAAATCTGGTATGGACCCTAAGCTACTTAATTTTACGTGTAAATTTCTTAGTAGATGCCTTAAGTGCTAAAATAGTGCTTGGAGTGAGCAAGATAACAGTTTAAACATTTATATCCCTAGTTTGGCACGAAACAATGCAAAAAAAAATGTTTTACAATGATTAATCTCCTAAATATCGTCGATTTTAACATCATTCAGTGGATTTTTCGTAAAATAGCGCCAAATTGAGTCCAAATAAAAAAAAGAAAACAATTTTTTTCGCCAACTTGGCGATATGTCGCCAAATTGGCGGCAAATACTTGATTACCAAAAGCTTGGCGATATATTGCCAAGTGGTCGCGCCAATTCATATCACTTTTGTCTGCATTGAAATGAACACTGATTTACTCCATAGAAGGGGTAAAACACCCCCTTGGAACATTCGACTGCAACCCCAAGGGGAGATGCACAAAAATAAGCCAAAAGAGAAAATAAGAACAATTTTGTTGCTCACAGAAACCAACAGAAATCTTACCAAAGTTTAAAAGAAGAAAGTTTTATTTCCTAGCTTTAAAAACAAAACAATACATTTTCCGAAATAAAACACTTTAAAAAGAACGATGCAATAACGCAATTGATACGATATTTGGTTAATCTGTGCTTTAGGTACCCTTTTCTCGCTAAATGGGCGATAGGCGCGCCAAGCGTGGTAACTCTGGCTATTTTGCGTAGTTTCTCTCGGAGCTTTCAATTCCGCGAGACACGCAAAATCGCGCCAGTTGGTGATTTTTCGAAAACGCGCCAAGTAAGGTCCCAAAGCATTTTCACCGGGAAAAAGACAGGTTTTGCTAGAGAATTGAAACAAAAAAATACTACGCCTCCTCTAAAAAAAATATTGCAAAATACTACTGTTTCCAAACGTTGCCAAAATCAATGCTGCTGAAATGCGAAATCTGTGAAAATGAAAAAAAAAAAAAAATCCGCCAAATCTTTTCATTAAGTCATTAGTATATTGGAAACAGGGTTTCCAGAAAAATACTACGCTCCTTATTTGGGCCAAAGAAATACTACCGTAGTATCAAAAAGACTACGTCTGGCAACGCTGGAAAAAGAACGAAACAAAAATAAGTATGAACACATAACCATGGTAACAACATGAAAAGTTGATTTCCGTTGATAAAATAATTCATTTCATCTCTACTTTCAAACAAATTTTATTCTCGGCTCAACCATTTTAGAATCGTTTGGCTTGCTTTACTGAAGGTAAGCCTTGAATTCCGGAATTCTAAAAACAATTATTACAGCTCTCCTGATGATCGTAGAAACTTCGAAAAAACTTCATTTTATGCAGAAAATTTCAAGTTTTCGAATGACATAAAACTTGAAAATGTGTATGAACTATTTCTTTCCTTTTTTATCGAATTTCCGCTAAGAATTCGAATAGAAAAAGAACGAAATGGAATTTTCGAAAAATCGCTTCGAGGTGCAAAACTACATGCTACAAACTAATTTTGTACCAAGTGGCATGAAAATCGACCGAACGGTTTTGGCGCTACACGCGTAACAGATAGACAGACAAAGACAAAGTTTCAGCTTTATTATTAGTAGAGATAGAGATATATGTATACACACACGCATGTTTATGAAGATCTCTTCTCATTAGATGTCGGTGTGTGCATTCTCGTATTTTATGAATCGGTAATGTGGGAGCTTCATAAAAAAATCAAGTTTGGGTCGCCCCAAAAGGAAGAAAAATGCATATTGAATTCATTAGGTGTTAATGATGGCTTCATTTTAATTAAAGGAGAGATTTAACTTACCAAGACTCTATCTGAATCCATGATGGTATGTAGCCTGTGAGCAATGGTTAGGACAGTGCAATGTGCAAAACGCACCCTGATAGTTTGCTGTATCAAACTATCTGTACTGAAATAGAAAACAAAGAAATTTTATGTTCTCTTACATTATGATTTTTTCGTCTAAGATGGTTTATGGTCATGTAAAACATATACTGTCGGCCACACATAAACGAATACTGTCCTGTTCCAAGAAATATTATTCCTTTAAACGGGATATTCATTTAAGCGGGGTATTTGTTTATCCTTTACCCGATTAAGCGGGGCTGACAGGATCTGATTCATAAACATATGAAATAAGAAGTGGGAAATATTTAAGAATTTTTTTTTAAGAATAAATTAGAACCACTCTTCCGAACAAAAGCTACCTGCAATCATTAGTGTTCTTTTGTAGGGTCACAAAAGATACTTGTTAGGAAAAAGAATTATGAGCTTTAAATTGATTTTAAATATATTCTTTGGAAGAAAAACCTAAGATCTGATTTGATTTTTTTAATGCTGAAGGTAAGTACTATTAACTTATTTATGTCCAAATAGGCCTAAAAACGGTACGCTTGTTAGTTACTGCATACAAAAACCTGTAATCTGTATATCATTTTATTATAGCTGTTTTTCACAAGTCAAATAGTCCTTTTTCTTGAAAAAACCAGTTAGAGCCAGTATTTGGACATCAGACTTTATTTATTGACAGCTATTTTCACACAAATCTGTCAAGCAACGATCCAACATGGGTAGCCAAAGAAAGTAAGGGTTTTTTTTTTTTTTTTTTTTTTTTTTTTTTTTTTTTTTTTGCGAACTTACTTTTTATAAAATTAAACTATTTTGAAATGATTTGCTTAAAATTGATCACAGATGCCTTCTGCGATGTTACTTTGCAAAAGTAAAGTCAAGTATGATCGTATTTTGCTCACATATCTGCAAAATATCCCATAAACAGGACGTTAAATAACTTAATAAATATGGCAACGGCGAACTGTTTCAAGCCTAAAATGTATGTAAACCATCCCAAGTAAGAGTTTTAAGCAGATAAAAATTAAAAAAAAAAATGTTAAAAAAAACTTGGGCATAAATGGGTTAAATAAGCAATACAGAAAACACTACAATAGTAGAAATCATGGAACCTCTGTAAGTTGACACCCACTTAACTCGACACATTTTTAAGGTCACATGGAGTGTCGAGTTACCGAGTTTCCTCAGTGTACTAAACTTTCTTACTTGGGATCAACATTGGCTGTGGCTTCGTCCAGTACTAGAATCCTATTCCTCCTCAAAATTGCTCTAGCCAGACATATGAGTTGCCGCTGTCCAACGCTAAAATTAGTTCCTCCTTCAGAAATTTCAGTATCCAAACCTGCGGGCATATCTTGAATTGCTTCCTTCAAGTAGGCCTAAAAATCAAGAACGCATTTCCAATATTTGTTAACAACTGAAACTTAACTTAAAAATTTTGATAGTGGCCAGTAAACCCAAAAAAGTTAGTGGCCATTTTGAACCAAGTTCCAAAATTGTAACCCAACTTTACTTATCACTTCATTCTGCATATAGTAATATTACTCTATGTACTAGTATATATTTTTACTAAATTACTATGTATAAAAGAAAAATGTTTAAAAAAATTACAAACCTTTTCTACAAAAAATTATTTTAAAATCCAAATAATGGCATTATACAAATAACACAAAAACTAAACGCGCCTGCATACTTGAAGTCAAAAAACATTTCATTTAATTTGCAGATTAATTATAAATTTGGTCATCTTTGACCATTTTTCCAACGAAGTTTCATTACATTTTCTAGATTGAAATTAGGATTTTAGATATTTTGTAATTTTCTTTTCATAATCGGCACGATTCATCGGCAGTTTGTATTTTTGTTCAGAAAAAAAAGTAGGTCACCAGTTTGGCGACCAACATAACATCTTTTAATCACCAAAAAATATTTTTAGTCGCCACTGGCTAGTGGCGACCGCTATTTTCGACCTTTAGTGACAACTGATTTCCTCAGCAGCTGGTGATTACACAAGGGAATGACTTTTTTTTTGGGGGGGGGGGAGGGGAGGAATTACTTTTACTCCCAACTTTAAGCGAGGGAGAGTATCACTTTTCATGCTTATTAATACTTTTATGTGACCCGAAGTTTCAAACTAAAAATCAGGACATATTACTGGCGGTAATTTTGCAAAGAAACAGCTGAAAAATGCATCTAAATATTCCTGATTAAACGTTATTAATTTCGCGACCGTTCGGACTTAGAAAAAAAAAGGGAAAGAAAGGCAAGCACTAGTATATTTCGATAGCTGAAAAGTTTGTCTTAAAATTAAAAATGAAATTTTTTCTAAGTAAAAATTACAAATGCAGTTGAATGCTTGGGAAATAGTATTATGTACTTTCTCTGTTGCTCTCAAAAGGTTCTCATAACATAACCAACAAAAATTACAGTTGTATGTTTTATCGTAGCAAAACGATTCATTTTTTTATGAACAGCAACTTTTAATGCATTTTAGAGAGCTGTGAAGTAACTTGACTTTTACTGTATAAACAAGTCTTACCTCGTCTAAAGCTTGCCATAGTTCAACATCGTTATGTTCTTGGAATGGGTCTAAATTTCTTCGCACTGGCCCCGTAAACAGAACAGGATCCTAATTTATAAAAATTTAAGAATTATTTTAAAAACAGTCTGTAGAGAAATGCAAAATCATAGTAAGAAAAGTAAATTAATTATGAGAAAGCAAAAAAATATTTTTTTAATTTCTCAAGTTGCACCAATGAAAATAAAAAAGCTGTCTGCTCATTTATTTATTTCGAAAATTATTTTTAATTCTATAACAAGCACAGTTTGACATAAAACTGATACTCATGCAGCAATTTGACAGTGATGGAGAGTAATCTGCAGCATTCAAACATCTGCAACATCTTGTACCGTTTTCGCCACTCTGTTTGTTAGTTGATTGAAACAGAGGATGCAAGTAAAATTCTAGCATTTTTATTTTAAAAACTATTTACAGCTGTGTTACATAAATTATAAACTCAGATATTTAGGCCGCTGCGCGACAACATCCTTCCGTGTTGTTCGCTCTCCAAAACGCTTCTCCCCTGCTGACTCCCCAAGTCTGGGTATATAAGGGGGCCTTTCTGTCAGCTGGGTTTATCAGACAACGTGTGTTTATCTCAATTCAGAGAATCATCAAAGTTATTACCACTCTCTTGCCAAAGCGTTTACATTCTACTCGAATTTATGTTCGGCATAGTGTCATTGCATGTCGCTTCACACCCCCAAAGCAGAATACTTTTTGATGTTCTGCAACGTAATATCATTTGACCAAAATTGTTCTGCAAGTACTTTAGGCACTGTATAGTACACATAAAAACATGCCCGTTTTCAAAAACCATGATCCTGAAATCAAAATGGTTTCATACAGGACTATGAAAGGAATATTTGTTCAGGCAGTCTTACTGGCAGAAAAAAAGCCTGAAATCAAAATTCCAGCCACACATTCTTGACAGAAAAATGTAAAACCTTTCACTGTGTCTGCTCCTCAAAACATCAAAGTGCTCTGAATGATTTGACACCGCATTAGAAGCAATGCTTTCTTTTCACTCTGGATAACAGCACATGGCCAATAATGAGACCAAGTCTCGGAGGCAGGAAGCTTAAGGGGCATAAAACAAGTGCAAATATCATAACCAAACATATCCAACATATCCAAACATAATTTTCTGCAAATATCTTTTTACTAAACATGTAATTTTGTGCAAAGTCCGCTGATTTTATCCACCTTGAACTAAATTTAGAGCTCCTGCAAATGTCGCAAAAAAATCGCCTTTTTTATTTTCTGTCTAATAAGCACAATTTGTAGAAATTTTATTTATTTTTTCTAATTTGAAGTAATCTGCAGAAATTGTACTGAATTTCTGTAAAATTGTATCATTAGTTAGAAAACTCGTTTCAGCAGAAATTTCAAATTTCTGCAGAAAATTTTCAGAATTTTCCCTCACATTTGAACAGAATTATTCTGCAGTTCAGCTATCTGTTCTGCGACGTACGTTCCAAATTTAGCAGCATTCTGCTTTGGGGCTTCACACCAAACAGGATTTCTCGCTGGGCGCAACAAATGTCAACCATTTGCCATATTACAGTGGTGCACAATCAAGGGCGGATCCAGCTTCTGGCTAAGGAGGGGGTCATTTTCGGAAAGGGGGGGGTCAAAGTGCAATTTTTGGGCAATAAAGGGGGGTTTTGACAATTTTTTCGTAATATAAGTGCCAAAAATGCAATTTTTTGCTATATTTTGTCGGTTAAGGGAGGGGTCATGACCCCCATGACCCCCCCTCCGGATCCGCGCCTGTGCACAATAAGCACATGGCTAGATTTCCTGGTAAACGAACACTTGTTGACTATTTGCTCGCATTCCTGAGAGTTTCCCGCCTTTGGTGTGAATAGACGCAAAACAGCGTGTTTACGTCTGAAAGTTTCCCTGAGTGAGGTTCAAGCTTTGGTGGCCTAAAGGAATTTCTATATCGCAACAGGCGATGATAACACAAAACAGACATGTGAAAATGGCGCACCAGTACAATGTGTTCCCAAAGCCTGCCGGAAGAAAAGGAAAAAAAAGGTTTGTTTTACGTCGGAAGACAGTTATTGAGTTTCAAGAGTTTTCCAATCTTCTCAGAGCAAAGACGAATAAGTCATGGATCAGTTTTGTTAAAGCAACCCTTCCTTTGGAAATCATGAAGCTGAGAGCTTCGTTGTGAATTAGTTGAGACTCTGGTTAAAAAAATACAGAAAAATGGGCAACAGGATGTCTTCTAAATTACACAAGTGTGTATAGCTAGCTTACCTTGAAAACTTCAAAGAGAACATGAGTGCCTATTCCAAGAAACAAGGAGAAAGCTTTCACGAGGACATGCAACATTTTTACTGTCACTACCAAGGAACCTTTAATGAACATGATGGGGGAGGGGGACTACATTTTGGGACATACAATGGCGCAAAACTACACATAGATCTAAGTCTTTTTTCTGAAATTTGTAGTAATTTGGTTAAAATATATTATTAATTTGAAAGAAAATGTTCTTTCTCTCTTTTTTTTTTTTCAATAAGAAGAAACCAATAATTTGTACGTTTAACTCTAAATTTCCACTTTTTCGTTGTCTCCAAATCCCTCTTCAAATTATAGTTATATTAACATACCTGTGGAATGATTGAAATTTTTTTACGTAGATCGTGCAATCCAATATCTTTTGTGCAAACACCATCAATTTTAACTACACCTTCTGGTTCTGTCATTCGAAACAAAGTAGCTATCATCGAACTTTTTCCTGCTCCGGTTCTTCCTACAATACCAATCTGAAAAGAAAAAGATTATTTTTAGAATATACAATGCGAAATAAATATATAGGGTGTTCACTCCAATCGTGGACCAATAGGGAAGTTTTCGATTTTTCAATTTTATTTTTATATGATAGAGCAACATACATGAACATCAACGGCGAAAAAAATTTTGCCCTGCGACAAGTAGTTTTTTTTTTTTTAATATTTTTTTAATTTCAAGCGGCTATGACGTCACTGGGCAGTTATTGGCGCTTTTGAACTTTCCACTAAGGCGAAGAAAGAGCGAGAAGCTTTAGATGCGAGGAGCTCGAGAAACCGGTTTCTCCGGCTTCCGCACTGTTGTTCGCTCTGCACTGCCGTAATTTTTTTTTCTCGCCAAGTGATGCGTTCTAAAAATTGACTACGGATTTCACCAAAAAATATCAAAACAATCACCCCTAGCAGGGTATTGGATTGCTCTTTGATAAATCCAGTTTTAAATAGTGAATTAGTAGACTTTAAGGTATTGATTACGAAAGGAGAAAATCCCGCAAGGAAACGATAATATAGCAAAAATCCATTTTTTATGGATGAAAGGCTGAAAGTTACTGCCATCTGACGTCACGGGTTTCGGTTTCAAGGCGCGCTTTTTTTGCGCTTGGGTTTTTAAAAAAATCACTAAGAATCAACCGTTGTGTTTTAAAATTCGGCAATGGTGAATTTTTATGTTTTGTAAGCCTCTTAACAATATCTAGTAGTTAAAAAAGGGATATTCTATAGGTCACAACTACCCTATTGCTAATTTCTAAACCGTTAGAGATAAGCATATAGTTTATTTAGGAAAAAATCTCCAAATTACGAAAGGAATTTTGGGTTTATTCAATGTTTTTCAAAAAATCAAATTTTGAAAGAGTTACGAAATTTAAATTTTTATACAGCCCCCCAGTACTATCAATCATATTTAGTAAAACATTCTTGACACTGTAACGTTTAAAACTAAAAAAAATCACTCTTCTACCACAAAAATTGACTGAGTTATGACGTTTTGAAAAATCAAGATTTTGCATTGTTTCATGACGTCATCGAGAGATCGCTCCCTCGTTAATTTAAATTTCGTAACTCTTTCAAAATTTGATTTTTTGAAAAACATTGAATAGACCCAAAATTCCTTTCGTAATTTTGGAGATTTTTTCCTAAATGAACTATATGCTTATCTCTAACGGTTTAGAAATTAGCCATTGGTCCACGATTGGAGTGGACACCCTGTATGATCCGCCTTAGCATTATACTAGCAGGAGAGTCAAAAACAATGAATTCCTAGAAAATGGGGAGGGCAGGCCTGCCATAAGACATTTTGTGAAAGCCGCAACTTAAACTGCGGGATTGTTTTGGGAAATGCACAAGCACATACTTTGCTTTATTTAAAGGACTTGACTTCTGCATGATTTATACAGATACAGATCGTGAGAAAATAATTGCGTTAGAGCTACGCTCTTTTTCGCTGTTTGGGTGAGAGAGAAAACATGATTGAGCTGACATGAAACAAATGGAAGGACTGGGTAAAAATGTAAGTGCAAAATTACAATAGAAAAACAAAAAGTATAGGAAAAGTCAGAGCGAGGGACCTGCCCCACGCTCTGTACTCACTTCGCGCCGAAAGTGAGCAAGGAAGAGACCTACTGTTAGGGCCAATCCTAACATGGTAGGGGTCTTATGGAGCGCCTAACCAGCAAGCCTTTTCTTGCCGGTAGGGGAGGAGAGAGTCGCTAACAGCGAGAAGGCCATAGGCCTCGAAATGAGACCCAGCCTAGCGGCAAGCCGCTGGCTCGGCATGGGCTAGTGTGAGAGATTGTCATCCCTAGTAAGGTTGCTCCTCCGAGAACCGAGGGAGTAGGTGATGTGCATGGTATCAGATGGAAACCTAGTACCACCGTGGTGGAAGGTGTAATGAACTTGATCATGAATTAGTGGGTTAGGGTGGTTCTCAAGCTTGGTGAAAAAGTTTGTGGAAGTATCGTTGATGTAGGAGGTAATAACTTGAAGGTTAGCATCGTTGTGAAGAGTTTTGTTGGAAACATACCAAGGGGCATTGAAGATTTTTCTGAGAGTTTGGTTTTGGAGGACTTTTATGTTCCTCATATTAGACTTGGCTGCCTGTCCCCATACCAGGGACGCTATATAGGAGTGCAGGGCGAATCACAGTTTTATACAATAATAGTTTGCTTTTAGTACTAAGATGTCTGCTATATAGTAAGGACAAGACATAACCGAGTTTTATTTTTGCTTTCTTTACCACATCAGTGATATGAGTATTAAATGTCAGCATAATTTATTACCTTTTCCTCAGGATATATCTCAAAATTGAGATTCTTTAAAACTGGTGGTTCATCCGGTGTATACTTGAGACTAACATCTTGATAAGCGATGTATCCCTTGCTCGGCCATTCTTTTGGAGGTTTCTTGTCTTTCTCGCTTTCCAGTTCGGCTTCGGGATCTAAATTACTGTATTCAATAACACGCTCCACGGATGTCATCTGCAAAGAAAAAATGAGATACACATATAGACAGGGCTTGAATAATGGGGCACTGACAGAGTGCACCAAAATTTGGTGGCACGGGTTCTTTTTTTTTTTTCCTTTTTTTTCTTTTTTTTTTTTTTTTTTTTTTTTTTGCGGCTTAATGAAAACATTAAATGCCATACCTGACTTTCTACTTCAGCAGATTGTCGAACACCCCATTGAAAGCTGCCACTTAGTTGAAGGGCTGAAGCTATGGCCAAACCGGCCTTGCTGGCATATGAAGGATCTAGAGAAAAAAAAGTCGTGAAGAATTAATGCGAAAGGCAAGAATCTTAGAATAAGTGCATCCGAAAAGTAAGTACCGATTGGGGTTAAAAACGGAAATAAGCCTTCTTTTTTCAAAACGATATTTCGCTTTACTTGAAAGAACATATCATAAACTAAATTTTGATATCGTAGTCACGATTGTTGATGCATTTGTTGTAGAGAAAACATGCTGCTCTATGCCGTCTTCTTAGAAAGGTGCCTCCAGTGAAGCAGCCGCCGCTTTACACCGTTTTTTGCAACACAACTGCTGTATAAACGCATTCATTTAAAATCACTTTTCACGTTTAACACATTTTGGTTAGAAAACATGCTATTATGCTGGTGTCATTCAAAATCTTTTTTAAAAAGTCAGATGAGAGTATCTATATCGTCCGAGTTGCTGCACGGAATTGGCACTTTCTGATTTCCACTTGTTCTTAAGCTTGAAATGTGATTTTGAGGGCAGTTGTTTTGGCAGCGACGACGATACAAAAATCCGTGTTCAACTGTGGCTGTAGTCAGTGTTGGCGTCCTTCGATCAAGAGGGCAGAGAAAAGTTGCCTTACAGCTATGAGAAATAACTGAACAATGGTGGCAGCAACGAAGGGAAATATTGTATGAAATAGTCTTTCAAGTAAAGCTAACTTTTGTTCTGAAAGACATTCTATTCATTTATTAATTTCTTCCTTTTTTATTATTTTTTCAAATCGGTGCCGTCAATTGCGGTAATTTTGACCTTCGCGGGCAGCATTTACCCAACAAACAAAAAGTCATTCAGTACTACCCATTATGAATAAATCAAGCCACCTATTAGATCCTTAAGCAATAAGTGAGAATAACTCTAACTATTCGTCTAATACAGTATAGAAAAGTTCTTTTCGTTTGTTGGGCCAATGTCAAACGCAAATGCGAAAGAAATCCTAATTGCTAGTACTCTCTGGACAATCTTCTTATATACAATCGCATCTTTCATTAAATTTTTTTTTCTTTGGCGTCGGAACAGCAAATGTAAAAATTAAAAAATAATACAAGTTCAAATATTATACTCATTAAGATTATAGATAAACATGCTCATTTAAAAAAAAAAAAAAAAACGAAACAAATTGTACCTTCGGAAAGAATCACCATGGCGACTGTGACGGATGTGATGTACAGGACGCAGAGCCAATCCAGTACGATGCCCAGCCAGCGAGTCACGGAGATGAAGGCGAACCAGGTCGCGGTGTGCTGGTCCTGGTAGTGGTCGAAGCTCAACTCGAAGGGATGCTGGACCTTGAAGGCGCGGATGGTGGTCAGTCCGTAGAGGGAAGTGCTCAGGTGAGAGAAGACGGGACTGCGAGCTGCACGTGGAAAATGCAAAAAAATATTATGTTTTCTTTTTTAATCGACGAAAGCCAACGCCTCCTAAATACGAAATGCCTTCTACGTTTGCCTCAATACAGGAGACATTTGTTCCACACTGAGTGCCACCTTGCGGCAATCCGATGATGCTGTTGTTATGGTGATAAATCCAAACAATATTTGAATTAAAGTTTTTGATTGGTTAATTTTTAAATTTAAATTTAGAAAACAACCAATCATTAATTTCTATGTTTCGAAGAACCCCGATAGATGGCAGTGCGTTGTGAACTAGGGGCGAAATTTTGCTCTGTGCTAAAAACTAGAAGGCAATAGGGATTTAGTATTTAGGAGGCGTTGTTATAGCAAGCAAGAACATGTCTGAATCTCAATTACTTTCCCACCATTTTTAAGGACGGTGTATTGATTCTTTTTTTAAACGAGGGCAAAGACCCTAGCGACTTTTCCTCATATCGACCTATTGTTTTCCTGCCTACTATATCAATTTTGGAGAAGGTGATGCTTTACCGGCTTCAGAATCATTTAGCTTCAAATGGTTATCATCATCCTAATCAGTTCGGCTTTACTCCTTGGTGGTCACTCCAATGACTTGATGGTGGCAATTTCGGTTGACATTGTATCGGCCTTTGATAACCTGCCTTGGCCTATAATCCAACGTTATCTTAGTTTAACAAATTGGGATCCAGCCCTTGTTCAGCTTTATGCAAGCTTTCTCTCAAACGGGCAAATTTTTATTTCATCTTCATCTGGTTATTTCACCACTCTACAGTATAAGGGTTGTCCGCGGCCCTGAGCTTTGGAACTTGGTAGCAGCATCGCTGCTATCGGCTCCTTGGCCGGACCTACCAGGATTCAAGCTTTTGCTGACGATTTTCTTATTTTAGTGTATTCACAAACTCTAGATCAGCTTCAAGCGAATGCTAGGGAATCCTTACGTTTTCTTCATAATTGGCTTTTGGAACATGAACTGAAGGCTTCTTAAGGAGAAGACCAGGGCTTTAGTATTAAAGGTCCTTCGTAATCTGGTCCGCTCTCCTTCCCTTTTATTCGGAGACTATTTTAGAAAACGAACTAAAGTCCTTAAATATCTTGGAGTCAAATGTACACAAAAACTAACTTGGGATGCACATATTGATTGGATTCGCCAGAAAACTACATACAAACAAAGCTGCCTTCAAAGAATTGCTGGGGGTTATTGGGGAAAAAATGCTTCATCGTCGATTAATATATCGACAAATGATTGAGACTTCCATTCTGTATGCTGCTGGTTTGTGGGGTAGATGTCTTAGCGTACGTTTGGAACAGAAAATTCTTTCAATTCAACGAGGAGCTCTTCTCACGGTCACGGGAGCCTATAACACCTGCTCTCACGCGGCACTTCATGTTCTGTCTAGTATTCCTCCCATTGATCTTACGATCAGGGAAAAGGTCTGGCTGTGGGCACTGAAAGTTGAATTGTGTGAAATTACCCTAGATGATACTTCTTTCCTTCCTTCTCAGTTTGAAGTATTTTCTCCCAAATAGTTTCTTCATTCTTATCTTCAGATTGCCTCTTATCCAATATCCATTACTCCAACTCTTCCGCCTCCTTCTTACCATAGAATTTACACTGAATGATCCAAAACGGAAATGGGAGTTGCTTCGGCTCATGCATATTTCCAGGGAAATGATTTTAGTTCTGGTTGGAGTACACGTCTGCATACTGACAACAGTATATTTCAGGCCGAACTTTTGCACTCAAGGAGGCATTAAATTTTTCGAAGGAAATAAATAGTGAAAATATTCAAATTATATCAGACAGTCAATCTGCTCTTCAATCATTAAAAAATCCCCTCCAGCGAAACATACTGTCAGCGCAAATACAAGAGCTACTTCTCACTCTACCTTCAGTTTCTTTACACTGGGTTAAGGGGCATTCGGGCGATGTTGGGAACGATCGAGCTAATAATTTAGCCCGAACGGCGGCCATCGACCCTCAACAATTTAATACCTTGCTTCTTCCTTTCCCAAAATCAACTTTAAATGGTTATCTACGCCGTCAACTAATGGAAGACTGGCAGGCTCACTGGAATGAAGGAGAAACAGGACGTCGAGTTTTTGAGTTTTTCCCTCGTGTTCGTCTTACCCCTAGAATCAAGAACACGTCTGAAACTATTTTCCTTTCTGTACTCAGTCCTTTTCCTCAGTACTTGCATTGCTTTTCTCTGGCAGATTTCCCTCTTTGTTCTTGCGGAGAACTGGGTTCTCCCGAGCATTTTCTTTTTCATGTACCTTAACTTCAGAGTTCCATTTACGCAGAGATCCTACTCAAACCTTCAGTCAGAATACTCTCAAAACATTTTCTCATGTTACCAATCGCTCTTTGATAAATGAACCGTTTGTAAAGCTTTCAAATGAAGGATTCCTCTTTCATGGCATCTAATGAAGTCCATTATATACGTGACTTTCTTCTTCCCTTTTTTCTTCCTTTACTTTTCTCATTTAAATTTATCTTTCTTTTTCACCACATATAAGTTTTTTTTTCTTTTTTTTTTTAAATTGTATGCCATGTGTGTATTTCTATGTCGTGTTTTATGGCTAGTATCTGTTGTATGTCGAAATTTACTCAAAGTTTTTGTTCAAAATATGTACTTTTGTTTTTTAAATAGATGTCCCAGAGACCCATACAAAACCGGTTAATCCAAACAAATTGGAAGGTACGGGGTTCTCTGGGGTGCTAAATGCTAAAATATAGCAAGCAAGAAACAACTGCCGCTCAAACAGCTTGTCCCCCTACTTTATATTATCGTCATATTCTTCGAAAAACTGTTCAGAAACTGTTTATATAAATTTTTTTTTCACCAAAAATTGGACTAGTTTTTTATTTATCGTGAAGCTAATCAGAATGACGAGACATATTTCCCAGATCACAGCTAATGATTGGCAATAGGAAAAGGATCGTGGCATCAAAATAAAAGAAAGCACCAGATTAAAAGAAAAAAAAAATTGAAGCACCAGCTTAAGAAGAAGAATGAAATAACTACTTGCTTTAGTCAAACGCTTGCTGTATTTTTATTTGCTTTAAAAGAGAACACGTGAATATTACGCATCACAGCAAATTCTAGATTTGGTTTCCATCCCTTAACATACTTCCAGCTTTAATCGCCTCTGTTCTTACCGGCATTAATCATATATATATCTAAATCTATGGATGCATTAAAAGACATTTTCTCGGGTGAATATTTTTTATTATTAGGATATTTTAGAGAAAAATAGTACCATATTTCTTTTACAAAAATTTACTTACATGTCGAATAAAGACTACTTCGTTTTTAAACATCGTCCATAAAAAGATCTTTCAGTACTTATTTTGTAACTAAAATAAAACCAAACGTAAGAGAAGCACGCACTGCATTAGAACTACATTCAGCTGCTATGCTAAGACTACGCTAAGGCTACGCTAAAGGTAATAGATACTTTTTTCATCAACACAAAAAATTTTGACTGCTCCACTAAAAACGAAACTTACGAAAACAGTATTCTCTTATCATGTCACCAACAATGACATGACGCGTAGAAACAGCACAAACTTTGTGCTGTTTCTGCTACGAAGTATTCGAATGCTTGAAGAAACTGTCTACGGTAGCTTTTTGACAATATGTGCTTTTTTTATGCCTTGTCTTCATATTAATATATATTTATCCCTCTACTTTTGTACCTTTTTACATGTACGTAACTTTACGTGACTTTTTTAACGTGACACTGCATGCCAAAAAATTTAAGGCTGTTGAAAATATTTTACAAAGTTTATCTCTTGAAATATTGAATTGTTCTGGAATTTCAGAAAAAAAAAAAATAAAATAAAATAGAAATATGACTTACTTATGCCTTCGTATCGTTTGACATCTCTAGCTGTGGGCAAGTAGAACCTTCGTAACAGGACGAATAGCACGCTGATAATACCCGTTGGGAGAAGAAGCCATGGCTCCACGATTGCGACAACGCATATTATACCCAACAGGGAGCAGAAGATCTTAATGGAAATAACAATAAAACGTGAATAGTTCATTAAACAACCACGAGCAACTCGATACTTTTTCAGAAAAATACCGCAGTTGCTGTGTTGAATACAGCAGAACCTCCTGTTTCCCGGAACGCTTTCAACCGATGTTATTTTTCTTCAATTTTTTTATAGCAAGTAAATACTTAAAGGATATCGGAGTCAGCCATTTCTACTGCAAACACCGATTCATACTCGCATGTTGGTCACTTTCCCCCTAAACAGCTCATGAACTTTGGGGGCACTAAATGATTCTAATCTCTAAAATGTTTAAAAATTTGAAAGTGATCGAATTTGAAAATATGTTTTTTTTAATTATTATTTGACTGCCCATTGATGTTTATAATTCAGTGTAGCTGCAAAAGTAGTTATCTCCCATGTTTCCGCAAATGTAATTTTTTTTTCATAGAGATTCAAATGCTTAAAGCAGGGTAATAACCTGAAATAGTCAAAACAGAAAGTTATAACAACTCATATCTTTTTGTAGTGACAGTTATGTGAATTTTTCCTAAAAAAATATTCACCGGAGATTTCGAAACTATACGATTTATAATTCGAATTTCGAAGCTATACGATTCAATTAAAGAATAAAAAAGGAAATTTTTTTATATTGCATTCTCTAAATCGCATGAAATTTATGGGAAACATTGTTTTATTGTTTAAACCATCATAAGTAAATGTGTACATGTTTAATTTCTTCTAAGTTAAAGATTAAGCGGACTACTGACAGCCATTTTTAAGTGCTCTTTTTGATTTACCGAAAGAGTTTCGGTCTTAATCACTTCGGCTAATCGAGCTTCTATTAAGTCTATATTTATTGCGGAATTGAAGTCACATTGAAAACTTTGATGACAATCAATACATAATTTTCAAACGATACAGTTTGGAAACCGTCGTTGCTTTATGCTCAATTTTGTAATTATGAGGTCGTTTTCTCCTTCGTTTAAGTTAATTTTAAGTAGCAAATGTCCTTTCATTATTTAAATAAGAAAAAATAAAATGCATTAAGTAAAAAAGATGAAATGTTTCTAAAGCAATATAAATGGACTTTCACAGTATTTTCAGCTGTAAATTAAAGCAGAAAAGATCAAAATATATTTATGAAACGCATATGCATAAATAGACGATCACAGTTACTCTTAAAATAGTTTTAACTAGTGAAACTTTCATTGCAAACATAGTGATTAAAAATAAAAATAATATCCATTTTTTATTGAAGTTTTTCTACAAATACGCCAAACAAAAAAGTACAAATAGTAATTCAAGATTAGCAAATTAAAAAAACACAAAAATTGTACATTTTTTAGTTTACCTACGCATTGTCATTAAGGATCTATGACACATCGGTTTTATTTTCGACACATTTCCAATAAAAGTTTCACTTTTTGTCCATTACAAATAAAACAATATACAAATGCATGATTAGGTTAATTAAGCTTTAGTTAAGCTCAGAGGTGGCACTGAAAGAATTGGCACCGCTTCAAGTCTAGTATCACAAAATAGGAGAAATCAAGCTTATAACTAGACTGCTTGCTTCTGTGAATATTGATTTCCTGTGAAACTGAATTTTATTTTCAATCTCTGTGTTTTTCTTGTTGCCTAGTTTAGTTTTTTAGTTTTTAAAATTCCAAAAAATAAAATTACATAAGACGTTAAAAACATTCGTAGCCATAAAAAGAGGACGATTTAATCTTACTGATTTTATTTTGCCTTTGGTAATTCTAAATCTTCCAGCATTAAAGAAGAAAGGGGAAACTGAATTCTCAGCAGTATTGAACCAGATTTTTAAAAATTTTTTGGTAAGATCGGAGCTGTGTTCATAACAATACTTATACAAACATATCGTAGCCTTAACACAACAGTAGGATATTTTACTGTTATTTCTAGGATAAGATGTCTTACTGTAGCTCAGACGTGACGATGTTGAAATTAGAAATCCTGATTCGCGGCTAAGTGTTTTGAGGGAGAGAATTGACCCTAAAACACGACCTTATTGAACCTTTGATGCCTCATAATGAGAATCTGAGGACAATTTTTCTTTACGACATCCATACGACAGTTAAATTGCACGATAAAAGGAATTTTTCGATTTAATTTTCTAACAAAACACTATATTCAGAAACGAACCGACTGTTACAACTAAGCAAGGAAGTATCCAATTTAGTAACCACCAATTCAGGTCCATTATATCTGTTTCCAGGATCAATATTTGATGTTTCAAGTTGAACTTTTTTTTTTCATAATTAGCATTTATTCGCATTTAGCCAAAAGTAAGTTTCTCCATTCAAAGATATTTCAAGAGAAAAAAAGGCTGTTATTATAAATCAAACATTTATCTTATAATACTATTTATAAATGGAAAAGAGCTTTCCGTTTCTTTATTACGAAGTTTTTAAAAAAGTCACTTCAAAAAGGAAAAAAAAAAAGAGTACCAGTGCATATAAAGAAAAAAAAGTTGAGTTCGTGCATTTTCCTTGTCAATGAATTTTTAGACTTTTCATCGGTTTGTCTGAGTAAGATTTAACACAAATGAAATATATTTTAATCTCATTCCAAAAAGAAAATTTTGTTGTTGCAACAAATATCTTTAAATCCCAATACCCATTGCAACGGCAATGAAACCTTAGGGTTGGATACTCTTCAGTGCCACCAATGTTTAAGCTTTAAGCATAATTAGTTAGCAAAAGCATTACCTCAAGCACGTCAGCAGCTGTAGTCGGTATCACATCGTCAATGAAACCCAAATCTCTTGAAACTCGATTTAGAATGTTACCTGGGTTAGTTGAGAAAATGTTAAGGAAAAAAATCGTTAGTTAGCAAGGGAATGACAAAGCTCATTATCAGGGAAAAAGCATTGCAAAGCAATCGTGCTTCTTCCTTGGTTGGTGATTTTTTTTACAACATATAAGTTTTGGTTATAATTAGTAGCAAAATTTGATAAAAATATTACTGTCAGGACTTGCGGAACCATCCAGGTTAGAAAGTTTGTAACATGCAACTGAGTGTTATTACGCGATTTGACTGGCAAAGTTATTCTCTTTAATTAAGAAGTTAATCAGTTAAAGCAGTAATTTTTCGTTTCAAAGTTATGACTACTTCAAAGCGTCTAGATATGATTCAAATTAGAAGTGAGTTAATTGAAAAAGAAAGTCTTTTTTTTTTTTTTTTTCACCAAGCGTTAAAGTTTTAGACGTTGTTGAAGATCATGTCGTTAAAAGTTAGTAAGATGTGGAAGAAGAAAGAAGATGAGGTTTATAGAGAGGAGGAAATCTAAAGATGCCTTTATGAAAAAGAAAGTTAAGATGGAAAGATTTATTGTTAAGAATAGAGAAAAGAGTTTGTGATTGTTAGTAAAGAGTTATTGCTGTTCAGAATAGAGAGTCGTTTTTGTTCAATTTTTTTTCCAGTAATCAAATGCAATCGCTAGAGTCGTTGATAAATTATAAATCATAAAAAAAATATCATAAAAAGTTAAAGGTTTCATAAATATATTTGACACCATCCATATTAGACTATTTTCAGTTTCAAAATTCACGTTTAAACGATGCCTAATGGTAAAAATATTATTATTAGAGCTGTTCTAATCAGAGGGCAAAAATGCCAATCAAAAGGATTCACTTAGTAGCTCAGAAGACATTCTGTTTTGTATGGGTAAATTGTTGTATTAAATTCAAAATATTCTTTTTATTAATATTAAATACTTGAAATTTTGCAGTTCGAAGTTTGACTTTTGAAATTTTCTAATCTGATGGCGAAAATGCCAACCAAAAGGATTCACCTAGTAGCTCAGAAGACATTCTGTTTTCTATGAGTAAATTAGTGTATTGAATTCAAAATATTTTTTCATTAATATTAAATACTTTAAGTTTTACAGTTTGAAGTTTGATTTTTGAAATTTTAAAGATTCTATTAGAGTTAGGAAAATATTTTAAACAAACTTAATAACTTGTGAACTTTTTTTAAGTACAATATTGACAATTGCAGTCAAAACTCGATATGACACAGATAAAGCTGTCTTCCAGTCTGTTTTTGGAGTTTTTCTTTCTGTTGTTTAAGTTATAATTACTGTTCGGTTTATATATGCATTTTTTAAACAGTTTGTTAAATTCTTCTGCATTTGGAAATATATGACGTGATTTTAATAAAATTGCAAACAACTTTAAATTCAATGTGTATTATCGCTGTACTGTTTTTTATTCCTATTGCTAAAGTTACACCTGTTCATTTTCTTTCTTTTTTTTTTCTTTAATAGTTTTTTATTTCTTTTATTTTACTGCAGTTTAGTTCAACACAAGTACTAAACATGTCCCGTGTCCTTCATGTAACGAAGTTTTTCTGTATTTTATTTAAATTGCAAAAAATAATAATAAATTTATAAATAAGTAAATAAAAATTAAAAAAAACGTCAGTAAACAGTAGAAATCCATCGCAATCTTCAATGTAATTTCCTGTAGTATTGTTTATTTAGCGTTTCTTGATATCCGAACGCATGATAAGCTGAAGCTATAATAATGAAATAAACTATAATAATGAAGTAATTATGGTAAGATTTACAGATAACCCGAAATAAAGTTTCAAAACCACCACCAAGGAAGAAGTAATAGCGGAAGGCAAGAAGGTCAGCGTGGCATAGCGCAGCCGAGCAATGTTAGTTACGGTCATGGTGTTGCAACATCTACTCACGGTGACAGAATCGAGGGCCGCCATGGGCATCGTCTCGTCGATGACGCCTGCGTCCTTCGCAAATCGATTCAGAACTCGTCCTGACGATGCATCAGTTTTACATTAGAGTCATAAAAATGCATATAGTACAGAAGAAAAATTAAAGTTATTGGGACACACACAAGCACACAAAACAGTTATATGAAAACAATTTAAATGTTTTAAAACAATAAAATAATTACACAATACTGTTGGAGGTTTTGGTTGCTGTTGTCGCGTGCCAGCCAGGCTGGCAAGTTTGGGGTGTGCTGCTTCACTTTTCAACTGTACCGTAATTTGGTGTGAAGTCCGACTTCCCCAGTACAAGCATGCCATAGGGACCCGTTTATAGAGTAGGCAACCTTTCACAGCACAACATATTCACAAAAAGTAAAGACAAGCAAATTAGAGAGAAATTACATCCATGCCCAAGCCGGGATTCGAACCCGGGCCACTCCATCAGAGTCAGGCTCTCTGACCACTAGACAAGGTGGCCAGCTGATGTTTTGGTTCTTCATCTTAATTAATGAATTCCATGACTGAGTACTATGAAATAGAAGCTAACTAGGACACCACACGAATAGTGAAAAAATGAAAAAAGTTGAAATAGTTGTTGTTGTCTTGTGCCAGCTGGGCTGGCATTTTGGGTTGCGCTTCTTCACTTTTCCAACTGTACCGTCATTTGGTGTGAAGTTCGACTTCCACAGTATACACATGGCATAGGAACCCGTTCAGAGGGTAGGCAACCATTCACAACACAACAACACATTAACACAAAGAAAAGACAAGGACAGGAGAGAGGAAAGTACATCCATGCCCGCGTCAGGATTCGAACCCGGAACCTTCCCATCCCGTTTAGACTTTCCTGACCAGTACGCAAGGTGGCCGGCGTTGAAACAGCCATCGAAAGAACATACTGAAGCTTTTTTTTTTTATCCAAAAATTATTTGCCAATCTGCCCTCGTTATCTAGATGTAAGGGCTTAAAGTTTGGAAATTTTAAGAAAAAGGCAAAGATTCAGTTTGCGAGAAATTAAAAATACCAATTTTTTTTCCGGCGATTTCACCGCCTGCGTGTGGCATGATATTTATTCGCAAAGTACGTGAAAGACTTCTTCCATTTCTCAGCGAAGTCCGCTAAATTTGACGACTTTTCATATACTTCGGCAGACTTTAAGACTTTACATTTCGATATCAGAGACCGGAGAGCATCCAAAAACTTATTTGACTATATGCTCTTTCAATTGCTACAAACTGATTTTTCTTTTTATTATTACCTTGCCATGCTGTTTTCTGGTAGGATGCGTTAAATCAATTAAAGAAAAAATAACGATGGATGAGTGAGCAAAACGCTTTATATATGCATGTTCCGGTTTAAAAGTAAGATTTTACTGCTACTTTGTAAAATTTTATAACCCAAACTAAAAGCTGAAAAACAAAATACAAATAAATTTGAAGTTGTTTTTCTCACTCATCGTACCTGGATGGTACCAGCCTGCTTAACGAAGAGCATTATATTCAGGGTTGCCAAATGTACCGGATTGTTAGTTCAAATGGTAAGGTTAAATTTTATGGATGCTCAGTTGTTACGTCAAAATTGTTTTCAATAACTCATTAAATCTACTTTACACGAGTTCAAATGCCCGCACTTTCTCGTGTGGCATTATGAAGCAGTACATATTCTCTCCAAACACTATAAACATTAGTCATCAGTAGAAACAGTATTTTCATTTGGGGGATGAGGGTAGGTCAATTGTCAATTGCCCCCCCCCCTCCCCATCCATAAACATTGTTTTAACTTAATCGAAATTCGCATGCAGCAAATTCTGAAATCGCCAATTTCGATTCACAAGGAACTCTGTATTCCAATCTCATTATTAAAATTCAGAAATTCAGTTTTGATTGCAAAACTTTTTTTTTCCTTTTTTTCAATTCTATGAAAACATAATACCGTTACAATAAGTAGAGTGAGAAAAGGGTTGTACTAACCAACAGGGTTATTGTCGAAAAATGATACTGGAGATCGCAAAACACATCGGAACATTTTGTTGTGCAGAGTGATGGAAGCCTTCATGCACATCTGGAAAAATGCCGTCGTCCTCAACAGAGACCACACAAACACAGCCAAGACGAGGCCTGCGTACACAGACAGGTTCATTTCCATGTTCACGTTCTTCCGTGCGTCCGACACGTCCGTCTGGTAGTTGTCGGTCAAGTAGAAACAAATGTCGCTGACGTTGGCCACGGTCTCCCGGAACAAGTCTCTGTCGACGACTCCGTAAGTGTCGTTGTACAATCCAGTCTCGTTGAGGAACGTTTTGTTCGCATTAGCCCAACAATCCTTGATGTTGTAGATTCTTTGCTCCTTGTTTGTCCTGCAATTGTATCAAAGATTGAAATGGTAATAAAGGGAATAGTTTTCATGAACCCTCTATACACTACTGTAAAAAATGAATGTTGTTTTTACAATATAATACAGCTAATTTTACAGTAATAAACTGAAAAAATTGCTAATTTTACAGTAATAAACTAAAATTTCTACTTTTACAGTACTAAACTGTAAAATTGCTAATTTTACAGCAATAAACTGCATAAATTGCTAATTTTACAGCTTATTACCATCCATTTTACAGTTTTGAACTAGAACCTATGCTGCCAGTTCTATACTGTTGTTTTTACAGTATAATACAGTTAAATTTTACGGCAATAAAATGTAAAATTTTTAACTTTACAGTAAGCAACTATAAAATTGGTAGTTTTACAGTTTTTGCTGTGCATTTTACGGTTTTGAATTTGAACCTCCACTGCCAGTATTATACTGTAAAAACAGCAGTTAATTTTTTGCAGTGTAGGTTCGAAAGTTGACCAGTCGCAAATTTTGCGATTATAAAAACTGACTCTCAACAAAATGACGTCTACTAAAAGCGAATAATTAGAAATCTTGTAAATTTTAGTTCAGATTTGTAGTTCTGATTTTCAAAAATAAATTTCAAGAATTTTAAATACTGAAAACCATACCATCCCGTAAGCCAGAAGTCACTCCCGTTGAACAGAGCTTGAGTTCCAAGATAGGATATCAGCAAGAGAAGTCGGAGGAACAGTCCAGCACCGGACTTTATGTATTCTGCATACACTTTAAACTTCACAGATCCAGAGGATTTGATTTCGTCAGTTGATTTCGGACCGTTTCCCGCTCCTTCGGCATTATCCTGAGAATGATTAGTCAGAAAGAATGTTGAATCTATCGTTGACGGAAAAGGTTATTTTTGTTCGTATAAGACATATACATCAAGGATTCTATGAACTCTTCTCGTAAAAAAAAAAAAAAAAAAAAAACTAGATGTAAGTAAAAAAAAAAAAAAATGCCATAAGCTTTAATGCCATAAGCTTTAATCAAGTGTTTGGCATGGGAGAGGCAAATCAGCACAAAGCAGACGGCGAATATGAGTTTCCTTTTTTTTTTTTTTTTGTTATTGTAGAAGGCATCTATTGATAAAATATAACTAGAAAGACATCTCCGTAGCGGTAACCACTGGTCTTTATTTAACCACGAATCTTAAATTAAACGGGCAAAAAGGTAGAAGTAGAATGCCATGATGCAACCATTAATCTCCAATGGATGCAACGGCTGTTTGCACAGCAAAAGTTGTTTTCTCGCATGCACTTTTCGGACCCTTGTCCGTCTATTCTTACCTTCGTGAATGCCCATAGAACTGGTTTCTCGTTGTGTATCTAGTTAATACTATTTCTATGACGATATCCCTCAAAGTGGCAAACATTCTGGCAATCCATCTGTTCATATTCGGTCTTTCTTTTAGCGGACCAGAGTATGAACGGGTAAATAATTGAAAAGGGTAATGCGTTTTAGATTTACGTATCAGATATTTAACAGAAAGACTTACCTCATTATAAGTTGCCGACACAGAAGAGCAGACTGAAAGTGTTGATTCGTACAGGGGTATCGCAGTAGCTGGATCGGACATTTCTTCAATGACGGACAAATTACTCGCATTTGATGTCATAGAAGCCAACCTTTGGCGACGTTCTTGTTCGTAATCTTCCATCAGTGAGCCTAAATCCACTCCTGATTGGCTCAGCTTCTCATAAGAACCCAACGCAAAGCAGCGTCCCTACAAGAGAAGAATATCGTCGATATATATATATATATGATTATTGAGGCCCAATACTTTGCTTATGAAATGATTCAAGTCTTATCCACTATAGAATTTCTATCATTGGCTGTGCACTTTGCCATACACGGCAACAACAGCAGCATATATATTTCCTTTTTTCTCTCAAAATTTTGCTACTCTTAAATTTCAGTTTCCTCAACCACGCATAGGGTTAAATACAATCAAGTTTCGATAGCTCGAAGTCCCAAGGGACCGGCTATAGAAGTTTCAAGTTACTGGCAGTATGAGTTATAGGAATTTTACGCAGCCTTCTCTCGAGTTTGGGGCTCAATGAAAACTTTAAGATAAAGGGATATTCGAGTTATAAGACTTCGAGCTATCGAGACTCGACTGTAGTTATTCGGAAATGATATCCAAAATAGATTCTTTGTAATCCTTAAAAGATTCATTAATTTTCTGCTAGCCTTGCCCTCTCTGCTGATATGGGGTGTTTCTGATGCACCTATGAGGTATTTTCGGCTTTCTGAAAGCCTAATTAAATTAATTTCAGTTTCAATAATTAATTGTTTTACCAATTTAAGATGAAGTACTGCCACACAACACTCTGTCACCGGGAATGCTATTTGACGTCGAAGCTAAGTGTAGTAGGGATGTACTTATGAGATGTGCCCGACTAACAGAAAGTTAAAGAGACGAATCTAGAGACTAAGGAAATCCAGTGATAAAATTTTTTTCACGTGAATCTTGCATAAAATAAGAGTTTCGTTATTCATGTGAAAGAAATAAAATCATTTTTCACACTTAATTTTCGTCATTTCACGAAATGCTGAAAAAAAAAATGTCAACGTTGCTTCGCCCTGTGTCTTTCAAGTTTACCATGGAAAGTATATCATTCTCAAGGAAAGACATCTCCTGGTTGAAACCTTAATCTTTAAATATTTGAAAAAAGACGGCCTTTACTACTTGCTGCTTTGAAACTTAAGAATGGGAAAATAAACATTTTAGTCGAATACTAGTAATAAAGTTTAGTGGTGACAAACTGATTTTTACAAAAAAAGAAAGAAACATAATTAGCTATATTTTTTCTCCATTGAACTTCTCTAGAGTATTTCCACTACCCCCTACACCAGCACTTTGCATAAAATTTGCTTCAAGAACAGAAAATTTAGGATTAACTGACAAATGTGATGACGCAACTGGTATATAGCGGCACACGTGTTGTGAGTGTTTAAATGTATGTAACGTTTTCTAGAACTTACGTGTAAATCGAATAACGTTAAAATATTTTTAGCATTTAGGCATTTTTTTCTACTCTTTGTTTTCACGTACAATTGCTCTGTCCAAAATTCGCAGTTCTAAAGCATGAATACACCACCTTGCGTTGATTCAAACTTCAGCTAACGAGGTAAAACATTCTAATTCTGAAGTTTGCAAATACCTTTGTGCTATAGATGTAGAGAAAATTACAACGTTAAGGAGGCACAAATAAGCAGGGGTACTGCAGACACGTGTTTCGGCGTTACACGGAACTCCTTTTTCAATACAAAGAAAAAAAAAAGAGCTTATGGATGCACAGACTTTTGTCGGATGTCTGTGCATGTGCATCCATAAGCTCATTTTTTTTTTTTGCATTGAAAAAGGCGTTCCTTGTAACGCCGAAACGCGTGTCTGCAGTATCCCTGCTTATTTGTGCCTCCTTAACGTTGCAATTTTCTCTACATTCTAATTCTGCTTGGACAATGCAAGTGCCTCATTAGATAGGTCATGGCCTACGTAAACTCCTTGGTTTTATCTTTCTATGTAGCTATTCGCCAAAGCCTACAGCGCTTCTTATACTCTGCAAAAAATAAGTTGTTGTTTTTACAGTATAATACTGAAAGCAGAGGTTTCAGTTTAAAACTGTAAAAGCACAGCAATAAACTGTAAAACTAGTAATTTTACAGTTTATTACGGTAAAACAAGCAATTTTACAGCTTATTACTGTAAAATTAACAATGCTACAGTTTATTACGGTAAAACAAGCAATTTTACAGCTTATTACTGTAAAATTAACAATGCTACAGTTTATTACCATAAAATTAGCTGCATTTTACGGTAAAAATAACAGTGTAATAGTGGCAGCAGAGGTTCCAGTTTAAAACTGCAAAATGCACAGTAATGAACTGAAACTAGCAATTGTGCAGCTTATTATTGTAAACTAGCAATTTTACAGTTTATTTTTTTAAACTAGCAATTTTACAGTTTACTACTGTAAAATTAGCAGTTTTACGGTTTATTACTGTAAAATTAGTTGTATTATACTGTAAAAACAACATTCATTTTTTACAGTGTAGTTTGTTTGAATTGCGAATATTTTCATGTATGTGTTTTAATATATGTAAACGATCAAAAATTAATTTCTTCCACGATGAAATTTAACTGCACTTTAAAAGTTAGTTTCTTTTCTCAGTACAATTAGATTTTATAATTCGAATAACGGTACTGTTAGCTAAATAAAAAAAATAGTATAGAACTTTTGTTTTCAAAAGTTGATTCTTCCTGATCAATACTGCCACATTATTAACATGGGAAACATTCAAAATAGTTTTATTGTATTCTGAAAAATCATTACGACGAAAATTTTGACTTATGGCAAGAAGTAGATTACGGGGGAATCTTTAGCTTTATGTGATTTAAATTGATTTCATTACCTCCTTTAACACCAAGATTTGAGAAGCACCTTTCAAAAACTGAATCTGATGAGTGGCTAGAATCCTCACTTTATCTTTCAAATAGCCATTTATGCACCTGTAAAAGATTAGAAATGTTATAATTAAATGACATTTTGGTATGACGAATGGGATACATTTTCATAAGATAAATACGGAGAAAATCTGGAATTTTTTAATGTCCCGAATTTTGCAATTTCTTCGACAATCAAATTCAAAAGAACCAGATGACCCGGATCATAGCAATTAGTAAACTTCTAACTTCGTTAATAAAAACAAATAAATATTGGAATTAACAAAAAAAATGGGATTTATATTTAAAAAATTTGAAATGGATGACTGTTGCGAAATGTGCAATTAATTGTTTGAATCTTTAAAGGAAGTTTCCATATGCTTACTGCCTTACAAACACGTTTGACAATTCGTATTCGTTTTTCTTCCGGGATTTAACATACTTTCCTGTAAAAGTTTTGTTTTTAATTGTTTTAAAACATGAAAATGTCATAAAAAATTTAAACGTAATTTATATAATACACATTGAAAAATAAGAGAATTGGCAGTGGATTATGAGAAGAGGAAAAGTGAGCCGGTTGGTCTGTCTCACTATGTCCCTCTGTCATAATTCTTCAGGCAATACTCAAAATAGAAAGGAACATTTTTGCACAAAAGATGTCAGCAAAGGAACCCCATTTTCATTTTTTTTTATTTTAGCATTTTCTTATTCCTTTTGAATAATAGCAATAACAGTAATGATAATGATAATATAATAATAATCCGTCTTTTTCTGCTACAACCATTGAAGCAGAAGAGAATGAACCTCTCAGATTGCACTCTAGTTTTCCAAATATCACCATAGATAAAAATGCCTGTGGAATCTTTATTTCTACAATATTTTTTAAAATTACTATTCAAAACTTTAAAATATGGGTAAGCCACCTTGCGGAGACGGAATATAGTACGAAAAAGAAGGCAATAATGTCAAAAATATTTACATGTCGTCAAACATTTCAGCAAATTGCCCCTCAGGCTGATAATCACTGAGTTGCAGTAAGCATTTCTTTTGTTGGCAGTTAGAACAATGTAAAGTCATAGAGTTAAAATAATTATGGTGGTTTTAGAAATTAGGCATCTATACAAATAATCAATTATAAAATTAGAAATATGCACTTTAAAAAATGAGGAGACAAACTTCTCGAAAAGATGCTTGGACACTGAAGAATCCACAGCGCTCAAGGGATCGTCCAGAAGAAAAATGTCTGCGTCAAAGTACATAGCTCTATAGGAAAAAAAAAAGAAAGATTAAGTTATGTTAAAATCAAAAATGCCAACTGTAAATTATAGCGTTAAAAAAACTGTAATATAAGTACATAAGAATTTTCCCTTTAGTGATCAATGACCCAACAGATATTTAGTTGGTCTGAAGGAAAGAAGGAACCTACATTTTAAAAGAAAAGTAAGAAAAAGGCATTTTAACTTTTAAAGATTAAAATTAGGATTGTACTGATTAATCGGCAGTAATTGGTAATCAGTCACTTTGTTACATAATCGGGTGAGACATTTTTTTAAATTAAGATTACTTTTACTTGCAATAAGTAATAATGCTGAATTTATTTATCACACCTAGTTTCAAACTCTAGCTGTCTTACCCCCGATTTTATTCAAAACTTATAAGATTATGGTATGGGGGCGAATAACACATTCATATTAACTATGACTTCGTACAGCAATCAATGTTTTTACTGGTTTTGTGACTTTTGGAGACTTTGTTTACCAATTGAACAAATCAGAGGATGCATGCTATATTTTCAGACATTATTTGAATTTCTAGGCATAGTAAATATTGGGTCAGTTTGATAACGAACAGAATAAATGCGAACTTTTTACCTAGCTAAATTAACTCTAGCTTTCTGACCGCCACTTAAGCTGACTCCTCTTTCTCCAACAGCAGTTTGATCGCCGTAAGGAAATTGCTCAATGTCCTAGGAGAAGAAAACAAATCAGTTTCATGAAAGCACAATAAGAACATGTTAGTGATTATTAATAACTGAGGCACTTCAAATGTGAAAAGAAATATTTTTGAAATTGAAATGGCAATGTTATGAAATGGTTTACGAAAATCAACATGTTTAAAGCATTTTAAATTAATTCGGTAAGATAAAGAGAAGATAAAGTTCTTAGGGGAGAAGATAAAAAGTTTTTCACAATTCACCAACTATCAATATACAGATGATAATCAAAACCAAAGGGACAAAAGCATAAAGCATGACAATGTGGGCTGAATTTCTCAGACATTGATATAATGTGACAAGGCAAACATGTTTTTTTTTTTTTCTAATTAATGAGGCTACGTAAGAAGCTCTATAAATTTTGCAGACCTGGTGCGATCGCCCGATATTGCACCCAGTCTTTCATGTGATGCCTAGTTTTCAATTGGTGGAGGAACCTGGTTTCTTTGCATTGTGAAATTATACTAGGAATTTAATTTTGAAGAGGATATTCAAATTCAAACGAATACCCAAGGGATCATTTACATGGCGCAAATTCATACGACATGGGCGCAGACAATTTTCTGTATGGCCAACTGGCCACCCAGATCCAAGGCGTGGAAGGCCACTACCTTACCACCACACAGCAAAGCCGACACACAAAGCAAACATAACAGCGGAGATTTGATCCAATCTTTAAGGTTGCTTCACACAAACGAAACTGTTTAAACTTACCTTGTCCAGTGCGCACACGTTGAGAACCGTCTTGTATTTATTCTCATCGAAAGCGCTGCCGAAAATGACATTTTGTTTGACGCTGCCACCAAACACCCATGGTTCCTGAGAGGCATAGGAAACTTTTCCTCGGACTCTAGTTTCTCCGGAAACAATTGGTAGCTCACCAAGGATAGACATCAGCAGAGACGTCTGACGGAAAGAAAAATCGACAACAGAATTAAAAATCTGACTTGGAATTACTTGTTTCATTATAAAATTGAAGGCACATACGTTTCTTTTCCCAATGAGTTCATTAGAACAGCTTTAATTTTAGCTGTCGACAGATGCATTTTTGAAGCTGTTTGAGGTTACAGTAGATTCTCACAAATCCGGGCCAGTATTCGGGAAAATATATATTTTTAAAATTCAAAATAAGCAACACCCACACGATTATTTCACATTTGATAAATGATATCTATTTTGTACCTCTAGCGCTCCATGTCCATGTTTCAACAAATTTGAAGTCATGATTTGACTATCCGCTACATTAGTCTGTATTTTCAAGAGTAATGCGTTTGAAATTACAAGTAAAACACAAACAAAGCAAACGATTGAACATAAGTTAATTTTATATTTACCAAATATGTCATCTCCTTTTCTGTGAATTGTGTATTTGTTGGAAGAATTCAGTAATTTAAAGGTAAAAACACCGTAAAACATGCATGAAAATTTGTGTTAAGTATAATGTAAAAGTAAGACAATTTTACATTTTCAAAAAATTCTGCAACTTTTCTGAGATACGCGTGTTTTTGTTATACGTTTTATTTCGAGAAAAAGAAAGAGCGAATAGTGTTTGAGTCTGCAATAACTACTTGAAATTTCTAAAACTATAAAATTACATAAAATGCAATCCGCATAATTTTAAAAAAAATTATGCGGAGCTATTTTACGTCATACGATTTCAAGTACTACAACATTGTTTCAAATTGCTAAGAAAATAATAAACAAAAACAGATAGATAACAACGTTCATATTTAAAAATCAATATAAGATTGTAAAGAGAAAAGTTATGCGTTCTTATGTTCAAGATTATGCGTTCTTTATGTTCAAGAGTTTTCGAAGCAGTGATGCAAAATTAATTTATAATTATGGATTGAACGTTAACATTGATGAGAATTGAATAAAAAACTACAAGAAACTGTGGAAATTTTTTTTCGCACTTTTTTTTTGTTTTCACCATTAAAGTATATTACAAAGGAAAAAAAAAAACAATAAAAGAATATGTATAAAGAGCAATTTTACTTTTACTTTCTAAATATCGGAGAAGCCTTTTTAACAATAGTAGTTTTCGTCGTGCTATGGGTTTTCTTGTGAGTTGGTCTGATTTTTTTTCAATATCGAGCGAAAATTAAATGAACAAAAATAAAGGAAAAAAAATATACTGTTTATTGAGTCATGTTACCTTTCCGCACCCAACTGGTCCAACCACAGCTAATAGTTCACCGGGCTTAACAGTTAATGTGATGTTCCTTAATGTAGCATCGCCTTCCTGAAATATAGAAATGAACTTGAGTAAGTAGCACCGATTTCTCTTGTAAAACATTAAAAACAGCGACCATATCAGTGAAAATGTTGATTTTTTTTGTCTTGGGGATAGTTTTGATTCCGTTTAAATAACTGGGTGAAAAAAATACTAAGGAAAGTAGCTATGCTTTCCGCATTTTCATTGGCATTTACCGGAATGCCTATTTTCTATTTTTTTCACTTTATTTTCAGTGAAAATCTAATAAATAAAATAGTACAATAGATGACATCTATTGTACTATAATGCTATAGATGACTGCTCTTTATTTTCCCACGACAGTAATTTAAAAAGTAAAAAAAAACTAAAATGTAACAAAAAATATATAACAAAAAAAAGATACAGTTAAAACTCTTATTGGCAATTCAAGTTTATTTTAAGATAAACATTACCAATGAATTTATTTACTACATTAACCAATAAGTAGTATTATTTAACGAAAAACTCGAAACAAGTTTTTTAAAGTTTGGTCATAGCCACTGATTTGGTTAACTTTTAGCTGTTGCATATACTAGGCGTTAAATTCCGTCATTTTCCACGTAGTTCTGCCAATATCTCATAGATGGCAGCACGAGCTAATTTCAAAATTTTTAAATGCGATTTTTACAGAATTAACGAAAAGAACATAGTTTGAAATTTTGTATGAACTATTTCTGGAATAAAAAAGTGGTCAATTAAAAAAAAATACGTTGAAAACAAGTGCGTACATTAAAATAAAAAGAATTTTAGTTTATATTGTTCATTAGAATAGTGACAAATAAACAAATTAATTTCTAATTTATTAAAGGTGATTGCGAAATCAACGACAAAAATATGGATTGAAACTCTGTTGTAACTGTTTTCGAACACGAAAGGGCTCAAAATTATGAATAAATCTTTTAATGAAAACTGCTTTTCCTGAGAGAAGAGAGGAGGGGGCAGGATTAAAACTATTAAATTTTGATAACAATACAAGTTAGATTTGAGATTTTAATTAGAAATTACACAAATAACTTGAAAACATGACATGAAATAAAGTTGCAAAGATAACTTTTGGACTTCAAAATTGGTGTAATTAATGAAATAACACTTCAAATCCAAATTTTGTTGTTTTCAGCGGTAAGGGGGGGGGGGGGCGTGACTGAAAAAGTAAGCTCAAAACAACATCAGGAAAAATGGATGAAAAACTTCGAATTAATTTTTTTCCTATTCACTTTTTTCCCGGCACATGAAGCTCATACGTGGGTACATTACGAAGCATGGAAAAAATGACACTTCCGATAAAAAATGTCTGACCATGCAAAATGATCAACAAAAATTCTTAACACATGAAGGATGGAATCTAACGCCTAGTATCATTTTGCAATGTTTTTTATTTTTCATCAGAAATATCATTGCTGCAATGATTTCTTATAGCCTAAACATTTTTTTTCTTTTTATGTTTGCACGTTAAAGGTCACGAAATAGTTCATACATAATTTCAATCTATATTCTTTTCGTTAATTTTGTAAAAATCGCATTTAAAATTTTTGAAATTCGCTCGCGCTGCCATCTATGAGATTTTGGCAGAACTACGCGGAAAATGACGGAATTTAACGCCTAGTGTTGCATATTGTTAAAATTAAGAGTGGTTTACGTTTTTCCTGCTACTACCTGCTTAAATTTCTATTTTAGATTGGACTATCAGCTATGAATTTTTAGATATGTTCATTTTTAAAGGTGTGAATTAGCATAAGAGCCGAAAATATTGCTTATATAAATTGTGTATAGACTGTACACACAAAACATGTCTTTCAAAGTCATGAAAAAAATATTCATTAACTTATGCGTCGTAAAGCAGCTTATTGTGTGGTTAATAAAAATTTTCATTTCAAGAAGAATAAGAAGCACATTTTGGATATAATTGACTCAATCCTTGGTCTTATAAACATTTAAAAAAAAAGATTTTTGGAGAAATTTCATCATTATGGAAATTGTCAATCAATTGTATAATTATAAACTGTTAAGTTTATTTTTTTTAAATAAAATAAGTACCTTATTCCATGCAGCCACAATGTTTTGCATCCAAATTCCACATTGGTTTAATTTGGGTCTCAGATTAGACACATCCAGATGGGATGTCTCTTGCTGCTCTTCAAGAAGTAGAAATTTCTGAAGAAAAAAAAAGGTATCATAAGTACTCTTAAATGCATTTCAAAACACCCAATCCATGAATAGTTTAATTTTCGGTATGATAAATTCAGAAGTTAGCATATAAAAATAAAAATAGCAAAAGAAAAAATATGCGCAATAACAAAACTGGGGGGGGGGGGGGGGATTTTACATCAGCTAAAAAGAGAAAGTCAAGATTTTTCTCAAAGTTTAAATACAGGCAACAACTATTCAAGACATCGATGGTATTGATACATCGAACAAAAACATCGATGCTTCAAAACATCGATCTCTTCTTTAGATATACGTACAAATTCGAATGTGAAGTATCCCCTCGTTACATCGCTCCTTGTTATCCCGCTCAATCCGATATATCGCGCGTTTCCTTTGTCACCCAAAAACATGTCGACCGTAAGACATCGACGGTAGTTATAGAAAACGTTTCCTATTGACTTAGATATGGCAATTACTGATTAACGATGTAATTTCTTTTATTTTTCCCCTGATGAAATATAAAATACTGGCATAGGAAAAGAGCCCCGCAAACGCGAAACAACAATGTTTGAAAAGCATCGACGATAAATTATTATTGGTGGCAATTTAAGAATTTTTTTCCAATAAGATGGTTACTACAACTACTGATTAAGTATGAATCTTTTTTTAGCGCATTTCCTTGTTTTTCTTTTGTTGAAATTTTGTTGTTGAAATATAAACTTCGACACAAAAAAAAGCAAAAGAAAGCAGGGAGAACAAATCAGCAATGCTTAAAAAATATGGGGTGCAAAACATCGATAATAATAATGGTAAGGTTTTTTCTCTGAGATTAATTCTGTAACTTCTGATTTACGACATACATAAATGTCTTAATAAATTATTCCTATTGCACATTTTAACGCACCTTTTTTGATGAAATAAAAAACATCGACATCGAAAAAAAAAACATCGATGTTTCCAAAACATCGACATCGATGTTGCAGCACTAATTCTTACCCTATCCACATGTCTTTCCTAAAGTCTTTTTCCGGGGAGGAGGGAGGATGGGTGCTCGTGGAAATGCTCTGAGCTGTTGAGCAACTTAGGGTCAGTATAACACTAACAGACTAAGAAAACGTGATTTAGTAGCAAAAGATCATGTTCGAAGAGGAACTCGTCAAACAGATTTATTTGCATCTTTCTAAAAACAAAATCTCTTGAACTCGAATATAATTGATAAATAAATAATTTCATCCTACCTGGATTCGTTTGAGGGATATCAAGGACTCTGCCCCCTGCGCAATGGCATAGGGGAAGAAGAGCGTCATAGAAAGTCGAAGGTTGTTGAAGAGGGACATGCAGACGAAAACTTTTTCGGGCGTGAGGTCTCCCTTCACGCCGAGGACGAAGACGACGAACGAGATGAGCAGGATGATCTTGGATGAGATGAAGAAGACGGCGAGATTGGCGCCTCGGAGAATAGCCGTACGACGAATCTTTTTCACTTCTTTTCTAAAAGTAGAGACATGGTGTGATTATCACAAACGCGATTTCAGAATAACTCATTATTGAATTGAATCAAGTTATAAAAAAATAAGAATAAACAAAGCACACTTCTGTATCCGAACAGTAATCTATACACATGTAATAGCTGTTAGCTTTTCTGGAATAATGTACTCTACATAATTCTGTTATTTAGTTGTTATGAAAGGGTTGTATTAAAACTAAAATGAGCATCAACTTCAAAGTTTTGAAAAACAACCTCTGTTTTTTAACGCATTTTTTAAATCTGTATCATAGTTTTCAAAATGTCTTTAATTTGAGCAAACCGTTCCTTAACAATTAGATTAAGGAAAAAGCGTATCGTAATGTTAACAAATTTTTTGATACTTTTTCATATTTTTACCTAGTATTCACTCCCCGATTGTTTAGTTTCAAATTTACGACATGTGTTGTAATAGAGTGGAGTTTACTTATATTTAACCCATGTTTCTTTCTACCTCGACTGACCTTACATCTAGATTTGATTCCGAATGAAAATTACATTTTCTAGCACTTAATTAGATAATACAGGAAAAACATTTACATAACGATTAAAGTATTCAAATACCGTCTGATTGAGTCCACAAGATTGGCGAACGGAATTTCCCATCCGTACATTTTGATGACTCTCATTCCACCGATGATCTCATTCATGAGACGAATTCTTTCATCAGTTAGAACGGCGGTTTTTTGTCTAAAGGAACAAAAATATGCTTAGGAAAAAGACAAAACATTAACATTCATTTCATTTCACGCTTACCAAAAGTTTTTGAATGTACCAACAGTGTGTGAGCACCAAAAATGGAGAAGTGGTATTCAACCCCTTTGAAAAATTTTAAAGACAGTTATCCACTACTCATTATACCACTCATTTTACATTTGCTCGTGCTTTTAAACCAATCAGAATAAAAAACACAATAATCTGCAAACTATCATCTACTGGACAACTTTCCCCAAGTGTAAGAATAATTTATAACTAAAAATAGGAAAGATACGGGCGAAATTAAAGCAAAATAGAAATCAAATTGTCCGTACTGCGTACGGGCAAATCAGACAAGTCCCGAAACGAAAGCCATGCCCGTACGGCGCACGAGCAAAACAGGAAACGGGTTAAGCTCGACGTTCCAATCTCCTTTACATTTTTATGCTAACGTATTTTGTAATGTACGTTTGCATGGTCCACTGATTGCGTGCATCAGACACGGGTAAAAATTCAAAATAAAAAACTGCTAATATTTTTGTTACTCAAACGTTTGTAGTAACTTACCTGAGCTTTGAAAAGAATTTCCCCATCATTCCTTGGAAAGGTATGTATAGAAGAAGCACAGAAACACCAGCTAAACTTGCAAAGTCGATGTACATCCACAAAACACCGATGATGATGGCGGTTTGAATGGGTCCAGCTACTAAATAAGGTAGGTAAACCACAGACTGGAATAGGAAAGAAAATTATTTTCATGTCCCTGAAACAATTCATTGCAATACATAGAAGTTTAGTAAATTGTCAAGTATGCTTTTCTACCGAATAAGTCGACATATTTTTAAATTTAAAATAATCTTTTTTTTTTGCGTGTATTAAATGTATAAACCGAAACTTAAGCATTAATATGCATATATTTATATTTTAAAAAGGAAATGGATAAACTTTTCTAAAGTGTATTATATCAAATCTTTCTAGGAACGTCGCTACCTAGATAAAGAACAATTTATATTAATAAGCTAAACTTTTCTTACATCTACTTTTCAACATAAGTTCACAATCTTTTGCTAAGACTAGTTAACTTAATTTCTTAAGGAAACAATTCAGGATATAAAAGAGAAGATCTTAGAAGGAACAGAATACATTTTAAGTTGTTTTAAAACATGCACGAAAATAATGATTTTCATTTCTGAAAACTAATGCAGAAGTATTGAGGTATCTATATAGCTGCAATCGACACACCAATGATTCGTTTTCAACGGATGTCCGGTTTGATATCCGGTGTAATCTGCTCCCACCCTGCCATTTTACATTCATTACGCATGGGTTCCAAAAGTTTTGTTTAAATCAGAAAACATTTTGGTGTAACATTTATGCGCTCTTTTTTAGTTCCCAATTTCTAGCAAAAGAAGTGTAGAAGCTCTTATTTCAGTGGAAAGGCTAACATAAATTTAAGTAACATATTCATAGTGTTTTCTATCATTGCCTTAGATTTTTCGTTTTTTTCATCTTCCAACTTCTCAAAAAAAGCAAGCTAAGTATTTGAAAGGTTTTTTTTAAACGTTTTCAAATAAAAAAATAGTGCTTTTGTCTTGTCTTTTAATGAGCATTGGAGTCAGAGAATAACCCATGATTCAAAACTTAATAAAACAAGATTTAATGATTTAGTTGTAAATTTAAATTTATTAGCTTAAAATTAAGTTATTTTATCATCAGTTTTTTTCGACATAATGTATAATTTATGTTTTCAACATAATTTTAATATATTCTGTTTTTTAAACTGATGTCCGGTTTGATATCCGGACATCAGTTAAACAGTTTACAAACAGATTACAACAGGTTCAAACAGGTTACAAACCAATAAGGCATTGTAAACATGCAAACTGCGATATTTTTGCGAAAACAGTAATACAAAAAAGCATTGTTTAAGGAAATGAATTAAACTACTCTTTCCTCCTATATCTTTTCTTATTTTTACAATTTTGAGCCTAGCATATTATAAAAAAATCGAAGCATCATTGATTTTTAGCTAATACCATACCTGATCAAATCTATTCACATCGTTAGATAACAAATTTACCATCTGACCAACTGTTGTTTTACCTAGAGCAGACTGGCTGAGTTTTAAAGCCTGGAAGAAAATATGGAAATGTAAATATCAAAAACGGTTGTAATTAATTAAATTTAAAGCATTACTGTGATCTTATATAAATAACTTTGTTCCATTTTCTCATTTTTGATGTTTGATGTTTTATTTAAATGCACTATTGAGAATGTAGAAAAACGTGCCAACCTTTCGATATACGAGCGTACAGCAAGCGATACGCAGCCTCATGCCTATCCTTTGAGCCCAAAAGAAATACCGGTGATGAGTGAAGACAAACATAGCGGCTAACAGACATACTCCAGCTGTGTACAAGATGAGGTCTTCTTTCTCCAATATTTCCATCCTCGCAAAATGTTTGATTAAGTACCCCAGAAGTATCGGTTGCAACACATGGATAAAGCATTCCTGAGTATGATAAAAAAAAAGGTAAAAAATATGTTTAAAATAATAATAATAATAATTAAAAATCGAATCGACTTCAAATCAAATTGAGGTGAAAAATAAAACAACCGTGTATAGCACTATAAATAAGCCAAAAATAAACCATTTTTGCTGATTCTTATGAAAAATGAGTTCCTTTAACACAAATGTGACCACTGTTTTTTCACACCTGGTACATCTTTCTAGAAGTGCTCTCTTTTTTTTTTTTCAGTTTTCGACAGGTACGTAACCATTATTTTTATTTGACGGGGAAGAGAGCATTATATGAACCATTCTTCTGAAGGATAAAGAGGTGAAAAGTTCAAAAGCTTTTACATTTGGAACAAGTTGGAAGACTCATGAGGATGTTCTCCCTCAAAAAATCATCAAAAACGACATTTTCCCTCAGGGGTTTGTTTACAATTTTTCACTATTTTTCTAAGTGAAACTAGTGTATCAAACTCACTCCTAATGAGCCCCATGTCCAAAAAAAAATTCACGTTATGAAAATTTAAAATAAAAAGGAAAAATAAATCTGAAAAGCCCCACAGAGAAGTTTAATAACATTCATACCTATTTCAGACAAATGGTCTCTAACGGTTGAAACTGCAATCTCTGAATGCCACAAATAACTGTTTAGTATTTGCTTGTAATATCTAGTTACAAAGAACGTCCTTTTCAATGCAAAATTTTGAGCTTGTGGATGACAAGACATCCGAGTAATGCCGTTACGCTTTAAATATTAATGCTGTTCACAAAATGAATCCGTTTTTGGTTTTTATTACAGTTCACAATTTTGCAATTATTAGATTGATTTCCCCTCTCAAATGTGACCTATTCCTTTTCTTTAAATTAAATTTCCCCCCTGTTTAGTATAACTAAATATTTGAAAAATCATACGCAAGCGCTATCGTGTGAAAACTACGATGCAACAGTCTGCAATATTTTACTCAGCTTTCATTCGTATTCAGAGGATGCAATATTGCAAAGCATTTCATGTGAATTTGCAACAATTAGCGCTGCATCAAGGACATAATTTGTAACTTTCTAAGAGCTTCATTTGAACCCTAAAAAAAGTCAAAGGGGCTCTTCCAGAAAAACATTAGCAGTATATTGTCACACTTGATCCGTCATCAAATAAACGATTTGACATGACCTTGTCAGTGAACCCGTCAGTTTCTCGGCCATGGTTCGTTTGTTGTTGTAATTAATACCGTGCTTACTCAGAATATGTCTTTATGTAACAAGGAAAGGAATCTACTGTCTTTAAGTTTGTCGTCCTTAATAGGGAGAACAATTGCCTGCAATTATGTCGTTTAGGCGACATTTAAAAATCAGCAGAAAAAAATAGCTGCATTGATCAAAGATCCGTTAAACTTTTAAACGTCTTGCTAACTAATAAACTTCTTACTAAAAATAAGTAATAAATAAAAGGAACAGACATGACAAATAGGTATGGAAATGCATGCGCAAAGCATCTTCCTCATGTACACTTAATTTTGAAGCCCTAAGTACAGATATTGACTGCTCGTATGAGAACTTACAGCATAAGCTGATTGTTTGATTTTGAAATTTTCTTACCTCCTATCATATGTTCAACCTTTTAAAATTTTTATGCAATTGTTTATTGCTTTCAATCTATTAAAATTAATCTTCTGAGTGAACCGGGGATTTTCTTTTCTTTTTTTCCTTTGTTTCTTAGAATTTGGGGGGTGGGGGGGGGGATTGTCGGGATACATAGAATCAGGCAGCAAAACGTTGAATTTTACAATTGGATCAATTTGTGGGTGACACGTTCTGTTCGGGAATTGTGGGTAATGAGTTTTTATGCAATGAATTGGAATTAACATTAAGTGGACTTTATTAAAAATCTCTACTAATAATAAAGCTGAAAGTTTGTCTCTCTGTCTTTCCTTCTGTCTGTCTGTTACGCGCGTAGCGCCAAAACCGTTCGGTCGATTTTCATGCCACTTGGTACAAAATTAGTTTGTAGCATGTAGTTTTGCACCTCGAAGCGATTTTTCGAAAATTCCATTTCGTTCTTTTTCTATTCGAATTCTTAGCGGAAATTCGATAAAATAGGGAAGAAATATTCCATACACATTTTCAAGTGTTATGTCATTCGAAAGCTTGAAATTTTCTGCACAAAATGACGTTTTTTCGAAGTTTCTACGATCATCAGGAGAGCTGTAACAATTGTTTTTAGAATCCTGAAATTCAAGGCTTACCTTCAGTAAAGCAAGCCAAACGATTCTAAAATGGCTTTGCTCGCGAATAAAATTTGTTTGAAAATAGAGATGAAATGAATTATTTTATCAACGGAAATCAACTTTTCATGTTGTTACCATGGTTACGTTTTTATTTCGTTCTTTTTCCCTTAATAATTTTAAAAATGTATTTGTTTTTGTAACAATCCAAATGGCTTGAGTGAACGAATTTAGCTTTTAATTTATCGTTTGCTGGTTGATCTTTGTCGATGTTTATTGTTTTTATTATCATTGTGAAGAATAATGCACGAAATTTCTATGACTAATACTTAAAATTTTTAGGATAAGTTGAGTTTAAAAGAAAAAATTGCTCCAAATATACTTTTGCAATGTGATTATTTATTATTGGACTGTAATTTGCAGCAATAATTGCATTTAATAAATAATGAAAGACAATATTAAAAATTAATTTTTTGGCGACTTTTTTACAATTTGGCATTCAATTCTATTTCAGTATATTTACTTCTATCTTATTGCGATATTGCAACGTTCTTTCTAAAGTATGTCATTTCGGAAAATGGATTATTTTGCTTTTGAAGTTAGGAAAGAAAACTTTCTTCTTCTTTTAAACTTTGGTAAGATTTCTGTTGGTTTCTGTGAGCAACAAAATTTTTCTTATTTTTTCTTTTGGCTTATTTTTGTGCACCTATCTTTGGGGTTGCATTCGAATGTCCCCAAGGGGGTGATTTACCCCTTTTATGGGGTAATCAGGGCTTTCAATGCAGACCAAAGTGATATGAATTGGCGCGACCACTTGGCGATATCTCGCCAAGCTTTTGGTCACCAAGTGTTTGACGCCAATTTGGCGACATATCGCCAAGTTGGCAATAAATTTAGCGAAAAAAAAATTTTTTTTGGGTTCAATTTGGCGCTATTGGCGATATTTTGCGAAAAATCTACTGAATGATGTTAAACTCGGCGATATTTAGGAGATTAATCATTGTAAAACATTTTTTTGCATTGTTTCGTGGCAAACTAGGGACGCAAATGTTTGAATTGTTATCTTACTCACTTCAAGCACTATTTTAGCACTTAAGGCATCTACTAAGAAATTTACACGTAAAAGGAAGTAGTGTAGGGTCCATACCAAATTTTTATATCATACTTTGAAGGAATTATAGTTGAATTATAACTAAAATAGAGTATTTTTTCTGCTATATCATTTTTTTACAAATGAACTTTTAATTTTATACCACGGGCAAAGCCGTGCGGGTACCGCTAGTTATTAAATAAAATTAAAAGATATAGAAACCTACTTAATACCGGATAAATTCTAAAAACATTATAAGTAACGGAAAAAATATAAAATAGAAGACTGTTAAACATTTTTAAGCTTCTCTCTCGTAAAAACTTTTAAAGAAATAAAAGACGAAGCGGGCATGAAAGCTTAATGCAGTGGCGGATTTACCATATCCCCACAAAGACAGTGGCTTCAAAGAGGATTAAAAATGCAAATCAGAAAAGTTTTACATAATTCTGTGATAGGCAGAGGGGATCCCCAAAAATGTATTATGACGAGAGCCCAAACCTGTAAATCTGTCACTCGCTTAGTGTAAAAAAGAGAAAAAAAAATAAGTACAAGAAAAAGAAAAAAAAAACGAAACCTTCACCGGTCCGCATTATTTTTCCACAAGTTTTAAACGATCCACCAGGCGATAAAGTATCCAGTTTAACGTTCGCGAGGGGAAAGTTTTTTTTCTATTGCAAAAAAGGAAAGAAGAAACGTGGAGGTGGGGAGGGGGAGGGGGAGGATCTTATCGGTACTCGAATATTTTTCAAAAAATTTTGCCAGTCCGAAGACCGAAAAATGTTGAGAAGCGCAGCTCTACACTACATATTCTGGTGTTTTACTCTTATGCTGGAAAATACTCCAAGTACGCAAAGTACTAATGATTCAATTTTATTCTATGGAATGTTACATAAGAGCGCTTCATAGATATCATGGATTCAACAATTTTACACCGGAAACATGGACATTTTTAATGCACTCTGTTTACATGTGGAAGGTTTCCGCACCAGTATTTCACGGACAAATGAAAATGTAGACAAAAGAGTATACGCACTCAGGCGTGCCCTTTTTAATCCGGATTAAAGGGAAAATGTTTGTTGTAAACTTGGTGAACCCATCAGTTAATATTTCCATAGAAATCATTACGTGATATTAAGGCGAAAACCTTGAATAACATTGTATGAAGTATTTTAATGTGTCTTTTGAATAATCCATACAGTGACGTAGATTTGACGAAAATGAAAACGATACGTTGTAAAACGTTAGAGATTTGTTAAGTGTAAAATACGTCAGAACTAAGGAAACTACTTTTAGTTGGACTTTAAGGAGATAATTGTTTACTAAAGGGAAAAATGTAATCCTGTTTTGAATGATTGGGGTCATTGTACATGCTGTCTTCATTTTAAGTCATGTGTTACAAAACATTTTATACATTTATCAATTTAAAAGATTTTTACAATAGTAGCAATTTTGTTCGGTTTAATAAAAGACTAAAATAGTATTGAATATCCTTTTTTAAAGTTCAACACAAGTTTTAAAAAAATGGAAAGATAAAAACGAAACATCTTAATTAAAATTTTTAGAAGAAATTCAACCAGTATGTTTGAGATATTTCCAGTATAGTACACCTGAAAATGATGCAATTGCTTAAAAAAAGTTTAAATATTGGTAAATTACAACGGCATAAAAGTTGGGTTCTTGTTTTAGGATTACAGTAATGGTTTAGGTATTTTTACCTTCATTAAATAAACGTTTGAGCCTTTTTGAACTATGAATGAACTGAGCATGAGCTGCTTGTCTAAGGTTGCTTTCAATTAAAAGAAGTTAACGTTTCTCAGTTGAGAAGAAAAAACTTCACCAAGAGCTTGCAAATGCAGACTTAAAGGGAAATGTAGAATATAATAATAATAACAATAATAATAATAATAGTAATAATAAAAGGAAAAAAATAAAAGCAATAGGATTTTGAGTTCTTATAAGGAGTTCTGAAGTATAGAACAAGAGAAAAGAGAAGTGAAAACTGTTAATACTAGGGAATTTACGCTAAGTCTACTCCTTAATAACTAATTATTACTGCGTAAAACACTTTGCTTTCGGATTCAAGGCTACAGTTCAAGTTTGTTGAACTTCAGTCAGTAGTTTTTTGAAGTATTTTTTAGTTCGATTAATGAATGAGTAAACCCTGAATGAATAACTTGCTCAAAGGAAGAGCAGTTTTCAAAAAATGTTAATTCTCCGTTTCATTTAAACCTGGAAAAAGAGGAATTTTTCCCACATTGAAAAATAAGTTGAAATTAAAAAAACCTTTTGTATCTGAAATTTGCATAGAAAAGTAATTAAAGTATTAAAGTAAAACTAAATTAAAACATATTATTAAATATTATTTTAATAAGTTCAAATACTCCCTGTATTAATACAAATACTTAGTATCTTATTGATATCGTTTTTGAATGTTATAATATTACTTTGCCAGTTTCAGATCACACAAAATGGAGAAACATTAGCCAAAAAAAGTGTTATGGAGAAAAACATAATCTTATTCAGTTACTGCACTGCAATAAAAAAAATGTTGTTTTTACAGTACAATACTGGCAGCAGAGTTTCCAGTTTAAAACTGTAAAATGCACAGTAATAAACTGTGAAACTAGCAATTACTGCAAAGCAGCAATTTTACAGTTTATTACTGTAAAGCAGAAAAATGTTTTGATCGATATCAATATTTAAAAAAAAATAAAAAATTAAAAAAAAACTGAATTTCAGTGTTTAAGGGGGGGGGGATTTTCATGAAGCTTTCTCAATACAAAAATCTTAAATGTAATAAAATTTCTAAAAAAAATCTATCGTGCATAAATTTACACGTAAAAAATTTTTGAAGTTCGTTAAAAACCCCTTTTTTTGGACTTACCGACAGTGCTTTAAAATATCATAACTGAAGTTCCACGAAGAGCAACATAGTTGTACAATAGTTCATTTTACAGACAATTACTTGCGTTTTAATTAAATTTGTATTTTAAATAATTCTCAGGAAAAAAATTTCACAGCATTTTAAAATTTTAAAGTGCAAACTCTTTTAAGAAAATGCCCAAGAAAACTTTTTTAAAAATGTGTTTTAAGATTTAAAAAAAGAAAAAACTATATATAAATTTAAAATGTCAAAACGTAAGATTTCTAACAATTTCGTGAATAATAAGGGGGAAAAAGAATTTTTTCTCATTCTTATTTGTTCTGAAATCAACAGTCTTACCGATGTAGGAATGGTAAGCATATGTACTGTGCAATTAATATGAAAACATAGTCAAGGCTGTACATATTAATATAATTAGATGAAAAGAGATTAATAAAACTAGATGATACTGAATGGTGTTAAAATCTAGCAGTTGGTTTGTATTTCAGTTAATGCATTCCATTGTATTTTCATTTTACTTATGTTATAAATAATTCTTTTACAATAGCTGTTGGTTTTAGCCTACTTTCCTGTAAAAGATTTAAAACAAAAGGGATAAAACACAGAAACGCAGGCTTAATGCATGTTCAAAATATTGCAGGAAACAAAAAATAAAGACGAAAATTAATTACATAAGTAAATAAATAGTGAAAAATTGGAAAGTAGGGTTTTGAGATGGGAAAAGGTGTGTCTGCAGGTCATTCCGTCTGCTCTCCCCTTTCCGCCCTCGAAAAACTTTAGTGAAAGTAGTTCAATTCGGAAAAACGATTTTCTTTTCTAGACACGTCTCGGCAAGTCTATCTCCATTCCCATATTTCATTTTTTATTTAAATGATTTATCGTTCAATTTTGAATAGGTAAAAAAAAGAGGCAAACAGTGATTTCACATTTTTCCCTCTCTTGAAATCGTTTGCTTAAATGTTAGAAAAAAATAATTACATTTAAACTGGACCTAATAGAAAGGTTAAGAACGGTTACAATTCACAGAAAAATAAAGTCTAGCGATTTGAGAAATTAAATTTGACATAAATTCTTTGTTATTAAATACATTTTTTTTCCATGAGAATGGCATATTTTGTGTTTACCATTTTCAAGATTAGCTAATCAAGTTCAAGTTCAAATCAAGGGTAATATCAAGTTCATTTGAATCTGATGCCGGAAAATTGATGTTTGTATACCGAAAGTCTTAGAAAATCTAAACCCCATAGTAAGTCAAATATTTTTGCATTTAGCACCAAATATGTTAAACATTTCAGTAAGGATTTTAATGGAAAAGTATGTTGAAATTATACATCCGAACAAATATTTCTGTACGTAGCGTCAAACATTAAACATTTCAATAATAGTTTTAACACAAAATACTCTGAAATTAAGTGCATTTAAATATTTCAAGTAAATAAGACAATAAGTATGTGGCAATTGCTGTATCGTAATTTCATTGAATATTATTTTTTGAAAAAGTATGAAAAGGGTATTTTTCGTAAAACTGTTTGCAGCAATAAAATTCATCACTTACTTCAATCAGTGTAAAAATTCCATTTAAGCAATACAAGAAACCAAAGCTTCGAACGGTAGCCTTAAAAAGACTAGGATGTTTGCCATCTTTAATTTTTTTAAGCTCCTTCTCCCATTCTCTAAAATAAAAAAAAAAAAAAAAAGAGAGAGAAATGATGAGAAATGGAAAAAAGAAATAAAGAAAGAAGAATTCAATCATTCTGTAAAAATGTTCCTGAAACGATTATATTAAAACTTAAACTGTCCACCATTGATTACTGAACTTTTCACATTTATTGGCATGGACGTACTTTCTCTCTATCCCGTCGTTGTCCTTTCTGTGTGTGAAATTGTCGTATGAATATGGATGCCTGCCCTATAAACGGGTCCTTATGCCATGTGAGTAGTGATGGTCTTCCACTTCAATGGTGCTCGTAAAAACGGAAGCCGTACATTAGGGTGGGGCGAAAAATAAAAAGTTTTTCAGATCAACTTCTAATAGTTGCCAAAAGTTGTCTTTGGTGATAGTTAGCTTTTGTGCAAAATTTGAGAAAAATCGGTGAATATCTTCAGGGGGCGCTGCGATCGCAAAGTTTTATCATAGCTTTTATCGGGATTTTATGGTTAAAATATGAAAAACAATGCCGTTAGCTAATCTCATTGCATTTTTTTACTCATAAGATACATTCATACATTCAAAGCATGTGAAATAACTCACAAAAAATTATTTTATATGATATATTTATATTTAAAGCATTTAAACAAGAAACAAAAACGTGAAAAAAAGTGATTTTTTAAAAATATAAATATATCATATAAAATAATGTTTGTGAGTCATTTCATATGCTTTTAATGCATGAAAACATCTTTTGAGTAAAAAAAACGCCAAGAGACTAACTAAAGGTATTCTTTTTGATATTTTAACCATAAAATCCATAACAAAGCTATGGTTAAACTTTGCGATCGCAGCGCCCCCTGAAGATATTAACCGATTTTTTTCAAATTTTGCACAAAAGCTAACTAATCACCAAAGACAACTTTTGGCAACTATTAGAAGTTGATCTGAAAAACTTTTTATTTTTCGACCCACCCTACCGTACATATCTTGCCTTAAATCTGGCTCGGATACCCGAGTGGTATTTAAAACAACAACAAAAGTTGACTGAAATTTTTTGAAAAAACTTTTTTATAAAAGATACTTTATAAAAGGTTGAAAACTATTTTCAATGCAGCAAAAGGTTGAAACAATGCCGTTGACATCAGTAATTGATCAAAATCAATATCCTCTCCCTTTCTATTTGTTACATGTCACGTTTTTTTTTTTTCATGAACATATTCTTTAAAGCAATACATGATATCATACTTTTTGGTACTCCACCTCCCCCTTGTCACCCCCTCTTCTTCAAAGCTTGACATCATTTGTGGACAGCCCCTTATAGAGTTCCCTCGAACTTAGACGCCTCAAAAGTATTTCGTAAAGACTATAAATGTGGAAAATGCTTTTCTCTACTACTAGATTAAAAATTTTGAAAATAATAAATCAAGTCACATTAACGATAAAACAAACTTACTTTTGCATCGTTTCTCCAATTTTTTCAGAGGAGTCGACATCAGGACTGTCATATATGTCGGTTAATTTTAAATTGCCTTTAGTTCCTTTCAAAAATAACGGCGTCAGCCACCTGCAAAACAAATTGAATTTCTTGAATTATATTTTACCTTTTACACCGTTTTATATGTATTACGACTAGGGGTGCGACATCGAAAGCAAAATATCGATGTTTACAAAACATCGATGTTAGAGATTACAACATCGATGGAATTGATACATCGACCAAAAAACATCGATGTTCTCCAACATCGATGTTTTAAAACATCGACCTTTTCACAAATATATAGTGTACATTTTTGAATATACTACACTACAGACTAACACACATGAAAATCTCTAACAAATGTTTTCAAGAGGGTCAGAGAATTCTTTTGGCATTGCGTCAATGTGTTAAATAAAACTATTATTTCAAAAATGTCAAAGTAAAGCCAGTAATAAATTTCATAAATAATTAATTTAAGTAATACAAAAGAATAAGTACTCAACGAATTTTTGAAAATTCTGAATTTTGAGTCCTTGATACAAATTAATAGGAATAATTTCGAACCATGTATTGATTTGACCCTTGAGTAGTATAAAAACAAAACAAAAAAGAAAAAAAAACATGCAAACTAGTTATAGAAAAGGCAGTATTTTTAAATTTGAATAACACTGAAAATTAATCTACCTCGAAAAAAATGTATCATAGCACTTACCGTCAGTTCAATGATGAGAAAGAATTATTTTGATTTTCTGAAACACATTTTTTTTCTAACAATGAACATTTATTATTAGGAGCTAGAAATGTGAATTTACTTATGAGTGAAATATCGTACCAAACCGCATTTTGCAAGTCAAGTGCAAAAAACAAACAAAACAGACCAGAGAATTTTTTCCTGTCGCCGTTGATGTTCATGATGTGTCAAGAAAAAATCCCTCTGTTTATTTTAAATGCATTTGTTATTCGGTAAAGGAGGTATAGCTTTGGGAAATTCCAGACACACGGGCAGCACCAGATTTACTTTTCTTTCTTTTTCTATGCTATTTTCCAGACATTGCGGATTTAATACATAAATGAGCTTAATTCGCATGGTGGATCACAGGAGCTCAGCTGTAGCACTTTTCAAATGTAGAGGAATTTTTGCATGTTTGACGGGGATCCAGACTATTTACGTGTGAAAATGAGATTCAATAAATGATAACTAAAGAGCTCCTGCACCTTTTTTTTTTTGTCAGACATTAATTCCGGGTGCATATCGTATTATGTATTAGGGTTATGACATTGGTGATGATATTTCCGAATTGAATGTTGTTGGGTCTATTTTTAATGTCAATGGATTTTTCATTTTGAAGATGATGTTTCTCCATCGATGTCACTTCTCTGTGAGAAATTTTGTTACATTTTTAATTCAAAATGAAAAAACATCGACATCGGAAAAAACATCGAACCCAAACCATCGATGTTTTAAAAACATCGACACCAAAGCATCGATGTTAAAAACATCGATGTTTTAACAAAAACATCGATGTTTCCAAAACATCGACATCGATGTCGCAGCCCTAATTACGACTAATAACGGCTGAAAAGAAAAAAAATATGTACTGTCTGATTTTGTTAGGTAAAACCTTCCGCGTATTTACGCATGCGTCAGGTCTTCTCTGATCTTACCAAAATAGGGGTTATTGGTAAGATAACAATAAGGGGAAGAATAAATAAGAAGCATTTTGGGCCGTATCAAACAACGTAGAACTATGGTAATTTAAAATACATAGTTTAGTTGAATATGACAAAAGGGTAGCGAAAATGGGTGTTTTAAATGAAAAACTTCGGAAAGGTCTCACTCACAATCCATCACCCCTTTTTTAAGTGGAATGGTTCGCGAGTGCTAGGCGCGACTTTCACGGACGGATAGCATTTGTGGTATTTTTACAAAAATACTTATCTGAGGGTGATTCGGCTGCTTGTGGTTTTACAGGGAACTGTCAATTTTTGCTCAATAAAAAAAAAAGTTCTTCACGATTTATCGTAAAATTCACAAGAAAAAGCATCAACTTTCGTGTTGTTGAGAAGTACACTTACAGTCTTTCACGTACACAATGACTTTACTTAACTGGTAGTGTAACTGGTAATGAAATCCAGTAAACAGTATGACTTGATTTACTTAATTTCACTACAAATTCCCAGAACACATTGGAAACACGTTTAAAACACAGTGTTCGAGTATCCTGAATATATGTTAAAATGTCCTTCGAATATGCTCCATTAAAAAGAAAGTGCACTAAAATGTGTTCCAATCTGTTCAGAAAGTGTATCAAATGTTTTCCGTTCGGGAGATATTTGGTAGATTTAAACTTTGAAGATATTTGCAAACAGATTGGGAACCCATTTTTGAAATCCTCATATTTATTAGTGCAAAAATAATTTTAAGTTTTCGTTCACTAATAGTCAATAGAATCTTTCAATATGACGATGTGATATTTCTAAAACAATGAAATTGCCCTACATTGCTAAAACTACAGGTTTCATGTGACACCTTTAAGTGTGAAACCAGGGACGTCATTTCAAGTTTTTCTAGGGGGGGGGGAGGTTAAAAACACAACACAATTTCACCAGAAAACAACAAAAACCACGCCCACTTATATGCAAATAGATTGATTTCTCAAAGTCAGGGGGGGGGAATTGACCCCCCCTGCCCCCCTAAATGACGGTCCTGTGTGAAACGTTGTAGCACCAGCAGCAACCCTTGAAAAGTGAAACTTGACTCCCTATGGCACCCTTGAAGGTGCCATATGGATTCAAGTGGCACCCTTATGGGTGGGTACCTTATGACACCCAATGGGTGACCATGGCACCCTAAAGGGGCCATAGGGAGCCAGCCTAATATCACCTTCAAGGGTGCCATAGAGAGTCAAGTGGCACCCTTCGGGGGGTGGCGCTGGTGCTACAACTTTTCACCCTTAAAGGTGTCACATGCAACCTGTAGTTTTAGCAATCTAAAAATAAGCAAATAAAAGAGCGTTGAGTCAAAGCAAAGATGTATTCCCATAAAGAAAAAAAGGGTGTATGAAACTCAATGGGAACATAGCAAATCACACTCCAGAAAATGACCACAAGTGTATTTATTGCTGTTAACTATTTCTACGTCTGAAACAGGCCCAGGTTGCATTTGGTGTCGCAGTGTCTGAAGTGTAGTTTAAATGGATGCATGATATGATTCAGCGATAAATGAGGGAGAGGGGGATAAATAAGAATAATGGTGATGTGTATCGGTCTGGAAATGCGTTCAGATATTCTGCTTTCTTTAATGTGGTGGAAATATGCATTTATTTTATTCATTTCTGCTTCTATTGTGAGTTCTTTATTGTTTTTAAAAAAATAATTGTGATTTTTTTTTCCCTTTTTGAAATTTTCATCCATCTATTCATCGTCAAAAATGTCCACCAAAAGCATTTGAAATTTTTATTAAAAGAAAATTTCTGCATCGTGTTACGGGTGTGGTGGCACGGTCACACCCGTTGATTTTTTTTTTAATTATAATTTTTATCTTTGAAAAAATTATTAACTAAAATGGAGATCAAGTATCCCAGTCACCCCTATGTATACCACTGGGAGAGGTGCAGATAAAGGGTTCCCTTTAATTGTTTCAAAAGCGAGGCACAATAGAAAAATTGCCTTTAAGAGAAAAAAAATATCCTAAACAGCTATCGTATCTTATATAAAACATTTTAAGATATTGATGCTTTTCGCTATAGTTGAAAAAATCAGTTCACTAAGAAGTTTGTAAAATCTTTTGAAATTGATACGTCCAAACGCTCATACTAACTTTCTTTTTCGTTTTGGGTAACTCAGTATGTTTCTTAGCAAAAGTAGTGATTTCTTAGTTGAGCAGAGAACAAATCCGATAACCAGTGGCGAATTTCATGTGTGGAGGCACGTTGCAATTCATTTTAAGAGTCTATCACAAAACAGTGTGAAAAATTTATTGCGCTCATTTTTGTATCTTTCATGGTTAGTGAACCCTCGTAATTGAAGGGTTTGGAGAATGAAGAGACTACGTTACATTTCTTGAAAATACACTCTGGACAAGGATAAGCAATGAATACAGGTAAGCAAATAAAACTTGGTGCATCAAAAAGTAGTTGTCATTCGATCAACTTCATACTGCTTTAACGACAAAACCAGAAAACTAAAAAGCTGCGACCAGTGCAACAATAAAATTTAGAACTTTAATTACTCGCAATTTCGGTTTTATCACATAATCCTCGATCTCAAAATCCCAAGCCCTTCATTTGCGACACTGTAAATCTACTACTAGTGACGACTACTACTTTAATCTCGCTTAGCACGTTAAATCCGTGATGTTATTTCTTTTATTTTTTCCAAAATTTCTGTGAAAAATACTAAATGTGTAGTGTATGTAAAAACTAACTTGTGGCAGAACCCTTCTTATCCATCGGTAGAACCCTCGGGTTTCATAGAACACACTTTGAGAACAGCTGATTTAGAATCTTAAAATTGCTAATGTTAAACATTTCGCTTCCTACTTTCTCTCTTAAGAGCTTAAAAATATGTTGTTTCCATTGAAAAGGTATGAAATGGAAAAGAGTTATTGTCTTAATAAATTTTAGATAAGATAAGATAAGATAAAATACTTTTTTGCAGTGACAAGGTCAGCATCAAGTAACCATCAAACCACGTTATCTCTTCCGATCTAGAGAAGACTGCAATTAAAATTTATGACAAATATTTCCCTTTTGATGCTCTGCAACGTTGTAGTAAATTTCAGCGTTGCTATTTCGCAAAAGTTGATGCCTGTTGCAAACTTGCAGTGCTTAAAGAGTTTTCTAGAAAAGATAGATTACTGGACATTTCCTTAAGACCATGAGGAAACGTTTTAATCCTCAACATATTTTTTTTGGAAAAACGCTGAAATTTAAAACTTAATGCAATGTGCATGTAAATACAGTAAACCTAACCCCTCAATTAACCAGACTACACTTAATCCGAAAAAGTTTAGTAGTATATGTTGTATAAATAAAAGTCGTCAATTATGCATTTTTATAACCTTTTTTTTTTGTAGTCTATTTTTATAATTTTCTCTTATACAGTTTCATATTTTACTTTCTTGAATTAAAACAAAACTGTATATAGTCGTATATGTACCGTTGGTAATTTTGTTTAGTAATCGAATCCACTATTAATCCGGATTATTGAGATTCTATTGTATTGTGATTCTATCGTGTGCGAGGGAGGGGGAGGGGGGGATTTGACCCGAATTTTATTACCCTCTAAAATTACCTGTGCATTTTAACCTATTTTTGCATAATTTTTTACTTAATTTTGCGTAATTTATTTCTACAAACAATGAGCAACCATTCAGCCATGTTTAAGGGGGGAAAAAGACAGTAAGAAGTAACTTTGGAAATAATATTTTTCGTGAAAAAAATATTTCGAGGCAAAAAGAAACACTATTTCAACTTGTTTCTTTACTATGAATCAGTTTTTATCAGAATGCAATTTTAAACTGATCTCAATGAAATTTTATGTACTTATCTTTTAATTAAAGGCAGGTATTCAATGAAAAATTATTTCAAAAAACTTCAGGAATAAATTGATCATTTTTTAGGAAACGGTCCAAATCATGCCCGAAATGATAATTTTTCCTTCCTTTTGGACCAATGGTTGCGAATCGCTGATCTAACCTAAAAGTGCAAAATGAATCAACTCATTCGAGGCACCGATAAGTCGCCCGTTTTTTGGTCCCTCCTGTACACAGTTCCTGCACATATGAACAGCATATGTAGGACAGGACTATACCCTCCACTTGATCTTTTAGAGTCTTAAAAGGGTCACTGCAGTTGGAGCGGCTGAACTTAAACTTTGGGAAGGGCGGAAAAGCTCTATTTGCAGAACGGAGAAATTTTGCCAAATTACAAAATACGGTTATACACACAAATGCAGGTACATTTAATGAAAAAACATATCAGGGTATTTAAAAGTTGCAATTTCTCAATTGTGTTCCCAAATTTGTTGAACAGTAAAATATTTGAGAGGTCGCAATGACCTCCCGTAACCTCTCATTTGGGAGCTTTGCACCAGAGTTCTAATGAAGCCAATCATGTCTTTATTGGGCTGCAACTTACTTTTCTAGGATTATTAAATCACAGGAAAAAAAGTACGGTTCACATCGGCATTTTTCTTTTGAAATTCGTCAGTTACATAATTTTAGCTTTCTAAATCTATTGGCAGCACTTTTTAACACTAGCAAACTTCAGTGAACCACGAAGAAACAATATTTATAGTATAATAAGATCAGGCAATTTTGACAATTCTTGTAACAGCTGATGATATACTTTTGCCAATTGGTAACAAAGTGCTTGTTGATAGTGCTTTATTGTCAGTTTGGCTTTCTGATAACGATAAAATCACGATCTAGCAAATATTTGCTATCCTACATAGAAAAATGGGGAAAAGTCTTTTAGATCTATCTACATGGCCGAATTAGGCGTACCCACATAATATGATGAGAACGATCCAGATACATTTTAAACTTAATACTCAAGGAGTTCGTAAACCCGCTCGAATTTGTTTGAAAAAAACTCAACTTTGAGGAAAACTAAAATAATACACCTATTTAAGGAAAACCAGCATTTGTGGAGTATTTTGAATGATAAAATGATCAATGATATTTCTTCTGAAATATAAGTTTTGGTTAGTATCGATTGAGGGGAATCTACTGCACTCCGTGTTTGAAATTAGGTGAAAATAAATCAAAGTCATATTTAAACAAACAAAAAAAAATTATATCTGTAATAGCTTCAAGCATTCCGCGATAATCGATTTGACTTCGGTTGATAAAGTTGAAAGGTGGGTACGAAAGAATAATGAAATGTCAAGCATCCGCACTTCAAAAATTTGAGTGACTGCTCTCTGCAATGAATATAAGAGTTCTGATAAAACATTAAAGGAAAAGACATTACTGATAAATTGTTTATTTGCTTTGGGAACCGCTGGGAATTATATAAAAAGTGTAAAGCGTTATTTCATAAAGTAGATAAAATGTAAGAAGATTGCTACTATTAGGTGCAGGACCCACACTGCAAAAAATCAACTATTATTTTTACAGTATAATACTGGCAGCAAAGGTTTCCGTTTAAGACTGTAAAAGCACAGTAATAAATTAAAACTAGCTATTTTACAGTTCATTACTGGCTGTTTTACAGTTCATTACTAGCTATTTTACAGTTTATTACTGTAAAATTAGCAATTTTAATTTATTACCACGGCAATCAACGTGTTAAAGACACGTTTCACAGGAGATAATTATTATACTAATTTTCTAGAAACAGATAAATGCGCTAATGTGTTTGGATCTTTAAAACATTAATTTGGTACGCCTAAGAAGAATTGTCTCTTAACCCTACACTGCATGGCGTTGCCAATTGGCTACATAAACTATTTTTCCTTACGACCATGTATAAGTCAACTCAAGCATAAAAAGCAAGTTTAGGTATCTTTAAAGCAAATATAACCATCTATCCTCAAAATTAATTTTTTGAAAATGTGTTCCAATGTTTTTATATTACACTAAAAAACATATATATGTCTTTCAACGAACAAAAATTCATGCAGTGTAGGGTTAATTTCAGAAAGGTTACCGCTCTCTGTTCTAAGGGGTATGCGTATTTCTGCGTTGCAGTTGAAAGTTCTATTCGCCGTAAACCAGAAAAGGGAATTGCCATCCAACCTCCAAAACGAACGATTATCGCTTTTAATCTTCAACTGGCAATGAAACAAATGTCAAGAATGAGCAGCTTTCACCTCCGTAGCCAATTTTCTCTTTCGGTTATGTAAAAACAGCATCGGGGCAGAACTGCCAAACCCTTTTTCCGCGGAACTGCTGTTTTCTCCCCTGTCAAGACACTCTTCTGGGTGTCGAAAGAGGGTCAAGGGGATTAGAGAAGATTTTATCGGTGCAGTCGCAATTATTACATGCTTGACAAATTTCACTTTCCTTTGAATGAAACTTGAAAAAGGAATTGAGTTGAGCCTTAGTTTGGAGAAATCAAACAAAAGAATCAAACTGAAAAAAAAAAAAAAAATCCTTTAACGAATATAGCTGGAAACTGGAAAAACATCAACAATATTAAAACAAAAAGCTCTTCTTGAATTAAACGATTCCACTTTACCATGAGTCAACATCGAATTTATAAAATTAACTATCTCACTCTCATTAGAGTAAGTTCAAAATAATTTTTAAGAAATATTTTTAACGGTTTACACGCGACTTACTACTGAAATGAAATGAATCGCTTTTGATGGGGAAAAAATTTGTTCCTGTTATGAAAACATTAACAAATTCACTCTTTCAAACTCAATAGCTCATCCTGAAATTAAATACCTTCTGGTGGGTTTTTTTTGGTCTAAGTAGCCTCTGCATCTGCATTAACTACTTTAGTAGGATTGGCAATAATGTTAAAACCAGGATCTCTGTGGGTTCTCTTACCACAAATCTTCGCTGCGCCACTGCTCAAATTGCAAGGCGTTATATTTAAGTAATTTTCCACTATCTTAATTTATAATTCGATAATTTTAAATCAAACGGTTTTTAAAGACGTGGGGAAAAGCAGAACTGAATAACACTCATCCCAGTATAAAACTTTACAGCTAAATAGGTAAAATAAAATGAATAAATGAAATAAAAACAGATTCTATACAAAGCCAAAAAAAGCCCTCAATTGTTTTAGTCCACCAAAAAAAGGGGGGGGGAGAAAAAAAAAGTTTTTCATCAAATTTTTAATCATTTGCCAAACAAGAAATGGTATCATTATAAACTAAAAATGACTATTTAAAAATGACAACTCAGTTATAATTTTGAATATTTAGGAAAAAAGTAGACTGCAGCTCTTTTATTTGTCTTCGGGGAAATTGCATTTCGGTTTTTACGAACAGCCTTGTCATATTTATTTAAACAAAAGTAAATAAATAAATAAAATAAATCAATAAAAAAATGTGTTTGGAATATCAGTAATTTTTTCGATTTTTTTTTTTTTGGGGGGGGGGGGGTCTTAGTATTATTGGGGATTTTTTTTTTTCTTTTTTTTTTTTTTTGAGATGAGAAATTTACATTTTTCTTGTCAGTGCCAACATTAAGTTATTCTAAATTTACCAAAAACTACCCTGAAGATGTCCTAATCAAAAAATCATTTTTAAAAATCCCTATTCTAGATTAAAAGCAATTTCTGTTCAAACTTGTATAAAAGAAACCTGCCTATAGCATCATGAGTTACACAAAAGTCAAATCTTATCGCAGACTCCGATATTTAAAATTTTGAGCAATCTCTTTCAAATTTTAATTTTTCGATGCTTAGTAATTCAATTCATTTTTTACTTTTTTTTTGAGATGTTTTTACTTTCTTAAATGCCTTTTTTTAAACAGGAAGGTAGATTGAAAACAGAGAGAGAGAGAGAGAAGGCTGGAACGAGGAACGAAAACTAGGTCTTGAGTCTATTCTATTTGAAAATGCACTCAAAGTTTTTCCGAATAAATGTTTGCACCGATCAAAACATCGGTAAAAGCAGTTTTTCAAAATGAAACCTTGATACAATATATATATATATATATATATATATATATATATATATATATATATATATATATATATATATATATATATATATATATATAGTAGTTTCTTTAAAAACGATATCAAATTCAATGTCACATACTGTGAGGCAATATACTTTAGTAAGTAACAATTTCAAAGATTTTTAATAGTAAAACTTGTAATTTTATAGCGCAGTCTTTCAACAACTGAATGAAAAAACGTGGGAAATACAAACCATAAAACTAAATCACAACACAAATGTCTGCACCAATAAAACAGTCATATCCTAATAAATATTTGCATTAAAAAATCATGTTTTAGTGTTTTCCCTGTTGAGAAAATTAAAACGCCGTTTAGATCCCCTAAAATGTAATCTTTTCATCAAAGGATTTTTTTTCTTTTTACATTAAAGAAAGGTTAAAAAACAAATGCTTTGTTTTTCACAAAAAACAAAAATTCTGGCTACCGATGGAAAACCATTGAGTGGAAATAAATAATGTTCCTTCCGGTAGCCAATGAGAGAAAGAGAGAGAGAGAAAACCTTTCTGCGGATAAAAGTAATAACTGAGCATGCTAATTTTTTTCAATACATGCTTTACTTGCCTTAACAATGAAATGCAAAAACAGAAAGAGCATTTTTTTAATAATTTAAACTCCTCTACGTAAATGAAACAATTATTTGTGCAGATTCTTTAAATTTAGTGCATATTTTTGGTATTTTAAAGCATATTTGTATGCATATTTTAACGATTTTTAGTGCATCTAATTTGGGCGCTACATATGAGCTACTGAGCGTCTCCCGCTGTTTATTTGAAGAACCCAACGGGGCTTTAGTAAGGTCCCATTTTTGGTTAGACCCCCCCCCCCCTGCCCTACAAAGTTCTTGGCCATAAGAGTAAATAATTTTTTAAAATCATTTTTAGCTTCGATTTGCATTTTAAAAATGATTTTAGAGGTCAAAAAGTATAATTTGTAACTACAATTATTTTCATGCTCTTATCTTTATAGCTGAATTCCAATTCCTCAATGCGTAACATTTTGTGCTAATTTAAAAATTAACTTTATTTCCCCTTAAAAAACGCAATGTTCTCAAGTAGAATCGAATTTTTGTTTTTTTTTTTACAAAAAAACCTCTGTTTGTTTTGTCGTGTGCAAGCCAGGCTGGCAATTTGGGGTGCGCTGCTTCACTTTTCCAACTGTACCGTTATTTGGTATGAAGTCCGACTTCCACAGTACACGCATGCCATAGGGACCCGTTTATAGGGTAGGCAACCTTTCACACAACAACACATTCACACAAAGAAAGGACAAGGACAGGAGAGAGAAAGCACATCCATGCCCAAGCCGGGACTCGAACCCGGGGCCACACTATCTGTGGCAGACTGCTCTGACCACTAGACAAGGTGGCCGGCAAAAAAAAAAAAAACTCTAACCCTCTGAAATAAGTACTCTGACAGAAGTAAAATGCATGCAAGATTCAAACCCTAGGTATACTTCCATTGAAAACATCTTCCGATTCATGCTGTACAGCAGCACTTACCAGAGGTACTAGTACCATATCTCGTTGCAAAATGTACGAGAGTTACTTCTCCTCATTTCCAAAATTATAATTTTGTTACGAACACCCCGTTGCTTTTAGGTACTTCAGATAAACATCCGCTCTTGATATACATTTTCCTCTAAACCTTAAGTATGAGCATTTATAAAATCAGTAACAAGTAAACATTTACGCATTGCTGATAAAGCGGAAAAGGAAATGACTAGAAAAATTGATATGGGGAAGCAGAATTCAGTGCTTAGAGGCTAAAAAGAGGATGTTCTTGTAAACTATTAGAGACTAGATTTTAGGTTCTTCTTACAAAAATGGCACAGATAATGTCTGAAACTTTAGAAGTTTTTTTTCAAATCATTTTCAATAACTACCAATTTTAATAACTTTCAATTGTATTTTAAAATTATTGATTCTCCATTTATTTGTGTGTAACAAAATGTCAATAGTTTGAACATAAGTATAACATAAATGGTTAAAAAACATTTTGCTTCATAAGAAGGAATAGAAATTTATTACCCGTCTTAGGTTCATATCATTAGGAGTTAAAACGAGAGTTAAAATTGAGCTGAAGGGAGACGATAACATAATCAGTTACATTACGTCTTTTACATAATAAAAAAATAAACACACAACTTGTGGAAAGAAAAAAAACTCCTACAAATTGCTTTTTATTAATATTCCAAAAGTATAATATACTTCGCATTGTTCCCAGTCATTTCGAAAATAAAATAATCTATTACAGTGAATCGGGTAATATTTTAAAGAAGACTAAAAGCAACTATTCTAAGCAGCAAACTTCCGATAAAACTGCTAGTTGTAAAGTTTATTACAGTGAATTTTAGTTTTAAACTGGAACCTCTGCTGGTGGTTCCAGCAGAGGTTCCAGTATTGTTTTTACAGTATAATACTGTACACAGTATAATGTACACTTACAGTATAATACAGCTATAATACAGCTATGGTAATAAACTATAAAATTGCTAATTTTACAGTAATAAACCATAGGATAGCTAGTTTTACTGTTTATTACGGTGCTTTTACAGTTTTAAACTGAAACCTCTGCTTTCAGTATTTTAAAATAAAAACAACAGTTTTTTCTTTCTTTCTGTTTTTTTTTTTCAGCATAATTAGCAGCTTAGAACTCTGCGATCAGCAAATCAAGTGAGTCTAATATTTTTTTTCTTACAGTTAATTTGAATTCGGGGACCCGATGTAAGATAGCGGTGACCTCAAGTGACCTCTCAAAATTATTCTTCCTCGGCAAATTTTGACTGACGGTTTGGAACACTTGAAGATACATACAATTACTGCAATTTTTTAAAAATCTTATTCCTTTCTTAATGTTTAATATCTCTTGTCATTAGATGTAAGTATGTGAGCTTGCCTTACCGTTACTTCATTTACTTGTTCTTTCTTTATTATTATTATTTTTTTTATCATTCGGTAAAATCTGGAGTTTCATTCAGTATATTGGGAATTTTCCCGATCCCAAAAATTTTAAGTTTGGGGGCCCTTTGTTTGAACTTGTTACGTGCATTCTGTTACATTTGCATTAATGACTATTAATGAGTTTTTTTCCCTTGAAATTGCAGACAGGAGATTTCTAGAATCATATTTCATTTTACGCTTGCTATGTAATTGTAAGTTTTGTTGTTTCGATTAGTACGAGTTTTTAAGGGCTTATTTGTTCATTCTATTTCACGGAGATGATAAAAATATTTTAAGCTCCTTTATTAGTTACTTGTGTTGAAGCAATTCATACATTATTATACAAAAATGAGCGGGCAATCAATAAAGAAACTGTATTAGTAGGTGGAGGTTTCTAAAACTGATAAACAAAATGCAAAATTGCTCAGCATGCTTGGGAATCAATGTATTTTTATGTAAAATGTGAAAACATCCTTTAGTTAAAGTTCTTTACATTTTCATGCTCATGTATAATTTTATTAATTGTGTTTAGTTAATAAAAAATACACACTTGTGTATATATTTGCAATAAAAATATTTCAAGTCTATTTTTTTTTATAAAATTGAAATTTTCTTACTAAAACTAAAATCTAAAGCTGATAATTATCGAATAAATTGAAAAAAAATCATTCTTCAAATAGTCATCTCGTTAAAATACGTTTAAAATCATTCGAAACCACCATAGCGAAATCTTTTAAAATTAAAGACAGATAAAATAATTACTTGCAACATCCCTTCCGAAAGAAATTGACGATTAAAAAAAATCAAAAGTTCCATTAAAATGTAAAGCAACCAAAGCAATATTTTTAATTACAACTGAGAAAATAAAAGCAGACGACTTTTGCGTGCAAGAGTGAAAATATTTCAATTTAATGCATTTTAAATGCGACTTTTGCGTGTTAAAGTGAAACTATTTTAATTTAATTCATTTTATATAAGATAGAAGGGCTTGGTACGCTGTAAAAAAATTGAAAAAAAAATGATTTTAAAAAATATAAAAATAAAAACCGATACATTTAAAGGAGCTAAAAGACATAATCGTGGTAACAAAACCGAAGTTAACTTCCGTTAAGAAAATAAATTCTATTCCGCCATAATTTTTGATCTTATTCTCAAGCTTAATCTCTTAGAATCGTTCAGCTTGCTCAAGGTAAGCCTTGAATTCTGGGATTCTAAAAACAATAATTACAGCTCTTCTAATGCTCGTAGAAATTTCGAACTGATATCATTTTTAACAGAAAATTCTAAGCTTTCAAATGACATTTGAACATATATATTTGACATTTGACACCCTGAGGTCCCCCGCACCTACCGTTGGACGGTTTATCGGTTTTAGGACCCCAGGGACATTGAACATGTATATGAAATATTTCTCCTCATTTTGTCAAATTTATGTGAAAAATGCGAAAATTAGAATAGAAAAAGAACAAAATCAACTTTTCGGAAAAACGCTTTGAGATGCACATCCCTTTACTACAAACTAATCTTGTGCAAAATTTCATAAAAATCGACCGAACGGTTTTGGCCCTACGCGCGTCGCACACAAACTGAAAGAAAAAAAGAAGGAAAGAAAGACAAACCCACCTTTAACTTTATTATTAGTAAAAGATTAAAGCTTATTTTCATCTTACATTTGTCAATAAGTAATTTCTCTAATAAATATGGTAATGTTCTACCTGGTCCTTAAAGTCAAATCAAAAGGTTAAATTTAGTACTAAACACTTATTATTTCTCCACCCCAATATAGTGCAGTGGACGCCGGTTAATTCAATCAGTGGCTAACTAAATGAACCCTTTTAATGACTCAAATTATCAAAAACAGAGCAAAATCCAGCTTTGGAAAATTAGCCGCTTTTCTGAATCAAAACTATTTGAAACAAAAGCGATTCATATAAGCGGCTGCCACTGTATAATTACACACAAATACGATTATTAAATTCTTGTCTGTTAAAAATTATTGTTTACAGAACTGAAATAATTTAATTACTTTCAATTATTTTGTAAACTGCACTTCATGTTTTTCACTCATTTGAAACAAAATAATAGAAAAGAAAACAAAACACATAAATAAATAAAAACATTTTGTACCTGGAAATGTGAAACCTAGGAGATGCTGATCTAATGGGCGGATTTGCATCGAACATAATTCATCAGCTAAAATTTTTGACATAGAGAATGTTCTAAAGATATTTATTATTTATTACATTATTTTAAACCAACTTTCAAACAGTTAAAATATGTTTGAAACTACAATCTTTGACGGGAATTCAAACAATTTTATCTACATACCAATAATCCTGGAAGTAATTATTTTTCATGCAAAAATTGAGAGATGCATAATTGTTTGAAACTCACCAAAAAAATATCCTCGATACAAAATTTGCGTTGGTCCAAGGATTTGGATTGTCGGCCCGCTTCTCGAACTCCATCAGTAGAAGCGAAACTTGCTTTCACTGCCAAAATTCAGACGCCGAAACAATTAAGAAAAAAATCCTCTCCGCTGATCCTCCTCCTCTTTTAAGTGGATGATAATTCGCAGAATCCTCACTTTTATAAAAGATTAGTAGTCCAACAGAAGCGAAGGCCTCTCTTGAAAATTATTGACTTGTCATAAAAGTCTGTGTCACTACAATAGCTGATAAGTAGCATAATATGTTACTGCCATCAGTCCTTATCCATGGGTGTCAACCAAGGGGTAAAAGAGTTGTAAAAAAGAACTAAGTTCCGAATGAAAACAACGGGGAGAGAATTTCGCGCTTCGTGTGCCAAGAATAGCTTCAGCGCCATCTGCTTTCTGCGCTTCGAAGTAATGGTGAAGGTTATTGGGGGATGACGCAAAACAATTCGTTTTTCAGGAATTGTAAACAGCGGCAATTATTTGAGTTCGTTGATATTTTTAATAACAGAGAGTTAGAATGAGCGTCGGATTCTGAGCGTTGATCCTTGAGATTTAATCTCTCAATACCGTTTTGAGAAAAAAAAAACATGTCGTTGGCTTCCTGCTGCTACGATGTGTGACAGGAGAAAAAAAGTTCACAGGGACATCGAGGTGATGACAAACGCACAGGATTAGTAGTTGCGAAAATTATTTCACTAAATATTTTTATTTCAATATGTTCCACCTTTAATTTTAAAAGGTAATTTGTTGTAACGTAGTTTTGAATTCGAATAACTTTTGCCAAGAATTAGCATGAAACATTTAAAAAATTTACATTCAAATTAGGCGGGGAAAATTTCAAGTTTACATTATAAAAGTAATGATTCGATAGTTTACACTGTAAACAATAAATGTTGTGTTTTTACAGAATAATACAGCTAAATTTTAAAGTAATAAACTGTAAAAATTGCTAATTTTACAGTAATAAACTGCAAAATTGCCAACTTAACAGTTGATTAACGTGTCTTTTACGGTTTTTAACTGAAATCTCTGCTGCCAGTATTATACTGTTATTTTTACAGAATAATACAGCCAAACTTTAGGGCAATAAACTGCAGAACTTGTAACTTTACAGTAAGATACTGTAAAATTGCTAGTTTTACAGTTCATTACTGCGCATTTTAGTTTTAAATTGGAACCTCGGCTGTGCCTGTATTATACTGTAAAAACAATAGTTCATTTTTGCAGTGTAGTGAATCCAAATAACAATTCTTAAAAGTTGAAATAGTTTTTTCGAGAAAAATACGCTTGATAAGCATTTTTTAAAAAATCATTTCAGAAGTTTCGATGCGAGAGTTTTTATTTTTATTGTCAAATGATCTGAGCCGGATCTATGGGTGAGCAAGTCCCCTTGCCCTGAGTGACAAATTCTCGGGGCTGCAAAATTGACCCTGTTTCTGTGTGTAGGTATTTTTAATTGTAACTCGATCTAAGAACTCGAAGAAAGGTAAGAGTAGCAGATTTAAATTTCTCTCGACTCGAAAAAAATCGAAGATTCGGAAAAATAAATGATATTTAAATAGTTAAAATATTTTGACCAGTTTAAAGTTTCTATGTAAGAAATTGTTTTACTTTGATGATTGTCAAGAGATTTTAAAGCAGTATGAAACATTTGAGGCAGTAAGAATAAAAGGATGAAATGCTTTTCTCAAAGTTTTGAGTAAATGCTGGCCAAGTTCAAACCGAAAAGTTAGGTTTTTCATTGAAAAAATCTTCTAACTCTTACTATGTTCCAGTACCTCACAGGGTTACTATTACCAACTCTTGATTAAAAAAACCTGAACACCAACACCATTGGTTTCAAAGCAGAGGTAACTTCAAAAAAAAAAAAAAAAAAAGAAGAAAAAAAAATCATTGGACAATATCAAGATTTTATGGAAGACAACTTAATATTCTCAAATACTAAATTGCGCCCAAAACCATTACATATGCTCAAAGCCCGACTAACTAAAAGTGAGGCCCAAGGCATATTTTGGAGGACTCCTTCTATGTTCTGCCTTTTTGAGTCAACAAATTTTTTTTTTTTCACGTTTTCGCAGCGGCGATACAAGTTTTTTGGGGGATCATTGTATGTAGCTCTGCAAGGCCCTATGCACTGCAAAAAAAAAGCCGTTGATTTTACAATAAAATACTGGCAGCTGAAGTACCAGTTTAGAACTGTAAACTTTTCAAAAATTAGCTGTAAAATTCACAGTAATATACTGTTTTATAAAGAACATTTATTGTAAAATTTACAGTGATAAACTGTAAAATTAGCAGTCATATACTGTCTTATAACGGAATTTTATTGTGAAATTAACAGTAATAAACTGTCAAATTAGCAGTAATATACTGTTTTATAAAGGAAATTTATTGTAAAATTTACAATGATAATCTGTAAAATTAGGCAGTGATATACTGTCTTATTATGGAATTTTACTGTGAAATGAATAGTAGTAAACTGTCAGATTAGCAGTAATATATTGTTTTATAAAGGAAATGTATTGTAAAATTTACAGTGATAAACTAAAATTAGCAGTGATATACTGTCTTATAATGGAATTTTACTGTGAAATTAACAATAGTAAATTGTAAAATTAGAAGTGATATTCCGTCTTATAAAAGAATTTTTGCTGTGAAATAAGCAATAGTAAACTGTAAAATTAGCTGTAATATGTTGTCGTACTAAGAAATTTTACTGTGAATTAAAAAATGATAAAATGCAAATTAAGCAGTGTAATACTGCCTTATGAATTAAGTGTCCGATGAAATTTACAGAAAATAACCGTAAAAGATGCAGTAATATACTGTCTTACAAATGACTTTGCCCTGTAAAATTAACCGTAACTACATATAAAGCTAGCAGTATTATACTATTTGTGTGAAATTGCCAATTATTAACCGTGAAAGCAATGTAGTAATATATTGTCTTAGGGCCATGCTCCACATCAGCGTAAAACGCGACCGAAACTGAAGGTAGAAACCGAAAATCCGGGTACTTTCCATAGGAATACCATTGAATCCATTTTACGCTTCTGCCTATTTTTTCTGCTTTACGTCGATGTGGAGCATGGCCCTTATAAATGAGTTATGCAATGCCATTAACAGCATTAAACCATAAACTTACCGGTAAACAGTGATTTTTATGTTAGAAGATTTGTTTCCAACATTGTTGCTTTTCATGGATAAACGATTTGCTTGTATAACTAAAACACTCACGAAAAAGAAATCAGTGTATTTTGTATGTTGTAGAAAATCAGACTACGTTACATAAGCAGCACTAGTCTTAAGTTTTTCGGCTGTAAAAAGAAGTTTCTTTTGGATTTGAAAAGCAAATGATAGATTTTTTACACAAAAAGATTAAATACTGATAAATATGCGTTTAATACTATTAACTTTACTTTTACACTGAAAAAGCAATGCGATGCCCATATTTTATAGTACTACTTTCACGAGAGTTAGGTTTTTTTAACTAAAAAAACTATTACTGTTATAAACTTAATGGCATGAACGCAAGACGTGGTAGTTTGCAGACGCAGGATGAGCAAGAGACATGTAGTAAAAATCGTTTTATTTGTATAAGACTCATTTTCACCATATGCTTACATTTCAGAATTTTTAAGTAATTTTTTTAACTTGATAATTTCTTTTAGAATCACTAATAGATGTTTCGTCACATGTTTTAGGTGTGTGAGAAAGTAATTGGTTGTACACTCTTATGCATAATTAACTATTCAAATGCTGTTGTAAAACTTTAAGTTGCAAGGAAAATTATCGTCCGTTACCATACAAAATCAATATGAAATCTCACTTTTGAACTATATCAGAGCGCTTAAAACCAACTTCATTTGAAATTATTTGCGTCCCTGAAGTTTAAAACGATGTTTGTGATAATTAAAATATTGATCAAAAACTGTATGGTAACGGACTTGACATTTGGTAACGGATTTGACCAGTAACGGACTTGACATTTCAACCAAAATGTCAAATTGTGGCTAGGTTGTAGAATTTAAAAATTGAGCAACAATATGCATTTTCTTAGAGTTGTATAATAAACAATATTTCGGGGTAAAAGTTGAGAAAAAGTAAAAATTAATACTAAAATCTTTGGTAACAAACTTGAAAAAGAATAAAAATACGCACCTAGAAGAAATCTTGTGCGAAACGCCGCAGCAATACTTCTGGACTCAGGAAAGCAAAATGGTACGAAATAGTTACGTTACTAGTTTGTTAAGTTAACTGAATACGTGTTACTATCTTTTGACTACAATAAATACCTTTTTTAGCTGAAATAATCTTAGGGTAACGGACTTGACAAGAACTGCAGGACAAAATATATTCATACATTTCTTAATGAAAAGAAAAATACTATTGTCAATATATATCTCCCCAAAAACAACAGTGTTGTAAAAAAATCCCCCGCCAAGAAAACCTTAAATACTCAGCCTTAAAAAGTTATGATATCGAGTTTTCCCGCCAAGTTTGTGCCAAACTACAACTAACCTGTATGTATTGTTCTTTTAAATTGTTTTCAGTCCTGCCAGGCGGGAAGTTTTTACTCATTAAGCAATCACCTCACAAGACAAAGCTTCCCGCCTGGCAGGACTGAAAACAGTTTAAAAGAACAATACATACAGGTTAGTTGTAGTTTGGCACAAACTTGGCGGGAAAACTCAATATCATAACTTTTTAAGGCTGAGTATTTAAGGTTTTCTTGGCGGGGGATTTTTTTACAACACTGTTGTTTTTGGGGAGCTATCACATGTTTTTGCATTAATATTATTTCTTTGCCTGTTTTTTTTTTTTTTTTTCTTTTTCTCTTCAAAATTTACTTTGCATATTTTTTTTTCCTTCAACATTTTTCTTGGCGGTCCGACATATGTGGTTTTCTTGGCGGCATGCATTTGGTGCAAAAGTTCAAGGATCTTCTTCAGTCTAGGATAAATTTAAAATCAATCACAATGTACCACCCGAACCGACGCAAAACAAAGCTAGTTGCTAACAATATTACAATTAAATTAAAAGTTAAAAAAAACCCCAACCCTTACTGCCGATCTCATATTAAAATGAACTAACTTGAAGATCCCTTTTAAAAGCCTTATGCAATAAAATCCATTACAAATATTTTTTTTTGTTAACAAATAGAAACTGGCAACAGATGAAATTATAAATCATTGAGTTTTATTTCCTCGTCGCCCAACAATGCCAACATAAATGCTCAGATGTTGAACAGAGCTAGTAGATAGAAATCGGACCAATTTTAAGCATTAATAACTCCGGGGTGCGATGACCCCGGGGGGTAAAGTTTGGGAAAACGTCCTCAATGTCTCATCGAGAATATTCATGCCGAAAATCAACACTAAAAACCCCCGGGGAGAAAAGATACGGAAAATAAAAACGAGGGGGGAGGGGGTGGGGGGTCGAAAAACCCCCTATGCCGAGCTTTGGGACAAAATAAATGTGGGTGCAAAAAGCAGAGCTCAATCCGAGTTACCGCCCCCGTTGAGAATCACTGGTTTAAAATGTATAGTAGCTTTATACAGTGTGTTCCAGTTTTAACCAGCAAGACCTTTTCTTTCGCAACCGTTCATCCTAGATGCATACTTTTAATTGCAAAAATCCTCAAAATGATGTTCAGAGTTGAGGTAATAAAAATTTGAAACGAAAAAAAAAAGAGGGTAAAAGTACGAAAGCTAACTTTTAATACGAACCTGTGGTCCTATACTCGGGCTGAGAATGATGTTGTCCTGATGACGATACTCGTGGTGGGTTTTCAATTTTGTCCTTTTTAAGACATTTCAGGGAACGGTATTGCCTGCCGAGAGTCATTACCCTACTTTCGCTTGAAATGAGATGGGAGTACATAAAAGAAGTCAAAATATGAAGAAAACTCAGTGTACATTTCGTTTTTAAAACAAAGCACCGACATGTTCCTTGACAGGAAAATGTTATTTGTTCACCAATTGAACACAAGTTCGGTTACTTAATTGCCCGCTCTTTATTACCCCTCTCCCCCCCCCTGCTCACAAAAATGAAACAAAACCGTTAAAGATGCAATAATTTCAAAAGAAATTCACGTATATCAATATAAATGCTTTTACCCCGTTTTTTAGAAAATTTAACAGTTTTTAAAGATATTAATAGCCGCCAACGGCGATGATTGGGCGCCTTCCATAGTACTGACGTCTTATTGTGGATTCTATGGGTTTTGCAAAAAATGACGGCATTTTTGGTTTCAAATTTTCCGAAATGTTGCCAAATGCCGCCAGGTTTGTTAACTTTTTATATCCTTTTTATTTTTATTACATAGATAATTCATCACAATCACGTGGCCATCCTCAAGGTCATGTGACACCCAACAGCCAATCAAAAGCGACCTTTTACCGGGATTCCATACATCAATACGGTTAGATTTTGATAGCGCAAACTAATTTTGGACAATTGTGCTTATAGGTTTATTTACTAAAACATTATAAAAATATGTTTGTATTTCAGCTACATTTGAATGGACCTGAGCCTGTTTCTAGTGTCTACGATCTATCAATCATGCCGTATGAATTCGGAGGAACTATGGGTCCACTGGAAAATGACAGCTACAAAGAACAATTTCGAAATTGCGTTAAGAAACTTAAAGAAGAATCTCACTGTTTTCGAAAAAAGTCTGAATTACCCCAGTGAACAATTGCTACAGTAACTCAAGGCCGGAACGACACATCGAAGTGGACCTGTGTCTCTGCTCGAGGTAAAGCAGTGTCAAGGCGACAGAACTGAAAAGGCACAGAACTGTTCAACAGAGTTTTATGTATCTTTCTAACAGAGCTTCCATCAGAAAAAAAGAAATTTTTTTGAACGATAAACAAAGAAAAATAATAAAAATATTTGCAATATGATTGATTTCTTCTTATCGTTTTTCTATTTTATTAATGTAAATAAACCCCTATTCTAGGAAAGCTCAATTTTACGTTCTGGCCTGGCAGCCACGGACGCTTCCATCTGAAAAAGGGGAGACAGGTTTAGGATGCGCACTACCCGATGCCTTCAGCTTTTGTTCGCTTGCTACTTCCTCGTTGCTTTTCCCCCCTATTTCGAGGAAGTCCGAAGAGATTTGGCGCGTGCGCAGATACGGCGGACGTCGCGCGAAAAAATTTTAGACAGTAGTTTTTCAGATAAACCTATTTTTCTGAATAGGGAAGTTTTAGATTTTTTAATTTTATTTTAAAATGAGAGGTGTGGAAAGAGAGGTTTTGAGGGTCATCACCCTACTCCCAGTGTACTGTAGTGGTTCCCAGACAAGTAAAAGAGTTCCGTTTCTGGGCTAAATATTTATTATGTATATTTACAATACATATTTACAAACGTACAAACGATTCTAAACGTAAGCTTTTAGCTCTTTCGCCTTGAGCGCGAGGCCCAGTCACTGACGTGACTATTGCAGGGAAATCGCTTCCCTCACAAATCCGGGTTTTCCTGTCTCCTGACGGAGACCCCAGAACACAACCTAACAGTCTGACATCAAGTCAAGCTCTCCCCGAAGTCGTTGGACAAGCTGACCAGCCACTTGGCCACCGTGAGAAAAAAATACCTTTTCCCACGGTCAGCATAAAGGTCTGGCGTCCAGATGTCGCCTTATCTATTGACACAGCCGTGGGAGCCAGCTCCGGAATGTGAGATTCCCAGGCTGAAAAGAAGACCCTACGTTACAGCTCTCCTCCTCCCCCAGCAGAGAATTTTTCATACAGGAAAAATTCTTCAATAACACTTGAAAATGGAGTTCAACCAGTCAAATTTTCAGAGGCAGCAATTTAACTACATTAGCTTAGCATGTCGTTAAGCAACTTTTAGAACCTGCCCCTACCGAAAATTATGCATTAAAGAAAACATTTAGAACACACTTTAAAAAACTTTAAGCACTTTAAAACTTTAAACATGTTAAAAAAAATTAGCTTAAGAAATATTTACAAAAAACTTTACCAGTATGCAATTTTTTATTTACACCCTGCTTAAACTGTCAGCGTTCTGATGGTTCTTTCCAGAGCGGTGAATGATCTTAAAATTATATGGTTGCAAAGCCAACGCCCATCTCATCAGGCGTGCATTTGTACTAGCATTTGTTTTTAACCAAGTCAATGGATTATGATCAGTTATTATGGTAAAATCTTGACCTTCAATATAACAGTTCAGTTTTTTAATAGCAAATATGATGCTAGCACACTCCTTCTCCGTAGTACAATATTTCTTCTCACTTTCTGAAAATTTTTTGCTTAAATAAAGAACTGGGTGTTCTTCGTTATTTTCATCTTTTTGTGAAAGAACGACCCCCATCCCAGTGTCTGAAGCATCAGTCTGAACCAAAAATTCTTTACTGAAATTGGGAGCATGCAAAACTGGATTCCCAATCAATTTTTCTTTTAATTCATTGAAGGCGCGCGTGCACTCATCCGACCAAATTATACTCCCTTTTCGTTGTTTCCCTTTTAGAGCATCCGTAAGTGGAGCAGTAATTACCGAAAACTTGGGTATATAGTGTGAATAATAGCCAGTTAATCCTAAAAAGGCGCGTAATTGCGTTTTTGAAGTGGGCTGGGGATAATCAACTATAGTTTTGATTTTAGCTTCGGCTGGAGTCCGGATACCATTTCCTACTTCATGTCCTAGATACATAACACGGTTCTGGGCAAAGCGACATTTAGAGGGTTTTATGGTAAGCTGCGCCTGTGCAATTTTTTCTAAAACGCAATTTAGGTGCTTTAAATGATTCTCCCAGTCATTTGAAAATATAGCGATATCATCTAAGTACGGCACTGCGAACTCTTCGCAACCTTTCAACAGCCTGCCCATCAATTTTGAGAATATAAACGGGGCGTTTTTAAGGCCGAACGGTAATCTTAAAGGCCTATAAGTACCAAAAGGCGTCACAAAAGCAGCTAATCTCTGGGCATTCGGACTTAACGGAATTTGCCAATACCCCTTTGCTAGATCCAATATAGTAATGTATTTAGCCGCCGCTACAGTTTCTACTCTTTCTTCAATGTTAGGTAAAGGAAAAAATTCTGTTCTAGTGATCAGATTTAAACGTCTATAATCAATACAAGGCCGTGGGTCTTTATTTGGAGCCTCAACCAGAATCATAGGAGAATAGTAATCTGATTCACCCTCTTCAATAATTTTTAGATCCAACATTTTCTGAATTTCTAATTTTAAGATATCATTTCGCCTCTTAGACATTCTGTATGATTTGGAACGCACAGGTTCATCATTCGTTAACAAAATGTCATGCGTAACCCAATTCGTCTTTCCTGGCTCGTAAGAAAAAAGTTTCCTGTGAGCCCTTAGTACATTATTTAATTGATCAATTTGCATGTTGTTCAGCCTTTCTCCTAAATTACTATCCCGTATGATTTCCTCGAAATCGTAGATATTTGGATTAGAATCAATGAAAGGAACTTCTATATCTTCGGATTTGTGATAATCTATCTCTTCATCTATGACGAAATTAATTGACTCAGGTCTTTTATAATAAGGTTTTAGCATATTTACATGATATATTTGTGATTGCTCTCTTTTCCCTGGGAGCTTAACTATGTAGTTAGTTTCGGACAACTGACTTTCAATCGTTCCCGGGCCAACCCATTGAACAGATAACTTATTTGGTCTTGAAGTAGCTAAAACCAAAACCAAATCTCCCGCCTTAAACTGCCTTTTTACTGCATTTTTATCATACCAACGCTTTCTTTTGGTTTGCTGATCTTGCAAACGTTCCGCAGCTAAGTCTTGGCACCTTTTCAACCGGTTAATCAAATTTAACACATACTCGGTAACAGGGAGGTCTTCCTCATCTGGGTTAACCCAATGTTCATAAATAAGAGTTTCTGGTGTACGAAGGTTTTTCCCATGTACAAGTTCCGAGGGGCTGAAACCGGTACTATCATGTGTTATAGTTCGTAAAGCAAATAGAGCAGCGGGGAGATTTTCCTCCCAATCTGCTCCGGATTCGAAACATAAAACTCTCAATAACCTTTTGATGGTCCGATGGAATCTTTCCACTGGGTTCGACTCGGGGTGGTATATGGAACTGTGACTCACCCTGATACCGAATTTCTCAAAAAATTCTGTAGTCAAATTACTGGTGAAGGCTTTACCCTGATCGCACTGCACCTCTTTCGGAAACCCCATTCTACTGAAGATATTAAACAAAGCAGTTGTCACGGAGAAAGAACTGCTATCAGGAACAGGAATTGCTTCGGGGTATTTCGAAGACATGCAAATAGCAGTAAGTAAGTATTTATTGCCATTTGAAGAATCAATTAAAGGCCCTACCAGATCCACGTTTAGTTTAGAAAATATTTCCTTAATTATCGGTACGATTTTTAGCGGAGCTTTTTTCTTTTCTCCCGACTTACCGGCACGTTGGCAAGGATCACAAGAGCGGACAAACATATCCACCTCCTTGAAACAATTTGGCCAGAAAAAATGTCTCAGTAGCCTGTCCTTGGTTTTCGTAACTCCCAAATGAGCTGTAGTATTTTCGTGACTTAACTTCAAAATTTCATTTCTATAATTTACAGGAACAACCAATTGGTACCTTTTATTCCCTAAGTGATCTTCGGAGACTCGAAAGAGCAAGCCCTCTCGTTTTAAATACCCTTTCCTTTCTTCTTCTAGTTCCCGTTCCACCAGCTTTCTTATCTCTTTTAAAGTACTACATTCACTTTGCGCTTTAAGTAAATCCTCCCTTTCTACTTTCAAGAGCGAAACTGGACAATTGACCTCGTCCCTAACAATAGGAGGAATCTGCAGGTGGTCTTCGTTTTCCCCTTCTGAATTCGCTCTGAAGGCGGGTTCCTTTCCTAACGGTTCTACCTGTTTTATTAAACCCTCGTTCTTCTTCGTTCGACTCCGAGTCACTACAGAATTGATTGAATGATGTAATTTCCCCTCTTCGATTAATTCTGCTGTTCGATTTCCCAGTAAATAATGTCCTTGATCGAGTCTGGCATCCATTACCGCAGCATTTGTAATGACATTTCCGAATTCCTCGCTCTCAATTTCTATTCGGGCTAACGGCAGACATTTGGCCGAAAAATCTAAAGGCTGTCTAACCCATACTGTCTCCCCCGTCAATTGGTCCATATTAATATGATTAAAACTAACAAGATCCAAAGTGGCTCCCGAGTCACGCAAAATGGTCATAACTTTACCGTTTACCTTAGCCCTGCTCATATACGGAGCAAGAAATCTTTCTGCCGGAGTGCTTCCGATCTGATTAATTCCCTCAGCATCCCTATCTCTTAACAATTGAGGACATTGAGCACGAAAATGACCTTCCTTTTTACACAAATAACATTTCTGTTCACGACGCTTTTCAAAATGGTCCCATTTAGGATACTTTTCACTACCTCTTTCATGATTTTTAGTAAGTTTCCCAGATTTTTCAGCCCCTTCAGAGCCCCTAGAAAGTTCTGATGATTTCTTATCCTGCGGCTCTTTTTTCCCAATTTTATCACTGCTGGAAGTCTTTTTAATGTGTTTGCGGTTAGATTCATACTCATCAAGTTTTTTTGCTAGTTCATTTGAGGAAATTAGTTTGCCCCATTCATCAATGAAATGCTCCCTCACCTCGTTTGGGACTCTCCGTTTCATTTGATCAGTTAACACAAGATCCTTCAAGGTGTCAAAGTCTGAAACTTCGAGACCTTGCAACCAACCCTCCAAGTAACTGTTTAATTCGAAAACATAATCTTTCCAGAGCGAGCCAGCTCGTCTCTGGTGTTGGACGAATTTTAGTCTGAAGGTTTCAGGGTTTAATTTGAACCTCTCCAACAAAATGCTTTTTACAAAGTCATAGTCGTCGGATTTCTCTTCGGGCTCTTTTAGAATAATTTCTACAATATCCAATGGCAGAAGTGCCATTAAATTGGACACCCAATCCTCCCTATCAATTTCCGCTTTTCGTGCCTGCCTCTCAAACATAACTAGGTACAAAGCTATGTCCGAATTTCCCGGATCATATCTTTGCATCATACTTAGAATAGACCGAGTAGGCTTTCGCGCTAAATTTTCAGAGGATCCTGACCTACTAGCAGATGCATTAGTCAATCTGAGGCGTTCCAGCTCAAAAGCCTGAAACTCTTGTTGTTTCCTAGCCTCGATGTCTAACTTCTGAGCCTCAATTTCTAACTTCCTTGCCTCAATTTCTGCCCTTTCGTTTTCTAATTTTCTTTTGGCCTCCTCCCGTGCATTATTTTCTTCTTCAACGCGCGACGCAACGATACCTGAGTGCACCTCTTTAACAAATTCCTCATCGTAATCGTCAGATTGCGTTATTAGTTTCTTTAACTCTACCAAAGTAAAATTTTCACTAACACTAATTCCTAACTCTTTGGCCAAACTAATCAGGTCACATTTTTTTCCTTTTCCCAAATATGCCATTATTTCTACTACTATTCAATAGCATGCATATAGCTAAAAGTAACAGTTTCAAAACAAGAAACTTTTGAATTGCAAAGCCAAATAAAATTAGCATTTACTCTCTGAAAGAACCATATTTAAATAATGCATGTCTACAATTCATTTACCTCTGAATCATGCATCACAAAATACATTTCGAATCAATAATTTAAAAAAATTGTAACCCCCATAAAATATAAATAAAATATGTATGCAATGAAATTAATGTTCAAAACTTTACTCATAGAAAACCAAAACCTCGCTTAATGCGCTAATTTAAAACAAAATTACTAGAAAACTAAATTTTGCTGCCTCCAAAATATGAAAGGTATAAACTCACCCAGCTGTGGTCTATTTCTTTTTTTTAATCCAATACACCCGCGGAAAACGCGTAATCCAAAGTTCGGAATAGTTCGATTGTCACTATTCTTTCCTTAGTCCACTACACACGCGGAACACGCGTAATCCTGAGTCCAAAACAGAAGAAGAGTCCGAACTTTCACTATTCTTTGCATGGGCGCACGAAGAAAGTACACAAATGTCGCATATAGCGCTTCACTTGCTTCTCATTCTTCGGAGAGGAGTGGGAGTTTCCTCAGTTCCATCAAAACTGTCAGGGTCTGTCTCGAACTAGGCTCCCCGCAGCACTTGTAAAAGCCACACAGAAAAGCGATCGCGATCCCAAGGGACGGTATCAGAGAAGGTGATTTCAGCACAGCAACAAAACAACTAACTCGCAGCAGCAGCAGAACAAATAATGCAAGTTCTTTTCGCGAAGTCTGAATCTATCTCGTCGGTGGTGCCTCCAGTTGTACTGTAGTGGTTCCCAGACAAGTAAAAGAGTTCCGTTTCTGGGCTAAATATTTATTATGTATATTTACAATACATATTTACAAACGTACAAACGATTCTAAACGTAAGCTTTTAGCTCTTTCGCCTTGAGCGCGAGGCCCAGTCACTGACGTGACTATTGCAGGGAAATCGCTTCCCTCACAAATCCGGGTTTTCCTGTCTCCTGACGGAGACCCCAGAACACAACCTAACAGTCTGACATCAAGTCAAGCTCTCCCCGAAGTCGTTGGACAAGCTGACCAGCCACTTGGCCACCGTGAGAAAAAAATACCTTTTCCCACGGTCAGCATAAAGGTCTGGCGTCCAGATGTCGCCTTATCTATTGACACAGCCGTGGGAGCCAGCTCCGGAATGTGAGATTCCCAGGCTGAAAAGAAGACCCTACGTTACACCAGAACAATTGGTTTCAGCTAACGCATACTACCAAATTTAATACAAAAGTTTATACCCATGTAAGGGGCTGGCCACATTGTCTACAGTTCAATCCCGGACTATCTAGACTAGATGTAACCAAAAAATAGAGTCATTTGGCTTCGTCAATCACGTATTTGGCTTGGATAAGAAGAAATTGGGGAAAACAGACGGTGAATGCGAATCCTATTGGTTAACTTTTTTTCTCTACCGGAGGAAATCCCCGACTGCTATACTTGCTTGCAACTTAAGTTGACCCCAACGTCGCTACGCGCGGAAGAAAAAGCGAGTTAACAGAAACCTTCTTGGCGAATCAGAAGAGACCGCCAACTGTGTGTGAACTCTTATTGGCTGGCGAGTCGATTCAAATGGCTGTACGCTTCCGCGCTACTCCGCTCGTAGAATTGAAAATATTGAAAGAATTACGAATATTATGACAAAAAAAGACCACATAGGCATAGATGAAACACTCTAATCCGATTTCTAAAAGGAAGGATCTCATTTCATCCAAAATTCGGACACCGCGCAAGGAACTACTTCCTTTGCTTGGTCTCAGCATTTTTCTTCATAGTCAAGAAAGGTTGCAGTCGAGTGTAGTGAGGAGGCTCCGGGATCGAATCCCAGCTCTGACACGGATGTCCTTTCTTTGCGTGAGCACGTTGTTGTGCTGAGAATGGTATCCATATATAGGTGTGGTCCCGGGTTCGAATCCTGGCCTGGGCATGGATGTGCTTTCTTTCTCCTGTCCTTGTCCCTTCTTTGTGTGAAAGGTTGCCTACCCTATAAATGGGTCCCTATGGCATGTGTGTACTGTGGAAGTCGGACTTCACACCAATGACGGTACATGTGGAAAAGGGAAGCAGCGCACCCCAAATTGCCATTCTGTACTACACTGCCACGTTTCTTGACAAAAACATCGTGACGTTAGCCTATGAAAAACGAGCTAGATAAAACGTCACAGCCTACTTGGCGAATAAGAGGAGATCGCTGACTGCTTGTGAGCTCTTATCGGCTCCGCCCGTAGTGACGTTCAGTGTCGAGTTAAGTTGCTGTTTAGTTTAGATGGCACAAGACAACAAAAACAATTCCCATGTAATGACTGTTATGATCAAACGTTGACCCTTCTGAAGGTAAATTCTGGCTACTCTGGTGCCTAGTGTAAAGTTGAAGATCTCGAGAATCTTCTCAGAACTACAAAAAGTGCACACGTAGTGAATTAACATTGTGAAAAACTTTATTGTGATATAGGCCAAAATGATTAAAAAAAAAAAAATATGTTTAAATCTGAAGTAATTACTTTTCTTTCCCTAAAATGAATTTTCTTCATTAGTGCAAGACTTTATAGACACTCTTATTATAATATGGTGGTGACGAAATTGCTCCACCATTTTACTCATGCTATTGAATCAATTGGATAATAGCCATGATAAGGTTTGTTTGCTGTTACCTACATCTAATGGAATAAACACTATTTAAATAGTTTTAGTTTCCTTATTACTTTAGTTTCTATAGGAAAATATTTTCCCTTACTTACCTCATCTATGATTTTCCTATCAAAGGCAGTGAACCTCAATTGCTGCAAGTTAAACTGCGTGACAGTGCTGTAAAGAGAATTAAAATGATGTGCCGCAGACGTGAATTTTTCTATTAAGATAGATATCAGATGATAAAGGTAGAATTGCTCTCCCATTACTAGCAAAAAAAAAATGTTTCAACAAAATCATTTCATTTTAAATAACAATAATTTATTTTTTGACATTTTTAGTTTGATATTTAAAGGAAAGATTTAAGAAACACAAACATATATGTGCTTTTTGAACATTAGAACAACGAAGAGTGCAGTCAATATCAGCACATGAATATAATTTATAAATACAGTCGGCCCCGCTTAATCGAATACCGTTGGTTCCAAGAAATATTAGTCGATTAAGCGGGGAAATTTTCCTTAGCTTTCCAGATGGACTACATTTGTCTTAAAACATAATAATAATAAATTAATAGCTACATAAAAGATCTAATTAATATTATTGGTAAAACGATTTTGAAATTCACTAACCAAACAACAAAATAGAATAATCATTTAGGTTTTACGTTATAAGTATATAAAAAAATTGTAGAAGAGTAACTTAGGTCTTGGATTATAAAATGTTTGCTTAAACACCTTTTTTCGTTATATTATTTGTTGAAAAATTTAACATTGGTAAGGTGTTGACGGAATTATAAAACGATGATATTATAACAAATATTTATGCAAATAATTGCTGTAACTAAATTTATCGAACTTTTTTTCAGCAAAAATTGTTGCAAAAGTTGATCAATTTTATTCGATTATCCGGGGAAATTATTCGATTAAGCGGGGAAACTTAACATTGCGTCTATGGGGAAATATTCAGTTCCTGAAGGTTTTATTCGTAAAAGCGGGGTATTTGTTTATCCGTTACCTGATTAAGCGGGGACGACAGTATTAAAATAAACAAATGTTTCATGTTTGTGAGATTATCTCAATTGTATTTTGGGTGCAGATTACCAGCAAACAAGGGATAGAAAAAAATAAGAAAAATACTGACTAAATTGATTACCCTAGAAGACTTAAACTCAGGACACTTTTTTTTTCTTTGAAGGTTTCATCATTTATCACCGTATAATGAATCGTAAGATTTATTTATTTCACTTAATTACTAAGCAATAGCTAATGTTACAATTACAATAGCATAATATAATTTTAAAATATCAAATTAATATGTAATAATCAATGTCAAATAATGAATTTCAATCGGTTTTAAGGTAAAACGAAATCATATTTCGTTGCAGAAGCTAATTATCTGAATAAGTCAAAATTTATTTGAAAACAATTTTTGTTTATTGTTTGCGTAAAAAAATAAATTAAATAAGGGTAATATTCACACGAAATGAATGCAATATATATTAGAGAAGTTCTAAATAAATGAAGTGAAATAAATAAATCCAAGAATTCATTATAAAATGTTAAATGATGAAATCTTCATAAAATGGAAAAGTGTCCAAAATTAAGTCCATTAGCGTAGATTTAGAAAAAGTCTTAAAAGAGTTCGAAAAAACAAAAGCCCGAGAAAAAAAGTTTTTGTACAAATTATAGCGAACAAAATTTTTCATTTCACTATTTTTGCACCATTTTAGCTATTTTTCTAGTTATGGAATCATTTCATTGTAGTTGAATGTTGCGGACTCTACATTTGGCAAAGTTTGGACCCCTGGAGTAGTGGTAGGTACGGGGACCCTGGAGTGTGAAGTCAAAGTTTGGACCTCAATTTTTATTACCTCAAGATATTTAAATTAATTTCTATTTGGCAGTACAGAGGGCTTACTGTCCTACCAATGCACAAACTCAATATAAGTTAAAGTGGTAGTTATAAACATTAAATTAAATGAGGTTATGAGAAAAAGAAATCATATTGTGGACTCTACATGTGAAAATTTAAAAAATAAGTATAAATACAATAAAAAGTATGTATGAGTACAATAAAAAGTAAATCAAATTCGAGATCAATTTCTCCTAAATCTCTTTATTATATATGATCAATATCTGTATTTTCAAACACTAATGCACTAATAAATATGTAAAAATTTTATTTCTCAGATGTAAAATTAGTATTTTTAGCGAAAAGACTTCCTACGCACAGTGCAATGCTTTATGTTGCGAACCTTTGCAATTTGTCTCAATTGACTTATGACGTAAACACTTAGACGCAAAAATATTTTAGAAGCAAAGAAAATAATTAATGGTTTTCGATTCGTGAAAAAAATTATGTGAGACATTCATTCGTTTCTTTGGCCAAGAAAAAAATTCTTGCTGAGTCCACGGGAGCTGCATTGTCAGGAAATTTCCTTAGGTATCTTGTGGTTCTACTTGCTTCAAAAGTTTGTTATCTTAAAAATGTCTGAAACTTGTAGCTCTCATTGGTTGAAAAAAAAGTTTATGTCAAACGAGTTGTTTAAATCTTTATTGGCATACATTAGATACGATCTCACACACTCCAGGATCCCCCGTACCTACCACAACTCGTGGTTTAACCGGGATAGGGCCCTGAAGAGCGCTCTGTTCTTTTTGACCCAGAACCGAGGGTCGAGCAAACCCTTGGCTCAGCACCGCCAGAGGTATCGTTTCACTTTGTGACCACGACATTTGTAACGTCCCCCAGCCACCATTAATCAAGACAGTGGATCCGGTCCAAAGATCCACCGGATCCGTCGGATCGTCCCTCCGGTCACGAATCGGGCTACCACGGCCCACCTTAGATAAGATCGAGAAGCTTTGGTTGTATCCGCCTATACCGTTTTGCACCACTCTGTCCATAATAACTTAATTTGCCTGAAGTATGAGAAAAGTGATATTAAAATTAAATTGATAAATTTGGTAATAAACGTGATTAAAATTAGTGGGAGGGGACGAGGTATTTGTACTATGTAGTTATGTTTCATATATAATTTGAGGTTCATTATGACTTGGGGGGTTCTGGGCCCGTGTTCCGAATACTTTCCCATTAATTAGTTTTTGCGTGTGTCTTTCATTTCATAAATAACTAAAAATTGCGAAAATATACCATCAATCAATCCATCCATATATTTGAAAAAAGGCCAACAATGTAACATTGTTGATGCTTTTCACCAACAATTCAAAACTCGGTTCATCGGCTGTTTGTTTGTTGCAACAATGTTTGGCTTCCACAACAGTGAAACAAAAATTCAACTCGTCACTTCGAGTGGATGCGATAACTTTATGGTTTGAATTCCAACTCATGTGATTAAAATTTTGAATTTTTCTGAGATATTTGAAGAAAATTTGCAATATATTGTGAGTATAAACTTCTCCTTGTTCTACACAATGCTGTGAGACTGTTTTAGTTTGTAATTAGCATATATTTAAACATTTACATAGAAGTAACATTCTAAGTATCTAGTTAGTGATTTTAGGTTCACATAAAGGCCCTCGGGCAATATAAATCAGTACATTGTTATCAAATAGTTCAAACTTTATTTTCTGTTAATATGTCAATGATCTCCAATGGGGAGAATTTAATATTTCAAACTTGTTAAAGTGAAAAAACTACTTACGTGACTATGTGGTGTAATTCAACACAATGCATATAGAACGACTTTTTCAGCTTTATTTTAGAATTGGTGTAACCCGCTGAGGCGTTGCCCATGGTTAAACTATATAAGAAACCATTCGCACATCCTTTATCGCTGCTATCACTATCGAAATAACGAAATCAATGCTTTTTGCAAGCGAAAAGCTTTAATTTACTCTGAAGAACTACATTATTTGCTGTAGTCCCTTTTGAAGAAAAAGAGAGAGAAAGTTAATAAATACAAGTTTCAAGTGATTTGCAGCTTGACGATTGTTAGCGGAATCACAGATTTTAGGCCACAGTTCAATTTGTCTTACAATAACGTTTTAGAGCTAGTTGCTCACTGTATGTTTGAGTTATTGTGATGAAAATAGTTTCATCTTCTAGTGATATTTTCGTTACTTTAAAAAACTTGCTCCTAACTCTTACATAAAATTTGGAAAATTCTTTTTGTACCTCGCCTCGCGTTTTCTTCTACGCTAAAATACTTCATTTTCAGATTTTGAATTTGCAAGTAAATTCATAATGACCCAAACAGGGTCTTAACAAAAGAGCTCCGTAGTTTTAAAAAATCACATCGAGTTAATGGTATGATTCAGGTTGGGTCAGTTATTTCCGAAGAAACCAGTAGCTGATATAAAGTTCATGTTCACCGGTTTCAGGTTGTTCTTTTCAGCTTTAATTCTTAAATTCTTAAATTGTGATGTCTACTGTGACTTGCCTGAGATGGCTCCTATCTTGAATTTTCTAACCGAGAAAACAAGATTCCTGACACATATCCCCCCCCCCCCCATAAATATTAATGCAATCAAATCCTGGCATCTCACCAAGGAATCACAGGAATAGCACCATAATGTTGAAAAAAAAAAGATAGCAATCAAAAGAGCATCTTGAGTCATAACTTTGACGCAAAAAGTATTTGCTCTCCAGTAGCTGTTTTTGCAAAAATGAACTATGATATTTATTTATAGCTATTTTGGCGCGAAACATTTTATGTTACCAAAATTACTAATTTTAATTTTATATTATTATCTTTACTATAATTAAATTTTTAGCATATAAATTTATATCTTAACCTGTAGTGTAAACCTGCGACTTCAATATATATATTTGCATTGCAGTAATTTTAAGTTGTGATCCTTTGAATTAACCTCCACCTTAACATCATTATAAATGTTTTATACAAATTAACACTCTTTATATACATTTTAAGGGCCTTAGTTTTGGCCTAATTGTTTTGTTTTTACCAATGCATAGTAATTAATGCTTTTAAACTAAAGTGGTGTTCTATGCTTCTTTTTACATTTATTTTATCCGTAAAATGGATTGAATATAAATGACTCATAAGAATTGTATCTTTTATAGGACAATGATTGTTATACGTAAATCTTCGGGTATCTACGGGATGACCCTGAAACCTTCCTTCGACGAAAATCGCAGGTAAGTCAAAATAAATAAATGAATTCATTAATATTGTGGCTAATACTGCATGTCCATTATAGCATGGCTCTGATAAAACCATATTTGGCTGTCAAATTCTTGGTAGGTTGGTTTTATTGGGCTTAGCCCTCATAGCCAATACTGCGCCAAACTATTAGAAAAAGTCTAAAATAGTATTAGAAAGGAAAATTGCTACAGGAGTAAAAGGCATAAGAATTTTGAATACTTTTGCCGAAATGAAAACAGGAACGAATTTTTAAATTTTGGAAAAAGAACCAAAAGAATAAATTGAGAAATAATTTTGAGAAACATTAAAATCAAAAAAAAAACAAAGACGAGACGAAAACAAGGACACAAAAAAAATACACATAATTGAATGAAAAAATCCTATCTCCTGAAGGAAAGGGAACAATTTAGGATGAGGTGTGTCCACGTAGTAGTCAAACTCTTGCAATTAACCCACGGACGGTTCTGGACGCCTTATCACGTCCATTTGACATGTAATTCTGGAACTGCTGGACCGCCGGGGGGTTAAAGAACAAACAGGTAATTTAAAGTAAAAACAAGATTTTTTTTTCAATGCACATTTTATTACAAAGTTTTTATACGTTAGACGTGAAATTTAAAGTCTTTGAGATGGGACTATCTTTAGTATTAGGAGGGGTTCCTGAAGGCTCAAAATATCGATTTTAGGGAATTTTCTTAAGATAAAAAAAAGCTAGTCCAGTGAATTTTTAAGATTATTTCATTACATGTCCGAACATGGGAGGAAACTTTTTATAGAGAAAAATATTCACCTGCAACCGATTTTTAGGCACATTCGTGCAACTGCTGTTTTCAATCGGCGGGACAGACAGAAATCGTCGTTTTCATATGAAACAAAAAAGCCGAACCTCATTTTAATTTTCATATCTTTTTCTACTTTGTGAACTAAAAGCATTCCGAAAAAAAAATCTTAGCAATCTTTTTAGTAAGTTGAAATGAGTTTTTTTTTTTTTTTTTTTACAAAAAGCACTTTTTTCCAAACCAGAGAAACATTCAATTCAATGCAAAGGCAGAACCAAGGACGGATACAAGGGAGGGGCGATGGGAGCAATCGCCCCTCCCGTAATAGACTCACCATTGGTACATTTTCAACATTTAAGTTCAAAAAAGGCATTTTTTGACTATCTTTTACGCTAGCACGTGTGAGGTTCAGGGCTCTCCTGAGGATGCATTTTGCAATTGAAGTCTGAAACATGTGAGGTCAACATTTGTAAACCGAGATATGTAGTAAAGGATACGTAATAAAATCAATCGCCCCTCCCTCAAAACACTTCTAGATCAGCCCTTGGGCAGAACTACATGAAATACACCACCCGGTGGTGAGCTATTTTGACAATAGCAACTAGTTGGTTTGGCACTCTTAGCTTCTATAAGAGGATTTCTGCCTCCAGTTCGGTTACTGTCTAAGCCCGATTGATGCTTCCTAATGCAGATGAAACTGCAGTATTTGGAAGACATGACTGAACTGGCGGTGTATTTCATATAATCATTTTTTATTAGTTTCAAAAAATTAAAATAATTTTATTCATACTTGTACTTAAATCTGTCTTTTTTCTTCCACATTGTTTTTAGCTTCAACGGGTTGAAAGTCACCCACATTATTCCTGGATCTGCTGCAGAAAATAAACTTGTGGTTGGAGACGTCATTGTCCAAGTGAATTTCACTATCCTCCGCCACATGAGCATTGACTTTGCTCTCAAACATTTATGGCTGGAATCCAAGAAGGATAAACTAATCCTGGAATTTTTGATAAAACGTTGTCATCCCGAAGACTCCTTCGATCACAAAAATATGATTATGGAGGATATAAAAACTCTTATGAAGGACATTGTTCGCTTTGCGGATTTGGACAACCAATTTGTACAAAGGATGAACGAATTAACTACTGGAGAAAATCTGCACTCCATTGATGTTAAAACTGTTTCAAAACGTAAATCGTTCAAATCAAGAATTTCGGCAGCGATTAACAGGTAAGTTTGATTTCTTTCTTTAGACCATAGCTGCAAAATTATTTTGATGTGACAGTAAAACTAATTAAGTAATATTACTTTCACTCCTTTCACCCATACTTCGATACGTTTCAAATATTCTCTCGCGGTAGTTATTAACATCAAATGAACCAGATCTTAGCTTTGCACAGGTTTTTGACTTAATATCTACAGGCCCGTCATTTAGGAAGTTAGGGAGGTCAATTGCCCCTCCCTCCCGGCTTTGGGAAATCAATGTATTTGCATGTAAATTAGGGAAATTTTGCTGTTTCTTGGAGTGATTTACATTGAGTACAGACCTCCCCCCACCCCCCGGAAAATTTGAAATAACGAGCCTGCTACAGAACATTTTCAAACAGGAGTTTTAAAAAAATGTACAAAATCCCGTGTGTCTATAAGAGGGGTCTCAGTGCTCAAATGGTCGGAGCTGTCGCTTTGTTGTCGTGAGGTGGCGGGATTTTCAACCTACCTATCTCAAAATGAAATGGAATATTTCCGATTCCAGTTTACCCGCCAACTCTCCGAGGTTAAGCTATAATACAAAACTCTGTTCATGAAAAAGATAAACCGAAAGTAAACAAACATGTTGCCTGCAGGTTTGCCCCTGCCAGTTTTGGCGATTGTATCTGAAAACCCATAGCATTCACATTCGCCGTCTAGTTGGCGCAAATTCACTCTTGTGTAAGCCAAACGCGTGAGTAACGTTGCCGAATGGCGCATTTCCTTGCTTACATCTAATATACAGCGCGTCTCGAAATGATAGGTCCACCCTTATTTTTCTAAATTTCGACTGTTAATTAAGAATAAGAATCACTTTTCTTGCTCGTGATTATATATCTGTAATTGTTATAACTATGTTTGATGAAATTTCTTAAAAATAAATCATTTCTTCTTATTTGATGCAAATTTTCATTTTCAGACCGTTTCAAAAAGATAGGTCCACCTTCAGAAATATTGCCCCAACCACATAAATTTCCAAAAATTTGCATAAGTATCGTTGCCTAGTATTGCTACGGGATTATGCTTGCTGCTGTGGAGGTATTTAAACAGATTTGAGCAGCACTTTGTAGTTAAACAAAACGGGTTGTCATTGCAGTCTTTCGCTGGTTGAACAGGGGAAAATTGATGCATTTAAACAGTCTAGAAAATCGAATAGAGAAATAGGTAAGCTTTTAAACAGATCGCAAAGTGTTGCAAACAATTTTTTGCTATTTAGAAATGCTTATAGCAGTAAAAAATCATCTGACCGCCCATTAAAAGTGACATCCCGACAAGGAAGCACTATCGTAAGGGACCTAAAAACTGGAAATAATGGGCATATCCACTTTGGCCACACAACTAAACCCTTCAGTATCAAAATCTACTGTCCACAGAGCGGTAAAGAAGTTTGGCAGTTTAGTTTACTTGAAGAGAAAAGCGGCTCCGAAATTGACTAAAAAGCACAAAGAAAAGAGATTGAAATTTGCGCAGGAAGTGATGTCCTGGAAACAAGATAGGCATCGTGTGATATTCAGTGATAAAAAGGAATTAAACCTGGATGGTCCAGATGGTTGGCATTATTACTGGCACGATCTGCGTAACGATAGACAGATATTCTCGAAGAGGCAAGCTGATGGTGGTTCCGTTATGGCTTGTGCCCGATTCAGAGGGACAGGAAAAACTGATATAGCATTTGTAGACAATGGTTTGAATGCTGCTGGCTATAACACGCTGTTTGAACAATATTTTATTCCACAATCAGAACCTATTGGGGGCCCATTCCTCTTGTTCCAACCAGACAATGCTCCTCTGAACTCAGCAAAGTCCACTTTTGAATGATTTCTGGATAATGTTGTACATATTATCTATTATCCACCTTACAGCCCCGACTTGAATCCAGTAGAAAACATGTGGGGTATACTCGCAGTGAGCGGTGTAAGCAGGCGGAAGACAGTACAGCAGTACTGCAGACTTAAAAAGGGCTATTTCCTCCGAATGGTCAAAAATCGGGACAAATTGTTTGCACAGACTTGTAGAAACCATGCCAAATATGATTTATGAGCTTATTCAGAAAAAAAATCAGAAACATTTCTTATTAATTCAACATTTATTTGATGCTTGGTTCAGTGGACCTATCTTTTTGAAACAGCTGTTTCATCTAATTTTAGTTTTCCTCATTATTCCTATTATTTGTAAATTATTTATGAGCTATTTTACATTGAATGAAGTAATGTAGTTTATAAAATAGTACTTTGTACACAATACAACCTTTTTTTTACCAGCATAACTTTCGTTTTTACTGGTGGACCTATCATTTCGAAACGCACTGTATATTTCTCGTGAACACGGTATAAGTCACCGGTAAAATACTCACCCCAAAAAATATTACTCCCTTAAAACATTGCTTCATAGAACATTTTATGTTATTTTAACCACATTTCAGCGAAATTACATGAAAGTTTCTTTGTTTCTTTTCAGATTTACTGCTACTCGTAAAAAATCCAAATAGATTGATGATTCGTTGGAAAAGAATCTGATGACGGCTAAGATCTTAGAACGTCTGAAAAGAGCTGGTCGAATAAGATCTGTGATCAGCTCGGGGGGTCGCAAAAGAGTTAAGATCTGGGATGGAGGGGCGGCCCCCTGGGGAGTTCTGCCGCGCTAAGCACAGTAGTCGTATCTGCAGTCGAGCTAAATATGAGAAATTGAGTTCTCAATTTTCCACACTCATATATATTTGATTTAGATGCTACATTTTCGGATTTACATTCACGAATGAACATAAAATGCTGTATTTATGTAAAATATGTTACAAAGGACCACCTGGTGGCAATAACTCTATATTTATTTATGTATTTATTTTCCTTTAAAGTGCAGTTACGACTTCTGTGCTTAACACGGTAGTGTTATAGCTTTTTTCTGGACACAATCGGCAAAAATCTGCTTACAAAATGAAGCTTTTCATCGTCAAGTGTATTCATTTTAGTCAAACTTTTAAACAGTAAACTAACATTTTAGTACCAATAGCGAAACGCATTAACAAAATCTACGAATTATAGCATTGAATTTCACTCATTTCTGATTTAAAATACCATAAAACAGAATCAGTTGGCTCCTTTCCCCTTAACTTCCGAAACTGGACTTTGAAGAAAACTTTTTCTTTGCTTAAACTTTTCGAGAAAAGCAATTCTTCATTATTGAAACATATTAACAAGGCAGGTTACTGCACTGTTTTTTACGCTTCTTCACGTATAAAATATCCTCTTCATGTCCCTTTCGCTGCAATCTCATTTGGAGTCGTCATTCCAGTTCCATTGTGGCCCCGAGTCCAGAAAAAAGCTTACGGAAGCCCACCTCCACGTGGTACTCCCTGGGCAACGCTGTCAAATATCACTAGACAGCGGCTGAGAGGCTTCCGTCTAGTCCTTATTTTTGCTTTTCAGCTTTTGGTGAAAAAAATCATCTTGTTCTTATGTCTGTTCTTCAAAAAAAAAAAAACTGTCATATGAATAAAATAATATTGTTTTCTTGTTTCTTTTGTGATTGGTAATTTTTTTATAGTGCCATTCATTTGCATAGTACATTAAGGTATTAACACGTTGAGTGCCAAGTTACGAGATTACTCGTAGTATATCAGCTTGGCTGATCGAGTCCACTTTGAGTTAACTTGTAGTTCCTGGATTTGCTGTTTTGAGACATATTCGAGAACATATGTCATACTCAGACACAAGTAGACGTATTTGGCTTCGCGGGGAAGGTACCATAAAATCTAAGTAACTCACAAGTATATTAGTTTAAGCCTAACACATATAATCTCCTTTTTTCGTAGCTTGGTACTCAACGAGTTAAGTCTACACCATACCATTTTTTTTCTTATTTTTACAAAGTTAAAAAAATATTGTAATCCCAAAAAAAGGAGGAAAATCACTCAAATTTTAAATTAACCTTCCATTTTACTGACCCCCGAATAACTGCTGACCGGGGAAGCATAGAACTAGTGTAGAAATGAAACCAGATCAAATGGGTAGCAATCGAAAGAGCATCTCGAGACGTACTTTTGACGTCTATCGACATTTTATGAAAAGCGCCAAATTTTGCAACATGGCGAGAAATTGATTGCGCAGTTTTATCGTCTACATCCACCCACCAATCGTGTGCAAGATATATTCTATTATTCACTGAAACTCACGAAATGTGGAGACTTTTCTTTAAAATTTCGGCAGACTTCAAGACCGAATATTTCGAAAACGAGGTCATAAATTCAAAAATATTTGCTTCCGGAAACATGTTTTAGAATGCTCATTCAATTACTACTCATTGAAATGTTTTTCATTATTACACTATCGTGCGGTTTTTTAATGAGTAGTTCCAGGGCCTCCCTAAATAAAAATTATGAAATTTATGTTACTCCGATTCTGACGAAGCTGGCATGGCCTCTCATCGGCCCTTAGTCCTTCGTCCCGTCTGAAAGTGAATATACATGTTACTCGGTTACTTTAAAATAGGCGTATCAATTTTAGAAATTTTGCATCGTCTCCATGGAAACCGCACGAAAGACTACAGTTTCGCTCTTTTTTTATGCACTGCTGTTGAGGCATTTCATTTATTTTATGTTTATCTAATTAGGCTTAAGCTTTTATTTATGTCCTCGTATCTCAGTTATTTCTAAACGTTTTCTAACAAATCCAGTGCTAAATAGTTTGTTTTAGCAAGATCTGCTATCATGAGAGTCAGTTATATAAATACTTCAAAAAGTATTCTACTAAAGTAGATTGAATACTAGTTAACGCACAAAACAATTTCAATCGTTTGCATTTAACCATTGTTACTAAAGCTAAGTGGGAGAAAAGTCCCTAGCGCCGTAACTATGACAACCATCAGGGGAAATTTCACTTCCGGCCGCCTCCTCTGGTTACACAGGGTATAACACAGGGACAGTCTAAACGACTGTTTTGACCGAGCAGTGATACGAGAGGGGCGATGGGGGCGATCGCCCCTCCCTTGAGAGACTTGGCAGCGGCCATCTTTCCGAATTGAAGTCCTGAAAATGGAAGTGTAATCCATCGATGATGACGTTGGGGAAAGAAGTGCGGTAGAGACTTTATACCGGTAATTTTTCGAAACTGAAATTCCAGAGATGAACATTTTGACTGTCTTTGATGATGTTAGGGAATGTTGAAACCCTTCGACTAGAATCATTTGGAAGTTGAGGCTCTGAAAACGTAACTTTAGAATATACATGGATGCATAAAAGGGAAGGAGTACGTTCCGAGACCTCCTGCTTTCCACTCCTTGTCTTAACCTCTATATTTAATAAATAAAAAAATATGACGGGGCACCTTCCCTCCTCAATTTAGGCCTGTGTGAATCAGATACGTAATAATAGGTAAGTTTAAAAAACTAATCTCCCCCTCTTTGAAAAATTTGCGGATCCGCCCTTTTATTTGACCACTCGTGAGTTAATTTTCATGAGGTTTCGTCTGTATGTGCCAATGTGCGTACAAAAACCTTGCTCGAATTTCAAACTACTGCAATTCATAACGTAACGTGGAGATTCTTCTCAGACATAAAATACGAAATTCGACCTGATTGGTTGATATAGCATAAAATTAGAGTAATCCGTAAAAATAATACATGGAAGAAAGATACAGATTAGATTAACAATAAATATTCATAGCAGTCAATAAAAACCGGTTAGTCTGTTTTTATGTGAATGTAGTTGTTACACATGTGATAAGGTTGGTTTAGTACGATGGATAAATCATTAAAAAGATATAAATAAATATGTAAGGGACATTTTCAATTACCTTTTGCTAATGTTAAATTACATAATAACAATACTCTAAACACAAGATAATATTTTAAGCACTTATCCTGGTGAGTAAAGGAGGAAAAATTGTTGAAGAGAATTTTTTTAAGAAGAGAGAGATAAGAAAAAGAAACTGAATAGCTATTTATTTATAAATGATGTGTCTGCGAAATCAATGTCGAAATCAATGATTATTTTGAATAAACCATGTTAGTATGCAATAGACCGCTAACTCGGCTATTTCGATCCATGGACTGCAGTTTCGAGCTTATTATGTTAAAAAAAATATTGTAGGAACTTTGTAAGTGACAATGTTATAGTTATTATTATTTTGTTACTCTAAAAAGATTCAAGTCTAGGGAAAGAATTTTGAAAAGTTCAGCAATAATTAATTTTAGATAAACAGGCTGAACTTCGGTTAAGATTCGTGATTTTGTAAGATTACTGACAAGGTTCTGTCCATAAATGATGCCACACTTTTTATTCTGCATTTTTGACCCATTCCCCCTTTGTGTTACAAAGTGTCACACTTCATCTTACCCTTTCACTCCCCCTTTGTCACATGTCACGCTTTCTTTTATACGCATTCTTATAAAAACAATGCTTGACATCACACTTTTGTTATCCCTCCCTCCATAAAGCGTGATGTCATTTGTGGACAACTTTTCTCCAATCATAAATCACACACACACACACACACACACGGTGTACGATACATGTATCTCCCCAAAAACAACAGTGTTGTAAAAAAAATCCCCCGCCAAGAAAACCTTAAATACTTAGCCTTAAAAAGTTATGATATGAGTTTTCCCGCCAAGTTTGTGCCAAACTACAACTAACGTGTATGGATAGTTCTTTTAAATTGTTTTCAGTTTTGCCAAGCGGAAGCTTTGTCTTGTGAGGTGGTTGCTTAATGAGTAAAAACATACAGGTTAGTTGTAGTTTGGCACAAACTTGGCGGAAAAACTCGATATCATAACTTTTTAAGGCTGAATATTTAAGGTTTTCTTGGCGGGGGATTTTTTTACAACACTGTTGTTTTTGGGGAGATATCACATGTTTTTGCATTAATATTATTTCTTTGCCTGTTTTTTTTTCTCTTCAAAATTTACTTTGCATGTTTTTTTCCCTTCAACATTTTTCTTGGCGGTCCGACATCTGTGGTTTTCTTGGCGGCATGCATTTGGTGCAAAAGTTCAAGGATCTTCTTCAGTCTAGGATAAATTTGAAATCAATCACAATGTACCATCCGAACCGACGCAAAACAAAGCTAGTTGCTAACAATACTACGATTAAGTTAAAAGTTTAAAAAAAAAAAAAACCGACCCGTACCAACGCCTCCTAAATACTAACTTAGTATTTAGGAGGCGTTGCCCGTACTGCCGATCTCATATTAAAATGAACTAAATTGAAGATCCCTTTTAAAAGCCTTATGCAATAAAATCAATTACAAATAGTTTATTTGTTAACAAATAGAAACTGGCAAACAGATGAAATTATAAATCATTGAGTTTTCTTTCCTCGTCGCCCAACAATGACAACAAGGGCGGATCCAGAAACTTTTCAAGGGGGTGCGATTGATTTTTTTTTACCTTCATATATATATATATATATATATATATATATATATATATAAAACCCCTTCAAAAAATGGCACATATACCCCCCCCCCCCAAAAAAAAAGAAGCATAAAAACACAAACATACGTATGTGTGCGTGTTGATGGGTCTTTTTGTTTTTGCTGATCCCTCACACCTATGTTTTCTTTTCTTCCAATGCTATTGCTTTCTGTGTTTTTTTAAATATTTTCAGAAGAATGACCTTTGTAGGGGATGCATTTAACTCTTTTAAATGAAGGAGGGTAGAATATTCCTAATTTTAGGGGGTCGGGGGGGTTCTCCCCGGGAATTTTTTTAAAAAATAGATACAAAATTCTGCATTACGAGGAATTATATGGGTATTGAGATTGCAGAAATATGAGAATAAAGTAATCAATTAAAACCTTTTAAATGTTATGCCTAGAGAAAAAAAACAAACCAGCATAGTTACTGTAGTTTATATTAGTAGTATTACAATTGTATTAGCATACATTCAGGGGTGCCCGGAATTGAAGTCATTGCGACATCCTTTTTTGGCAAATTTTGGCTGATGAGTAAACAAATTTCTACACAGTAGTAAAGTATTTCATTAGAAAATCTTGTCCTAGTATGCAGGTGACTGGGAATTTCAATCAGCAACTTCAGAAATTTTCCTCTTTGAATAGTTCAAGATTGGGAAGCCCCTGCACAAGGGCGTAGCCAGGACTCAAGTTAGGGGGGTGCAAACAGTGGCCCTCGAATAGGAGGTCACTGTGACCTCCCAAAAAGTTCTTATCCGATACAAATTGGCTGATGAAATTTGAAAACAGTGAGACAGTATTGCAAGGCTAAACTTCTTTACTTTATTTATTTATTTTTCTTTAATTAATTAATTTATTTATTTCGTTTTTCACGTCTCTTTTGGTAGACATAGATAAGTATGCATTCTTATATTTTATTTTTTTATTTTTTAATCATTCAGTAAATTTCTGAGTTTTATTCGGTAAATTAAAAACTTTCTCCTCAAAAACAGGCAAGCTTACTATCATTTTCTGAAAAGTAATCAATACTAGATATAATAACGCAGTTTATATAGTTCCCAAAAATTAGCATAACAGTCAAATTTTTCAATAAAAACAGAAAGAAAAAAGCAAGAAAGAAAGAGAAAAAAGTGCTTGAAATTCTATTTGCACAAAAAAAGGAAGAAAATATGAACTCAAAGAAACTATACTTTATTCAGTCATGCACGCCTTTAACCAATGGGTGGTATAATGGATGGTTTGTCAAAAAAATAAAATAGGAGGTCACAATGACTTCCTATTGGCTTTGGTCTAGGGGGGTGCAGCTGCACCTCCCTGCACCCCCCTAGCTACGCCCTTGCCCCTGCATACAATACACTAAACGGAACTTATCTTTAGTCCTTTCTGTGTTTGAAGGCGATTCAATGGATATTAACGGTGATTCAGTTGATAAAAGTGGTTCAGATCCAAATGATATATTTGATTTGCTACATTTTCCTTGTTTTAAGCCACCTCTCCATAAAATCGCATAAGCAAGAAAGTGTAATAACCGAACTAGGAACGTTGCTCAGTTCAACTGACTCCAAAAGGAGACTAAAGGCCCGGTTTCCTAGGAGTGAAATCGTCGATCTCTGGCGAGGCGACAGACGCCGCCGCCTTCTGCGCATGCGCCTGAGCCGCAGAGTGAGGTCGCTTCATGCCACGCTCCAATCAAACTGGTTCTGATTCCAGCGGGCGTCGCGCCCGGCGTCGGCGACGATTCTAGGAAACCAAGCCTTTAGGCAGGAATTCAAGTGAAACAAGGACGATCGCAACTCACCAATGCAATCACAAATTCCCAAATTTTGATACTTTGCAATCGCTACGAGATGCGATTCTAATGTAATTCGACTTCCAGTAGCGATTGCAATTTGCGATCGCCTTGAAGCGATTGCATTGGTGTTCCACTTGAATTCCTGTCTAAGACCACTTGAAATCGTGCTTATTTTCGTTACGTCATATAGACGGCGTCCCTCCATATGATGACGGGAGTCAAGAAATCGGTGACTCGGAATGTATGCATTCGAAGGCGAAGGATAACCCCTTCTCCTTTTATCATTTGCATTTCTGCCTGTAGAGACTTATAATTTATCGGCGCTGTCTTGAAAATGGTGCCAAATTTCAGTTCTTGAGGAATAGAAAAGAAATATAATAAATCCCTCACTTCTAGAAAGGTAGAAAATGACTTTTTTTTTTTTTACATTTTTGGTAAGTGCCTGTTTCTTTCTTTCTTTTTCTCTTTTCTTTTCTTTTCTTTTTTTGGCTCAAGGGGGGGGGCGATCGCCCCCCCCCCTTGTATCCGCGCTTGAATGACAATAGTTTCCAATCGCTTGAATAAATGCTCAGACGTTGAATAAAGCTAGTAGATAGAAATCGGACCAATTTTAAGCATTAATAACTCCGGCCTGCGATGACCCCGGGGGGGGGGGTAAATTTTGGCATACGTCCTCAATGTCTCATCGAGAATATTCATACCAAAAATCAACACTAAAGACCCCCGGGGAGAAAAGATACGGAAAATAAAAACGAGGGGGGAGAGGGTGGGGGGTCAAAAAAACCTCTATGCCGAGCTTTGGGAGAAAATAAATGTGGGTGCAAAAGTAGAGCTCAATCCGAGTTACCGTTTAGTCTGGGCCCCTGTCAAACAATTTTTAAAAAGTGCGAAAAACAGCGATTTTTTAACATTTATCGCCCCTTCCTCTGAGGGCCCTGGATGTTTTGCTTTAATATGTGCCGTCAGGGGCCGCTGGAGATTGAGTATACCAAAAATGAACTCTAGGAATCTTTATGGGGCTGAGATACAGAGGGGGGAAAACCCCGGTTTGGTTACTCGCGTAAACAGTCCTTAGTAGCCCTTTTACATTTTTCTTGGCGACGGAAATTTCTTGGCGGCTTGTATTTAGTTTTCTTGGCGGGGCGGGACGCTCCCGCGTTCCGTGATTATGAATATCATACACTAATAGTCAATATATAAAAATAATTTGTTGTATATACTTTTTTATACACTTAAGTAAAGAAAAAAAATAGTTGAACTTGCGAAAATCGGGAAATGGACAAGCGTTTTTGCCTTGATTCTCATTTTTAAAGACTTATATAAAAACTAGCTGGGTACCCGGCCCTGCCCGGGTATGGTGTTTTAGTGACACTCGTTCATGAATTTTTCAACATTAAAGTGCATATCTATACACACAATGGCTACTTCTGTAAATAATGGCAATTTTTTCTGACTGGACAAACTAAAAAACTGTATTACACACCTTAAATACAAATGCAAGCTACAAATAATGTTTAGGTAAATCGGAAATGTTATGAGCTTGGTACAGGTGCGGCGTAGAAACTTGCAGACTTGAAAAGTCAGCTAAGGGAAATGTATCAGTTAATGATGCACTCATGTACCCTAGATTTGTTGCACTCTTTCGAGCATATCGACTGATGGGATGTTGGTGATAGCAAGCCGGATGTTGTTCTCCAGGCGTTGCAGGGTCCGGGGCTTGTCGTTGTAAACAATCGATTTGAGATACCCCCATAAAAAATAGTCACAGAGTGTCAAATCGGAAGAGCGGGCCGACCACGGTACGTCACCTTTCAAGGAGACGTTATCACTCAACTGTTGAACCACAGCAAGTTTGTAGGGATGAAACTGGAGTTCGTTGTGAAGAATTCGTCTCAGTGTCCAATCAAGAATCCCCAAAGCAGCAGCGTGTTTACGCGCCGAACGCCTGGGAGAGCGCAAAAACGACTCCCTCGCTTTTTCGACGTTTTCTAGGGTTCTGGAAATCCGTTGACCTCCTGGGCCTCTGTTTGCCACACTCTCACTTTCCCTGAATGTTGTCACCCACAAAACAGTCGATTGCCAGCCAGGAATGGGAACAACGGGCTGAATTTTGAACCGAGTTCGGAAGGCACGTTGAGTGGCGACCACCGAAAGATTATTTGAAAAGTAAGATTCGGCGCCGAACGCTCGTTGCTCCTTTATCCAACGCATGGCGACAACTAAACTATGAGATAACAAAACTTCAAGACCCTCTCTTTAAAATTAGACTCTTCCCACTCCTTTCTGACCACTCCTTACTAATTAGCATCCAATTAAAATCAGCAAGTTTCTCTGTCGCACCCTGTAAAATCAATCGCACTGGAGTCAAGTATTTCCAAACATTACACGTAAAATAAGTCCCATCATTAGTTTATATCCTTGTGACCAGTGGCGTACATAGCGCCCCCGCAGCCCCCGCGGCGCGGGGGGGCGCAAGAGGTTTGAGGGCGCCCGATCCAGAAAAATAGCACTAAAGGTTACACGGGGAAAATATTTTTTACATTTTAATAGGGGTGGGGGGCGCACCTTAGTCTATGTACGCTACTGCTTGTGACTACATTGGTGAAAACATCTTACGTACCTAACTTAGAAATTTTTTGACTAACATTTTCTGTTCTCTAACTGTTGCCAAAATCAATTATCTTTTTATTTACCCCGTTAGCGATTATTGGCACAGATGAATCTAAAAATCCTAAGAAAGCAATAAATTTCATACTTACTCCAGTGAAGCCTTGGTTCACATTTTCATTATGATCACTATTAATATTGCTGTTGCCAGGCAATAAATTTTTGCAACAATGGGCTGAAAATTAATCATTTAACGGGGAAACTACATGAAATTTACTATTTTCCATAATAACTTTTTTAAACTAAGCTTTTTAGAAATAAATTATAGCTTATCCTGCTCCCTGTTACTGCAGCTATCTACGGTGAAAAAATTGTTAAAATCGGTCCAGTAGTTTGGAAGATTACCCCGGACATACGTTCAAAAAGTTAGTCTTTTATGTATATAGATAAATAAAAATAAATTTCAATAATTTTTTGAGGGATAGGATTTTTTTGATGGTATTTCTTGCAGAAAATAATTGTTCGCATTGAATTTGAAATATAAGTTATGCTTTAAAATTGTCTTTTTAACCTCCGGACAGCAAATGTAAGCAAATTTTGAAAATGACCCATAATATACATCTTAAAATAAAAAGCGAGCTCTCTGAGCTAATAACATAGGCATTAACTTTAGCCGTCCATCAAATCTTACCCAAAATCAAATCTTGAGTCCACTATTTAACTAAAAGAAACATTAACGCCACCTAGGCAAATTTACATAAGCGAAATCTAGATGACACGTTTCTTTTCAGTTCGAATCCTCTCATTCGACCCCATCGGATTGAAAAAAACTACTGAAAATAACATAAAACATAATACACAACTTACAAATTACCATACAACATTTTCAAAAACTCCTTACGTTTCTTATTTGTAATTGGTTTCGTAAAATAATCTGCACAATTTTGATCCGTAGGTACAAATTTTAACTTAAAGTATTTTTCTTTTAACAATTCTCTAAAGAAATTATACTTTATGTCAATATGACGAGTACGCTTTTTCTCTATTGGAGAGTTTTCAAAATCTATCGCCGCATTGATAGTATCACTAAATAAAAACGATTCCTCGAATTTAATTTTTAAAGCCAAAAGTTCACTGCAAATTCTCGTAAACCACAAAATTTCTTTAGCTGCATCTACTAGAGCAATGTACTCAGATTCCATTGAGCTAGTAGCAACACATTTTTGCTTTACAGTTCACCAATTAATAGGTACATTATCTAAAAAGATTACATTCCTGCTAATTGATTTCCTATCAGTTAAGCATTGTGCATGCGATGCATCGGACTAACAACTTAAACGAAAATGTTTAGCCCTTGACAAGTCTAATCCCAACGATTCTGTATCTAACACGTAATTAAATAACTTAACTAAACATTTCCAATGATTCATCAAAGGATTCTGCTGATATTGAGAAAGTACATTTACTGCGTACATTATGTCCGGTCTTGTACGAGTAGCTAAAAAAGCCAGGCACCATAATAAATTACGATAAGGTAAATTTAAGGCAGCTTCTTCGCTTAAATTTTGAACATTATTTGACAAAAATTATTTCTGTTTAATTTTAATCTGTTTTTTAAAATCGAAATATAATTTATAAAATATGCAAAATAAGCTTACGCATTTCGATAAAATTCAATTCCTAACAGTTTAGAAGTTTTGCCTACATAATATAAATCAAATTTTTGTTTCAGACAATATCAATGTTAGATTTACTTTCTCAAAATACAGTTATATCATCTACATGTACAAGTAACAATATGTTTTTACCTTACAGCATGTATACACAATTACACCAATTTAATGTCACAAAATCAAAAGAAATGAAAACCTTGTCAAATGTTCGAAACCAAGCCCTGCCAGATTGGTGTAGTCCATAAATGGCTTTATTGAGCTTGCAAACCCAGTCTGGTTTTTTCGTTTTGAATTTAAATAACCAGAGGTTGTTTCTTTTCATAAACACTTCATTTTTTAAGTCCGCATATAAATAAGCAATTTTTGCGTCTAATTGGACATCCCTCAATTTCAAAATTACAACGAATATTGTAAAAAATAAACGTATAAGGGAAATATCTAGTATTGGTGCAAAAACTTCGTCGTAAGTTTCACGTCCCTGAGTGTGTCCTGATGCAACCAATCTGCTTTTAAATAATTTAACTTCCTCTTGATCGTTAAACTGTTTAGTGCACACCCACCTACAACCAATTTTTTTAACATTTTTATCGGGTGGTGGTACTAATTTCCAAACTTGGTGTTTTTCCATCATGTATTTTACTTTTCATAGCGCGTTCCCAATCCTGCAATTCGAGAGAGTTTCGCGCTTCCATTACATTTTTAGGAATATATACTAAATGTACTTCTACTTGGTCAAAATTTCCAGTTGGCCTAAAATTAAAAAGTTCTTTCACAAATAAATATTATTCCTTTTACAAAATCTACTTACATTTTTGATGCAATTGAATTTACGAGGGCCATTTTCAAAATTTGCTTACATTTGCTGTCCGGAGGTTAAAGAGACGATTTTGAAGCATAACTTATATTTTAAATTCAATGCGAACAATTATTTTCTGCAAGAAATACCTCCAAAAAAATTCTATCCCTCAAAAAATTATAAAAATTTATTTATGTATTTTTATATAAGTCTTTAAAAATGAGAATCAAGGCAAAAACGCTTGTCCATTTCCAATTTTCGCAAGTTCAACTATTTTTTTATATACTTAATTGTATAAAAAAGTATATACAACAAATTATTTTTATATATTGACTATTAGTATATAATATTCATAATGGATATTGACAATTATATTTTTTTATTAAGAAATGTATGAATATATTTTGTCCAGCAGTTCTTGTCAAGTCCGTTACCCTAAGGTTATTTTAGCTAAAAAAGGTATGTATTGCAGTCAAAAGATGGTAACCCGTATTCAGTTAACCTAACAAACTAGTGATGTAGATGTAACTATTTCGTACCATTTTGTTTTCCTGAGTCGAGAAGTATTGCTGTGGCGTTTCGCACAAGATTTCTGCCAGGTGCGTATTTTTATTCTTTGTCAAGTCTGTTACCAAAGATTTTAGTATTAATTTTTATTTTTTCTTAACTTTTTCCCCGAAATATTGTTTTTTATACAACTCTAAGAAAATGCATATTGTTGTTTAATTTTTATATCCGACAACCTAGCCGCAATTTGCATTTTGGTTGAAATGTCAAGTCCGTTACTGGTCAAATCCGTTACCAAATGTCAAGTCCGTTTCCAGACAGTTTATAGACAATATATAGAAATAATTTGTTGTATATACTTTTTTATACAATTAAGTATATAAAAAAATAGTTGAACTTGCGAAAATTGGAAATGGACAAGCATTTTTGCCTTGATTCTCATTTTTAAAGACTTATACAAAAATAAATAAATAAATTTCAATAATTTTTTGAGGGATAGAATTTTTTTTGGGGTATTGCTTGCAGAAAATAATTGTTCGCATTGAATTTAAAATATAAGTTATGCTTCAAAATCGTTTTTTTAACCTCCGAACAGCAAATGTAAGCAAATTTTGAAAATGACCCCTGTACTTTCACTTTCTGATTCTTCAGAGGTTTTTTCATAGCTATCTGAATATTCAGACTTAAGTTTTGAAATAGAAGGTTTTAATTCTGCGTTTTCACTTTCATTATCACTATCACTTAAACTATCCGATTGATAATCAGCAAGTTTTATTTTTACATTTCTTTCAATTTATTTTTCCTTAAAGGCACCGAGTTCTTTTGGTCCAGTATCATGTCCATTGCAATTTTAGTTTCATCAAACTTGACATGAGTAGTTTCAATTACTTTACCATTATAAGGAAAATAAATTCGGTATCCTTTCGTATTTACTGTATAACCAACCATAACGCCCGGTTTTCCTTTAGGTGAAAGTTTATCCGCTTTTTGTTGAGGAATATGAGCATAAGTTAAACAGCCGAATACCCTAAAATATTTGACACTTGCAACTCTTCCATACCATAACTCAGTAGGACTATTACCTACAGGAATTCGATTTCTTACATGTACGTAATTAAATAGCGCTTCAAGCCGAAATTTTTTTGGTAACTTAGATTCTATTAACATTGCACGGACTGCATTCATTGCGTAACCATTAAAGCTCTCTACAAATCGATTCATTTTCGGTGTCATTAACACAGTTCTGTCATGATTAATCCCTCTTTCTTCGAGAAATTTCCCAAACTCCTTGTGACAATATTCCATCCCATTATCACTACGAACACATTTTAATTTGCAATCAGTTTGGTTTTCTTCAAATGAAAGAAATATTTTAAACTTTGGAAATACCTCTGACATTGCCTTTAAGGGATATATCCATACACGACCTGAATATTCATCTGTTATTGAAAGATAGTACTCATAACCACTTTCAGTTTTAACTGGAGCCTTTCCCCACACGTCTGTGTGAACGCCCTCTAGGGTCATTTTCAAAATTAGCTTACATTTGCTGTCCGGAAGTTAAAAAGTCGATCTTGAAGCATAACTTATTTTTTAAATTCAATGCGAATAATTATTTTCTGCTAGAAATACCCCCCAAGAAATTCTATCACTCAAAAAATTATTGAAATGTATTTATTTATTTTTATATAAGTCTTTAAAAATGAGAATCAAGGCAAAAACTCTTGTCCATTTCCAATTTTTGCAAGTTCAACTTTTTTTTCATATACTTAATTGTATAAAAAAGTATATACAACAAATTATTTTTATATATTGACTATTAGTATATGATATTCATAATAAATATTGACAATAGTAATTTTTTCATTAAGAAATGTATGAATATATTTTGTCCGGCAGCTCTTGTCAAGTCCGTAGATTATTTTAGCTAAAAAGAGTTTTTATTGCAGTCAAAAGATGGTAATACGTATTCAGTTAACTTAGCAAACTAGTGACGTAACTATTTTGTACCATATTGTTTTCCAAAGTCGAGAAGTATTGCTGTGGCATTTCGCACAAGATTTCTTCCAGCAGGTGCGTATTTTTATTCTTTGTCAGGTGTGTTACCAAAGATTTTAGTATTAATTTTTACTTTTTCTCAACTTTTACCTCGAAATATTGTTTATTATACAACTCTAAGAAAATGCATATTGTTGTTCAATTTTTAAATTCGACAACCTAGCCATATTTTGACATTTTGGTTGAAATGTCAAGTCCGTTACTGGTCAAATCCGTTACCAAATGTCAAGTCCATTTCCATACAGTTTTTGATCAATATTTTAATGATCACGAACATCGTTTTAAGCTTCAAGGACGCAAATAATTTCAAATGAAGTTGGTTCTAGGCGCTATAATATAGTTTAAAAGTGTGATTTCATATTGATTTTGTATGGTAACGGACGACAATATTCCTTGCAACTTAAAGTTTTACAACAGCATTTGAATAGTTAATTATGCATCAAAGTGTACAACCAATTACTTTTTCACACACCTAAAATGTGTGACAAAACATCTGTTTGTGATTCTAAAAGAAAATAGCAAGTTAAAAAAATTACTTAAAAACTTACTTGCACTGTATGCATTATTGCTAGCCCTAATACTGCTTTTTTATATTCATTTTAGACAGCTAATTCTCAAGAAAAAAATCTTTTTTACTTACATAAAATGAACTAAATAAGAGAAATACTAATTTAAGTATCAAAAGAGATTGTTTTTATTTTTCAATTTATGTGAATCATTATTTTTTTCTAAAAAATACGTAATTCTGTAATGCTTTGCATCAGTTTTTGGAAAATTAGGGGCCCTTTAGGAAGATGAGGTCAGAGTCCCAAGCCTAGTTGGACTGTGCCATAATCAGGCCCTGCATATGCTTATTTGTTGATTTCTGAAGCCTAATAGTCCTGGATCTGACAGCACTTCTGTAGGAATGTTTGAGTACGGAGAATTTTTTTTCAAAAATGTTTAGTAGGTGCCCTAGGAAGTATTTTGGACTCGGGTGGACATCCGCCACCTGGTGCATTTTTTTGCTATGACGTCATCAAAGATGGCGGCCATTTTGGCTCTCATAAATGCTAAAAAATGCCCAGCACTTCTGCAGGAAATTTAAAAATTGAGAATTTCTTTTCAAAAATGTTTAGTAGGTGTCCTAGAAAGTATTTTAGACTCGGGTGGACATCCGTCTCCTGGTACATTTTCCTGTTATGACGTCATCAAAGATGGCGGCCGCTCGATCCTATAATGGCTCATATCTATGTTACTACTGGACCGATTTGCATGAAAATTGCGATTTTTTTTACTAATTTGCCTGATGCTATTTGTCTTCAAGCTGCACTGTTAGAAATTTATTCGAAAAAAATAATTGAAAATAAATTTATTGATTTTTTTTTCTTTTTTTTTTTTTTTTTTTCATTTTTAACTACTAAGACTTAACCATAAAAAATGGTGTTAACCCTTTTATTTTCACGAGAAAATGCTAATTTACCGCTGCTTGCATACCAAAAGATGCAGCCAGTGGTGTACGCAGACAAATCATTTAAGGGGGGGGGGGGGCTGAGTCAAGACTCTTTGCGAGCGAGGTGGGATGAGCACCTCATGAAATGTAGCTAAGAAAAGTAAATGTCTCGAATTTCTGCTTTAATGCCTATTTGAGTCGACAAAAATACCTCATTAAAAACAACTTTTTTGTCATTAAAATTATTGTGAAGAAAGCGTTTTGATAGACACAGAGAATGATAAATTTAAATTGAAAAAAAATTCTTCATTGAAAGAGATGTTGCTGAAACACTTATTTGCAATATTTTGGCAAATTAACGCTCTAATAATGTTAATTTTGCAGTTTATTTTACTATTGTTCCCAATATTGGGTTTTAATTCAATTTGCTGAAATTTATTTAGCAGAATTATATGACCGTAAAACATTAATTGTGTGTGTGTGTGTGTGTGTTGTATTTCTAAAAACATAGATTTACAATAAAAATGAACAAAATGGAATGATAGGATAATTATAAACATGACGTACAGTAAAGTAGAAAGTAGACATGTCAAAAAAAATCTTTTAGTTTTGTCCTACACTTAACTATCTGTTCTAAAAGCTTTTCTCGTTTTGGTATTTCAAAAAAAGGGGAAATTTAGAAAAAAAAACTGAAAGCTTGCATTTTAAAAATTCGTTTCAGAAATTTCGGAGGGGGCGGCAGCCCCCTCCGACCGAGCCCAACACCTGAGTACGCCACTGGATGCAGCTGTATTACAAAATAGTAAAACGTCCTGTTCGTCTAAGCGATAGCAAGGACAATTTAAACTTAGTTAAAATGGAGGCGAATGAGAAGAAATACGAAAATTTAAACATGTATCAGTTTAGGAGAGTTACTTGATTCTTTTACACAGTTCTGATGGTTGATGTTGATTATGATTTTTCCCCTCTGAAAACATTCGAAGAACCGGTTTTACCATCCTGTAAATTCAGTTTTGAAGAAAATCCACAGTAACAACAATTTTGATTTTTGCTAATGAATCTATACCATATAAATTACCTTGCAACTATACCCACAACTCAAATGAATTTCAATCGTGTCCTCAACCAGCTGGACCAGAACCAATAGCGTACATAGTCTTAAGTGCGCCCCCTTGCTATATTTGTAAGTGCACCTCCACTTCCCTGTTAAACTATAAGAATTTTTTCCCGTGTAACTCATAGTGCTATTTTTCAGGAAGGTGCGCCCTTAAACCTCATGACCCCCCCCCCCCCTGCTCCGTGGGGGTTTTGGGGTGCTATGTACGCCACTGGCCAGAACTATCTACCAGCAACCTATGACGAAAGTGTGTACACGTTATCGTATGTGATGTTCAACTAAACATTCCAGATAAGTTTGCAAATATTGTAAAGGGGTTGGGTGCATTCCGAACGGCAACAATTGTAATATGCTGCTTAGGAAAATTTGTTTGAAAAGGTCTAATATCCGATGTGTTTATTGAATCGGACATGATATTGGAACTAACCACGATTTTGTCCAAAAAAGAAATGGTTTGAACATCTACCATGAATTTTCTTAGAAGCAAACTCTGAACTTAGATGCAAAGCTGTCTCAATGTTTAAATAAGAACTGTTAGAAAGTTCATATTTAAACATTGTAAACAGACTTGTTTAATCTACTTCCCAATACATCACACTGACAAAAACACTGGCTTCAAAAGATACAATGAAAAATATATTAAACTTATTTAATACTGGTGACTGAAGACATACTGGAGACTACTTAATACGATACGAGGGAAAAAGAGTCAAGATCGCTCAAGCTCCATTCTTAAAGCCATATTGGCAGTATTTCCTTGCAACAAAACACAAAATGCTTGTACTACTACAAGGAAAGACAGTAAAAAGAAGTCAAACAGTCAGCATCACCGATCTCACCTCATGATGCGAAAACTTTTAGCTCGTTCCTCTGACGTGGAAGAGATCTTTCAGTATGAACTATCTGAAAACTGTTCACTGTTTAATGAACAAGAATTTGTTAAATTTACAAACAGGTGCATTGTTAAAAGAGCTTACGGTAACATAAGAAAAGAAAATGTGTTCAATTCTGGTGAAAAGTCCTGTTATATAGTGAACTTTTCTACACGAAAGGTTATGACAGATAAAAACAAAAAACTTGCAGAAGCAGTTCCTGTTTTTATTATTATTATTATTATTATTTCGATCATATATTGGGAGTGTCGCAAAAGGCTGTGAAAGAGTCTGTAAAATTTTTGACAGTTAGAGCAAATTTTTCCCTAAAAAGTCTACGAGCGTAGAGCCAAGGTAGCAGTATTGTTTGTTATACATGTTATTAAAATCTCTCAAGATGCTACTCTGCCTGTCCTAAACAACAGCTTTGGGGCATAATAAGGAAACAAACTGATCTTACAACGTGGAAAGTCCTGGACTTAAATTGCGTGATAGCAGAGGAAGCAGACTTCGAGAATAATGGTGTTAGCTTTATTTTCCTAGTATACTGTTATTCTGTGATTTGGTGCTTAGAAACTTTGGGGGAGCACTGGAGTTATGGATTCTACGCGACTTTTGTTCATAATATTCACCGAAAAACAGGTGAAAACATTCCACGTATATTATCCGACTGGAATACGTAGAACAAATTCGTAAATCAAGCAAAATAATACGTAGTGCAGGTAATACGAAAAGGGTCATACAGTAAATTTTTAGATGAACTAAGATTATAGCTGTATCCTGATGTGAAGAATATTGACTTTGAGAATTTGCCACCTTCCAGTGCAAAGAGTGCCACGGGCCATAAATTGAGATAATATTTTTGTACATTGTACCTTTAGCACTACAGAATGGTAAAGGAGGATCTTCGAATATTCTTTCAGAGTAGAAAAATCATAAACAATAACAACATCGGAACTAAACAGGGATAAGTAGTTCTCCTAAACTGCTACAATACGTCTGAATTTTCATATTTCCTCTCATTCTCATCTATTTTAACTAAATTTAAATTTTCCTTGCTATCGCTTGGACGAGCAGGACGTTTTATTATTTTGCAATACAGCTTTATCTTTTGGCATTCAAGCAGCGGTAAATTAGCATTTTCTCGTGAAAATAAAAGGGTTAACACCATTTTTTATGATTAAGTCTTGGTAGTTAAAAATGAAAAAAAAAAAATCAATAAATTTATTTTCAATTATTTTTTTCGAATAAATTTCTAACAGTGCAGCTTGAAGACAAATAGCATCAGGCAAATTAGTAAAAAAAATCGCAATTTTCATGCAAATCGGTCCAGTAGTAACATAGATATGAGCCATTATAGGATCGAGCGGCCGCCATCTTTGATGACGTCATAACAGGAAAATGTACCAGGAGACGGATGTCCACCCGAGTCTAAAATACTTTCTAGGACACCTACTAAACATTTTTGAAAAGAAATTCTCAATTTTTAAATTTCCTGCAGAAGTGCTGGGCATTTTTTAGCATTTATGAGAGCCAAAATGGCCGCCATCTTTGATGACGTCATAGCAAAAAAATGCACCAGGTGGCAGATGTCCACCCGAGTCCAAAATACTTCCTAGGGCACCTACTAAACATTTTTGAAAAAAAATTCTCCGTACTCAAACATTCCTACAGAAGTGCTGTCAGATCCTGGACTATAATTACTATAGTGCTCTTCTGTTAAGTTGACCACGGACATTGATTATGTTTCCCTCTTTTAGGGCAATAGGAAAGGGTAATTGAAATACTTTTGCGAAGTGACTACAGCAGTGACCCAACTCAATTCAGTACCTTTTCTACTTTACGAAAAAGAGGGAAGCACTGTCTATGTAGAAGGTCAACTTATCAGATGAGCACTATATTGTACGCTTAAGGTTGAAGGGCATTTCTTTCAAGACTATAAAATTTTAATGATGCGTCAGTATTTATTATATCTTTTCTGGACTCTAGTCGTATGCACCAGCTACTTTAACTGATTTTGGGCAAGTTTTTCTTAATTTCTTTCTCTTTTTTTTTTGGTAAGAAAAAAAATAAACTTATTTTTAATTATTCATTATTGTTTTCCTTTTTCTGACTTTTTTTTTTTTTTTTCATTTTGAGATGTGTGCCACTATTGCCGCCGGTGAGCAATGGGTGTTTAAAGGGGTTCTCCGTTCGTGTGTTAGCAAAACATAAGTACCACATCGCAACACACTGGCTGAATATGACATTAGAATTAAACTTCCATCCATTTCATCCACAAAGCCATGTATTAGATATACATGCAATGCACCAACAGCCCAGTTATGCCATCCACAGACTGCAGTTTCGTCCTCGGTATGCATTCATATGTCTGGAATAGACAATAGCCGACCTAAGGGCAAATGCAATTTCAATTTTCATTCCAGGGTCCCCGTAACGACCAAAACTTGTGGTTTAACCGGGATGAGACCCTGAAGAGCTCTCGCTGTTTTTTTTTTTTTTTTTTTTTTTTTTTGATCCAGAACAAGGATCGATCAACCCCTTGAGGTATTGTTTCACTTGGAGGACTGTGTGGCCACGAGCATTTTTAACGTACCCCGGCCACCATTAATGAAGACGGTGGATCTTTGATCAGCTAGGATCGAAACCGGGACCCTCCTGTTACGAGTCCGACGCCTTACCGATCAGGCTATCACGGCCCTAACTGAAAGTGACAGCAAAACTGATAGCTAAAGTAAGTGTAGCATACCAGTTTGGACGGCACTTTCATCGTCATTCAAATGACATATGTCCTCATCTCGGTTCTTGTCTATTCTAGACTGAGGAGGATGTAATAAGGACGATACTACAGTCTCTGTATGACATAACTGGGCTGTCGCTATATTGCGTGTAGTTCTTAGCCTTAGCCCTGGAGGGGCGGTAACTTACTTGCTGAAGTATTAAACATATCTGCTATTATAAAATAGGTAACACTCATCTCATTAAAAGTTAAACTTTTAAAACTTCGTTTGAAACAAGTCAAATGTGAAAAGATTTTTGAGAAATGTTTTGCTAACATTAAGTTTCTTTGTGATGACTAGTTTTAATCAGCAAGTTCCAGCCCCTAAGCCAGGGTTAAGGTAGAACTACATATAATACATCGCCAATTCGGTCATACCCATCCAGTAACTGCAGTTTCGTTCTTATTAGTAACTCGTTAGTCTGCAATAGGCAGCAAGCGAGCTGGAGGCTAAGAGTGCCGACCAAACTGGTTGCTAATGTAAAATTATCACACCAGGGAGAGACCACTGCAAATGACAGTAAAACTCGTAAATTTAGGACAGAACTTGTTTCGGGTGGTAGCCAATTTGACATTAGCTACCTGTTTGTCTGGCTCTCTTAGCTTCTATAAGATGCTTTCTGCTTCCAGCTTGGTTACTATCTGTTCTGGACTGATGACTTTCTAATAAGAACGAAATCGGGTATAACAGAGGATGGTACAACGAGCTAAAATGTAAAAAATTTAGTTTTTTCGACATGTAAACCATTTTTAGAATAATTTATTCAAACTTTGCTTCTGAAACAAAACCAGTGGTTTCATGCAAAAGTTAATTTTAAAAAACAATTCCACTCAGGGCCGTATTTAAGGGGTGGGTTTTTAGGGTTACAACTCCCTCCGAAATTTTTCAAACCTATTCTAAAAAATCCTTTTCATACATTTTTTTGCTGAGCCAATTATTATTAGTTTATTTTTTATTTTCTTATTTATTTTTCAACTTTATTTGAAACGTCAAATCATCATTATTGAATAATTTTACAAATTAAGTGTTTTGTCTGCAGTGTTTATTTGTATTGTAGTTATTGCAAGCATTATTTCTTGCAGAATAATACACAGAATTTTGTTACCATTACCAAAAACACCAAAAGGCTTCAAGTTTGAAAGTGCCAACCTCAATATTTAACACATTTTAAAAGTCATAAAATAGAAATTTCAGAGGTATTACATCGAATGTGAGTATATGGGTCATTTTCAAAATTGGGTGTCATTTGAAAATTTGAAGTGTGTAAAAAAAAATCTATGGATCAAGTATAATTCAGGAAAATAAATAATCAAACATACTTATATTACACTATTTTAATAATTTTCGTACAGTTTCTCTTAAATTTTTCATGTCTGATTTGTCATGTCTGTTACTAAATATGGTAACAGACATGACAAGTAACAGACATGACATTTTAAGGAAAAAAAATGTGGGGCAAAAAATTCTACAAAATTATTTAAAATTCTACTTGATTTAGAGTACAATCCCACTAAACTAAATTATCTAGCTGAAATAATTAATTAAAAAAATTATTTTATGCAAGTAATTAAGGTAACAGACATGACATAATAAAAATATACTTACTAATAAAAGACTTCTGCTTCCTTTAAAGAAAACTGAACATTCAAAATGACTGTTGCTATGTCTTGTTTCTATGTGCTGCAGTACTATAGAAGTGTTGTCATTCCAGAATTCAATGCACAAGGTTTAAAAATTGTAAAAATGTGTATGGTAACAGACATGACATTAATTTCTGGACAACTCTTTGATATTAGTTAAAAAATTAAAATTTTCACTTTTATTCAAATTAACTTTATTAGAATGTAATTTAAAGTATGAAGCATGATTGCAAAATATGGCAGAGTGGAAAATTTGACTACTAAATTCAAATTCTTGTTGTTCAACTTCAGTCTTTATTTTTTGGACAGCTGTATTTTTCGTTCCTCTTCAACTCATTCCTAAAAAACCCCTTTTCTTAACAAAAAATATTATTAAAAATTATAATGCCAGTATTGGAAATTGTCTGCTAATAAACATACCAAAAAGTAAATTTATTTAAAGTTACTCAAAAATTTTTTTAAAAATATTTTTTTGACGGACAGCAAATGGCACCGAAAAATGAAAATGACCCATATGAGTAAACGCATCTATTCTATTGAGTGATTGAAAGACATCGAATACTTAACAGGGGAGCCAAGTTAAATAGTGTACGCATCAGATTTTTTTTCCCTTCCCTGAAAATATAAATAGTATTTTTTTACATTATTGATGTTCATGCCCTTTAAGCCTCTATTGCAGCGTTTCTTAAACTGTGTTCCGCGGAACTCCAGGGTTCCACGAAGATCACGGAAGGGTTCCGTGAAACTTTTCCTCCCTTCCTTTCATAATATTTGAACTAAGTTCTCAAAAGTTCCAGCAAAGAAAATTAAAATCAAAACTTAAAATTTGAAGCAACAACCCTGTCTCCTGTTAAGGGGTGCCCATCCCACCCAAGCTCAATAACGCAAATTCCCCCCCAAAAAATTTCACAACCCTCTTGTGCTTTTTATTTTTACCCCTCTTTTGTTTTATTTATTTTTTTATATTATTCATTTTTTTTAACATTTTTATTTATTTTTTTAAACATTTATTTATTTTTCTAAATTGTAACTATCATTTTTTTATTTATTATTAATTTTTTAAAAGTTCGAATTTTGCACAAGGTATAATTGCTTTTTTTTCCGCTCCAAACAATCCAAGTACACACACAAGCACACAAAATAAATAAATAAATAAATAAGGAAATAAAAGAAATAATTTAAATTAAAAAAATAAATTAATGAATATTTTTTATTAAAAAAATCCTTTGATAATTTAAATCAAAAACATAGATCAAAAAATAATTTAAATAACTAAATAAATTAGCTTAACCCCCCCCCCCCCAATTTTGATGGCGCAACTTGAGCCATAATCCCCCCCCTGTGGGCACCCCTACTCCTGTTCACTTAGCCGAAGGAAAAGTCGGTCATGGGGTGGGTGGGTGGGGGAGCTCAAAATACGAATAAGTAATACATTTTGCTTTTGTATAACCTGCTAAATCTCTCAACTGGCGCCCGACGGAATCATTTGAACTAGCGAACTTGATCTGTGAGACTCTCTGTCTACATAGTATTGCAAAACATACAGCTCTAGCTAAAAATAGAGGGGGTGAAGGGAGATATGCAGGTGACGAGTCATACGGTTTTGTTTTATTCTAAAAACACTGGTTTGGTCAAGCAGAAAAAAAATAGTCTTCGTAATACTGTAAACTACAAGACACATTGAAATTTCTAGTGAGATATTAAAGATTTCTGATTGGAGATATGAGGTTATGATACGCTATAATTTTGAAATGAAAAAATAAATATAATTAAAATTTAAAACCAAATGTCAATTTCTACTTTTGCTCTATTTATGCCTGAACCATGAATATTTTCTAAGATCAGCACAACTTGAATCTTCATTAACTTTAGTTCTGCTATCACTACAATTTTGTGTCTACAATTCCTCTAAAAGCTTTAATTTGTGTGCATGTGTGTGTGTGTGTGTTTTTTTTTTTTTTTTTGAATGTGAGCCAACTTACTCTGGGCTGTTGAAATTAATAAATGAATAAAATAAAATTCAAAAATTACAAATAATTATCAATTGAAGGAACTTACCTTAAAAAGGAGTGCGATTTACTGCTCCGTTATTCGTAATTTTGTCATAGGATTTGTAGGACTATAAGCGCTATTTGTTTGTCATGAATTACTACAGAAAGTATTAATATTTTTAAAATTATTGAGACAGGTTCAACTTACCCCGACTGCCCTTATTAACCAGATAGCATTTCTAAACCTCAATGTACCTTGTAGCTAACCTAGAAGTAAAGCAGGCGCGCAAAATTTAAGATGACAGATCATTACTCTTTACGAGCTGTAGAGTTATATGTGCGAAACATGTGCAATGTTTCAACGCTTGAGATATTGAAATTCACTACGATCGTCTATCAACTCTTTTTCATTCAGTAACTTGAACAAGTGTTTAAGAACATATTATTACCCAATTAGACAGATAGCGGATGTCTTGCATACGCGGTTTAGATTATGCTGACTTCAGATTGAAAGTTGCAGCTCATCAAAAATTTTGATGCTTTGAAGTAAAAGTATAAAATACAAAGTGGAAAGCACAAATGCGCAGGAATACGACAGACACGTGTTTCGGCGTTACAGTGAACGCCTTTTCAATGCAAAAATATGCATTCAAAAGCTCATATTTTTGCATTGAGAAGGCGTTCACTGCAACGTCGAAAAACATGTCTGCAAAGTTTTTGCACATTTGTTCTTTTCAACGCTGTATTATATGCTTTTATTTTTAAGCAAAAAGGCGTTTATCTATTTCACTTATTAAGTAGTTGTAATAAATTGCTAAAATAATGTTATCTTACATCACATCAAAATATTTTTTGACACCAGCATATTTTTTTATTTAAAATTGATAAACTAGTGACTCTAAAAGTTTAAAAATATTTCAAACAACTTTTAGTTCAGACCTTAACCATAATTCTGTTTCAGAAATTAATAAGTAAGGTCCCAAATATTGCCGCGATCGACAGAAAATGCTTTCGATATCAACCGGTCAATCGCGATCGATGGGTTGCTGACCGCTGGATTAAGCAATCTAAACACTTTCTCAATTGTAAAACACCTGTGAAATGACATAGTACAACAACCCTTCGTTATATCTCGCTTGTCGGGATACAACGAAAAAGCGCGATATAAAGGAGGTCATAAAAATAGCAATTCAATCAGCACACAAACATGTGCACCTGCAAAAAGATTACTTTATTTTCACATGAGAACGACAAGAAAAAAAAATAAAATTTGCTTACCAATTTTCTTTTCTAAAAATATTTAAAACATTTACATTGTTTCACGGTACGAAATACGAATAGAAAGTTGCAGCTTAAACTGCGACGAGTTCTGATGTGTAAAAATTATACCAGATCTGTTCATTCATTAAAACAAAAGGCAATTTTTCTGAAACATAACTTTTTTCCTTCAATGAAGTCAAAATGTGTAAAACAACCTTTTGTTTTAATCATATATTTTTTCGGTAGACAAAGGGAAAAAGTGATATATCCAAATAAGCGATATAACGAGGCGCGATGTGACGAAGGGTTACTGTAGTTGAATTCGAGAAAAGATTATTCATATTTTCGCCTCAAAAAAAAGTAAATACATAAATAAAATAAAGTACAAAAAATGTTTATTAAAAAAGTAATTTGTAAGCTACGTAGTATTTGCATTTTCAATTTTCAAAATTATTAATTGTCACCTTCCATTTAAAAGTCACTGACTAAGTTGTTAGCTTAATGAGGACGAATACAGAAGAAAAAAATGATTCACATATTTTGATCAACTCTTGAAAATGAGTGATTTTTTGTAAAAGACTTCAAAAGTTTTAACCATTGCTTGCGCAGCTTTAAGCCCTGTGCTAAATTAGAATGACAGATAGCATTAAACATATTGCTCATCTCGCTTGCAGCTGCAGCTCGGTCAATTTCAATTCATGACTCAAAGGATCTACCAAAAAGTTTTAATGCTCAGCTCCTGAGCCAGCGAAAAAGTAAAGAAAATAAAAAGGAGAAAAAAATGTTTGGTAAAACAGCATGAGAATGCTATGGTTACGTTAGTCTGGATTCAGATTGCGCTGAAGTTTTAGTTCACATTTGTTTCGCAGCCAATAAGGTTCAATGAAGAGTAGGAAGGGGGGATGAACCGAAAGCGGAAGAACTCACACTTCCAATCACTCCTATCACATTGGTCATCTCATCGCTTTTGCGGCTAGTGGCTAGTTGTATCAGAGCAACTTTGTGTGCTACTTAAAAGTAGGCATTTTTATAAAAGCGTCTTGTTCTAAGTATTCATCATGAATTTTTCTCCAAGAAAAAGTTTTGGTGCTCCACTAAGAAAAATTGGTACGTTTATTTTATTCATTTATTTTTCTAGAAAATGAGCTAGAAATTTTATTATTTTCTTTGCCGTTGGTTTCTTTCATACCTTCAATAATGCAGTCAATAACGGATTTTGTGAAAGTTAATTAACAAATTCATGCTTTCGAACGCATAACGAACCCCGATTTGAAAAATACAAGTTTTTGAAGCAATTCCAGCTCTGTTTTCTGAAATATAAGATATTGCAAAAGTTCAGTAATTTTTTTGCATTTTAGCCGATATTGTGGGAATATGAATGGAAAAATATTTTGAAATTAGAATTTAAATTATGATTTTGAAAATTTATTTGAAATAAATATTATTAACAACTTAAATAAATCTCATTTTCGAAGGAGAAAAAATCAGCTTTTGTATGTTTCAGTTTCTTGTGTATTTCTTTTCAAGCGTATAATTTATTGTGCAATAGTGTGTTAAATTCACGGTGTTAAGTATGAAATTATCATTTTTCACAACTAGTTAGATTCGAACTTGTATCCTTCTGATGATAAACTTCATTTTTGTCTAAGGAGATCAATTATTTTTTCCGCAAAACCGGACACATACTGTATGCATTGACATTTTTAAAAATACGAATCTTTGTTATATTTTATGAAAAAATAAATATAAAAAAAAGAGAAAGAGAAAAATGTGGTTTTTAACACGAAACTGTTAGCACAATTCAGGGGTGCCCACAAGGGGGGATTATGGCGCAAGTTGCGCCATCAAAATTTTTGGGGGGGATTTTTTTGAACTAATTTATTTGTTTTTTTAAATCAAAATTATTCATTAATTTTTTTTTAATTTGTTTCTTTTATTTCATTTTTTTTATTCATTTATTTTGTGTGTGTGTGTGTTTGGAATGGCTGGAACGGGAAAAAAAGCGATTATATTCTGTGCATAATTCGAACTTTAAAAAAAATAATAATTTTCTAAAAAAAATAATAGTTATAATTTAAAAAAATAAATAAACGTTTAAAAAATCGATATGATACAAAAGAGGGGTAAAAATAAAAAGCACAAGAGGGTTGTGAAATTTTTTTTTTTGGGGGGGGGGGGGGAGGATGGGCACCCCTGAGCACAATGATCCAAACCGTTTGTCGGCCTTTTAAACTCGTTCGTTCATGAACGTCATATCCCTAGTACCCAAAAAGATAGGAAGGGTCAAGCGCGCAGACTGCATTTTTTTCTTTTCCGCGGGGGGGGGGGGGGGATTATTTTAAAAGGTCTCTTAGGGGGAATGGGGTAGGTCATCGATTTTAGGAATAAGGGGAGGGGAATGGGAATCCCTTTTTTTCGTACAATATTTTTTTAGCATTTGTGTTTGGTTTACAATATTAATTATTATTTACTCATTAATACACGAAGCAAAAATTATATTGAGCAAAAATATAAAACAATGTTTTAGAAAAAAAAAAGTGTTGCATTAATGAGCATATCTTATACTGATACGAGATGTGTTTTCTACGTTTCATTGTCTGTGGTATTAATCGCTGCGCGGAGTAGACATAGGATAAGTGTAATGGAAGAAAATTCATAGCGCTAAAAAAAAAACTTGCAAACAAAAAAGAAAAGAAAGAATTTTAATTTTGAGGTCTTAAATTCAAATAACGTTTTTCGCAATCCTAAATTGCGACAGGTGTGTGTATGTATGCTTATGTGTGTAAGCGGGCAGGGCGCGATGAACCTCTGAAGTTAGGGGAAGCTCAGTCGCCTGTAGAGGCCCTCCACTTTTCGTTTGAAGAATATTTTTATAAAACTGCACGTTGAAAACAAAACTTACTAATGTAAGAATTAAGACTTTCACGCCCGGTGTAAATATTGGTTAAGTATTCCGGGCTGTTGTGCCGTGGTCTGAATGGCTTTAATCCATACGTCCAAAGAGGCCAAAATAATTTCACGGACTTCAAATTTTTTCCCCAGATTGAATAGAGAGGCCTTTGAAATTTTCAAACACCCTAATAATTTTAACAAGAAGGAGGAAGAAGTAAAAGTTAACAAGCTTTGGCATCCGGTCATCTGTCAATCCCGAGCCGGAAGGTAGAGGGCGCTGCGTTTTCAATTTAAAATCTAGCAGCAGTTTGAAATTTCGCATCAGTCGCCAAATTAATCAACGACACCCACTGAAGATGACCGCCGCAGTTACGATCGAAACGTATGGATTAAAGCCATTCAGACCACGACACCCCCCCAACAGCCCGGAATACTTAACTAATACAAAACTTACTAATGTTACAAAGATTATTCCTAAAGTGGCCCAGCAAAATCCAGATAAAAGTTTAGTCAAAATGCTTGCACTATTATAATTCTCAGCAAATAAGGGTGGTTTGTCATTGAATAAGATTTATCACTTCGCAAAATTAGCATAAAAATTCATGGTAACACAGTTGTGCCAAACTTTATTGAACAAATTGTCTTTAAAACCGAGTTAAAATGTGGGAACTGGTGTTTTGAAGCAGTTTTCCTGTCAGTTTTGGACCCTTTGAAATTTCTGAGGGGAAGCTCAAGCTTCCCGAGCCTTTTGGGTACCTGTAAGCGGGTGTGTGTGTGTGTAGGACATGGATGCCACCCCCTCCCTGGAGGGGCGATATCCGAGGATCGTTGAGAAGGAATAAAGTGGGAGGGAACACACATGAAACACAGCTCTCAAGTCACGAGACGTCTTTTAAAGTAAAGTATTTGAGGAAATCGGGTCTCTTTCACTTTTATTAAGCAAGACGTGTCTCTCATTCGCCGGTGTTAAACCATGCGACTTGTGAAGTTTTAATCCAACGTTAAAGAAGCACAAATATACAGGTATACTGCAGACACGTGTTTCGGGGCTACAAGGAACCCCTTTTTCAATGCAAGAAGTGTGAGCTTTAGGATGAAGAATCATCCGATAAAAGCAACACGGAGGAACAAAAGACAGTATAAATAGCAAAAACTGGATATTAACAAAACAAACAAGACAATATTTAGAGCCGAAATTTATTACATGAAACCATCAAGAAAAACCGTGAAGAAATAAATTTCCAAAAAATCCGAAAGATAATAAACATTATCAAATGAATGAAACCACTTATAAATAAATTAGCAATAAATTTGCAAATAGGAAACTTATGTACCGAAGCAATTGTAACACACGGAAAAACAGCAGAAAGAAAACAGAATAAATGTGGTTTTCAAAATGTGGGAAAACAGTTCTAAATTAGTCAACGATTTAAATGCTATTCCTTACTTTTCTGCTGTTTGACGTCCATTTGTATAAATTATATTTATCAGCCTTTTGGCTTTTCGTGTCACTTATCTTTACATTAATTAATTAATTTACCTTTTCAATTTTTTGCACACATTTTTGACTAATTTCATTTCATTTTATTTTATTCTGTTTTCTTTCTGCTGTTTTTCCGTGAATTACAATTGCTTCGGTACATAAGTTTCCTATTTGCAAATTTATTGCTAATTTATTCATAAGTGGTTTCATTCATTTGACAATGTTTATTATCTTTCGGATTTTTTTGGAAATTTATTTCTTTACGGTTTTTTCTTGATGATTTCATGTAATAAATTTCGGCTCTAAGCATTGTCTTGTTTGTTTTGTTAATATCCAGTTTTTGCTATTTATACTGTCTTTTGTTCCTCCGTGTTGCTTTTATCGGATGATTCTTCATCCTAAAGCTCACACTTCTTGCATTGAAAAAGGGGTTCCTTTTGTAGCCTTGAAACACGTGTCTGCAGAAAACCTGTATATTTGCTTCTTTGACGTTGGATTAAAACTTCACATCAATCGCACAAAGGTATTTCTTATATTCATGTGACTTGGGATCTTTGTTTCACCTTTTTCTAAGCTAATGATTTGGATCAGCTCCACCTGGAGGAACAGGGGCAGGTGTGAACGGCAGGGCCGCGCCAAGCCTGATCGGCGCCCTCGTGCAAAGGTCTTCTGAGCGCCTTATGCAGTAACGTTCGATAGTTAACACCAACAATGATATTTTATAGACAAAATATAATTTAGAAAAAATAAGTTTCGCGGATAATGTCCCCCCTTCCCTAAAAAGTACTTCCAAATGTCGAAAAACTCCTTCACACATAACGTTATATTTTCATTCTTTTCAAAATGATTATTCTGAATTTTTGTTCTATTTTTTAAGCAGTGTTTTTTTTTTTTTAATATCCCGAAACATTTATTTCGTTATAAGTGTTAGAATATAAAGAATATTAAATTTTAGGAGCTCAAAACTAAAATAGTAGGTTATTCAATAGTTGATTCTAAAAAAAGTACATAACTGAAATTTCTTTTGAGTCCGTTCAAATCGTTCATGTAACGCAATCAACGAGTAAATGGACCAATAAACAATTTTACCCTAATCCCCAAGATCGCTTTGCCAGATAATCTTTTTCTTACAGTCTAATTTCGACGTGGATTTATTAATTAATTTTTTTTATAAGGAAAACATGCAATGAGTATGTGAAACTAGATTTGTGTATTTTTTTAGTATAGAAAAAGTTCCACATTAAAAAATATATATATGTATTTATTTAGCTATTTTTATTTCTTTTGGGAGTTAAAAAATGCGCTAAAATTAGCACATAGACAGGCTCATTGTTTTAAAGTTGTCTTGGGAGCGGGGTCAAAGGGTACAAATTTTATCGGTAAGTAACAAAAGCTACGCCGACTGTTAATATATTGATTTCTCAAAGTCCCCCCCCCCCCCACCGTCCCCACCCCCTCCAACGACGGGCCTGGTTTTCGGGAATTGCAGTCAACTCTCAATCATTTCAAACTAATATTCTATTTCAAACAACACTCCTTTATTACCGTGCCCCAAATAGACTTCATCATTTTACTGTAAATAAATAATTAAAAAATTTAAAAAGTGTGAAGCTGGTTCAAAGTTAATGTAATTATTATTATTGTAAGTTTTAAAAAATCTGCACGTGCGAGAGGACACACACACGACTTTCTCACTGCAAATCTGGATAGAATAAAAATTCATAAACAGAAACATTTGTAAGCTGAAATGTGCAAATCTTGACATTGAAAATAAAATATTAATAACATTTAACAATTTAAGTGATTAAAAATATCGTAAAACTTTTAACTAGAAAAATATAGGAATAACTCTGAATTTCAACTGCTGCTTATAAAACCAAATCACTACTCGTCAAATACAACACATTAAAAAGTTTTCAGATTCACTTAAATTCCTATCGAGCGTAACGTCCGGTTTTTCGTGTAGCCAAAAACCGGAGCATGACAAATATTTAAATTTGGAATACCCTATACATTTTTACTTCATATCTCAAAGTTATTTCGAGTTTAATAGCTCCTTGAATACACCCATTGTGTTTGGAAAAAGAAGTATTTTAAATATCAAAGTTAAAGTAGCTCTAAATATCTCTCGAATTTGCATTTGATCAATAATTAATCACACTTTTTTGTCTATCAAATATGGCAACAGAGTACTGATTATATTTCTGAATTAAAGTATTAAGTGGAGGATATTCCACTTAAAATCGGAAACTGAAATCTTTCCCGGAAAACCAATAAAATCCGGATTAGTAAAAAGGCATTAAATTTAATATGAAATACAAATTCATTGTCAAAAGGTCTTTTTTTTTAATTTGAAAAACTCTATTAAAGAGCAGAAGATTTGCTTGGACTCTTTTGCTTATAACCTTATAGCAAGGGCAGATCCAGCTTCTGGTTAAGGAGGGGGTCATTTTCGAAAGGGGGGGGCAAAATGCAATTTTTGTGCAAAAATTGGGGCTTTTTTTTTTTCAATTTTTCGTAATATAAGTCCCAAAAATGCAATTATATGCTATATTTGGTCGGTTAAGGGGGGTCATGGACCCCCCCCCCCTCTGGATCCGTGCCTGCCTTATAGACATGCTGAAATAGCTTAAACGGCGCCTCGTTCAGAAGAAAAATGCTGATGTATGCATTAACATCCCGTGTTTCCACAGTAAAAGATTAAGCTTTTGAGTAGCTTGTTTAGACAGAACAAGGCAATAATTTTTTCTTTATGGGTAGGTAGCGAGACGGATTGCTTGTCTCATTGAGCTATATAACTTCATCGCCAGAGTTCGTTTTAATGAAGAGTTCAATTTTATTTTTTTTGTTTGGATTTTTTATTCAAATTCTTTTTTTTTTTCCCGTTTGGAGTTTTTTTGGTCGGTAGAGCGCGGCGCCTTTTAGGCTTTGGCGCCCCCGTGCGCCGCACGGCTTCGCACATTGGCACGGCGCGGCCCTGGTGAACGGCTCTGGGTTCAGTCTGGAAAAGGAGCCACAATAGCAAATACAGTAGAAAATGAAAATAAATAGCAATTCGTCATTAATCAAAAAGAAAAAAATCTATACAAGGGGAAAACTGAATGTTTCTTTTTACTTTCTTCTATATCTAATACATAGAAGAAAGTATTGGTTTCGTGAAAATTTTCGAATGTCGAATTTTGACGGATTTGCACGTTTTGAGGTGCGTTGAGTCCATTTCGACCATTTTTGGAAAAT